>VZRI01013881.1:0-127609 GCA_013397515.1 Upupa epops | reverse complement strand
CCCATTGTTCTCATCAACAAGAACTGTAAGTAGATGAGAAGTTTTGGTTTATCAGCTGTAGTGAGTTCCTGCAGGATTAATGAAATGGCTTTCTGAGGGTCCTCCCAGTAAAATAACAATAAGTCTAAGAGATATGAAATCTTAGGTTAAAGAAATGCAAATATGTATCACATTTTGTGATTCGTGTTGGCCTACCATCTGATTTAGGTCATTGACATGAAAAATACTGGTGAGGAGAGCTTAAATAAACAATTAAATCACATAGCTCTATTTTCTTGTTCTTCAGACAGAGAGAAATATTTTGCTGTAAGAGTGTTGCTGTTTACGCAGACTTCTTACTTGTGTGAGGAAGTAGAAAGAGACTCATCAAAAGCATTTAAGTTCTGTGGTTAGGATATGTGTAGTGCATTTCTTATGTCCCAAACATACTTGTTTACACCTGGTCATGATATTCTTTCAATACTTTTGTGCAAAGAAGACAGGCATGATAATCCAGCTGCATTACATTAAGTTGGAGATACTACAATCAGTCTTTTTCTAAGCAGACAAACTCTCTGTATCTGATGGTTGTGATGTGCAGCTGGCTGAATGATACCATGACTGGCGGTCCTGAACTGAACTGCTGATACTTTTCCTCTTTCTTTTCTGCAGAACTGCCCACCAGAAGCAGGTGATTTTCGTGCTCAGCAGTGCTCTGCTCATAATGATGTCAAGTACCAGGGACAATTTTACGAGTGGCTTCCCATATCTAATGACCCTGACAACCCATGCTCGCTGAAGTGCCAGGCCAGAGGAACATCTCTCATTGTGGAGCTGGCACCAAAAGTTCTCGATGGGACCCGATGCTACACTGAATCCCTGGACATGTGCATCAGTGGCTTGTGCCAGGTAAGGAGAGAAGTCCTACCCTAACACCTTTCTTCATGTCTCATTGCTGACTTTGCTCACTTTCTCTCCTCCATTCCTGTATCATTTTAAGGTCTTCAATTTAATTTTCTTGTTTCACTGTCTTAATGTTGCTTCTTCTACCTTGTCTGAAGTCATAAAAATCCAAAGTTTGTTTTCACACTTAATGTTCTCTGCTTAGGGATTTTGGAGGAATGCTTTCTCAGTTTTGAACTGTTTTGTATACTTAGTTGGAGTAGATCTTCAGTATCCAGTCTCTTCCTCAAAATTTTCTGTATACTTTTCAGTTAATACATAATTTTTGAAGAGGGAAAAAAAAAATCGAAGAAACTACAAATGTTCATGCTGAACTTCTCACAGTGAATACTTCTTTTCTGGGGTATGTTAAATTAAAAGCAACTCAGAGTATTCTTGTCACAGTGCATCCCTGATAGCCAGTTATATTGCCCCAAGTGTATGTTTTAGGACAGCATCTACTTTACTGTCTCTCTCAGCCATAACTAATACTAAACAAGGTGTACATAAATACAAATTAAATTAAATTTTCTAGAATGAATCACAGAATGATGTTTGTGTTGGATAATACCTTTAAGATCATCAAAACAACCATTTGCTTAAGTCTAACCTAATGGTGACCCTTTGAGAGCAACGGTCTTCAGTGGCCTTTATAAAGGATCTTAAAAGAATGGAAGAAAAAAGCAGAAAGTATTTACTCACATTTGTGTGAATAAGCTTTCTTCTTCAGTCTAATCAAGTGTAAATTTCAGAGGAAATGAAACATGAAGTTACAATTTATTTCTATGCATTTGTAGTAGTTGATGCAGGCTAGCACTAAAATGCATGAAACACTTTAAACACAACAATCGCAGGTCTCTATAGTTTCTAAGAGTTCATAATGTACTAGATGTTCAACAACATTTTCACAATATATTTCTGGAAATGTGAGATTTAGGCCAGATTCTGTCCTGTTCTGTGTTCACAAAATACTCCTGGGACTATTAATGGCAGATATTGAGAGCTGATTATGTTGCCTTATGTGTTCATGGGTATTATTTCCTGGTTAAAAATCATGGTTTTCATTCTTATATGCAAATACACATTTGTTCACAATGTGCAACATTGGAAATTAAAAGAGCCCTCTCTTATATTTATCCCTTCATTTTCAATATTATTTGAAGGTTTAGGATTACTGGTGGCATAGTGGAGTACTTGTTTCATTACTAGTTATTGAGCTGAAGTCGTTGTTTTATGTGCTAATCATTGATAAGCGACGCTTAAGTCAGAAGAGACTTGTAATAGTATTCAGGACAAATGAAGTCACTTTTATTTGTAAAACAGGCAGTATCCCTGAATATTTGATTCAATTAAGACTACAGTTAGAGGATCTAAAAAGTCTTAAAATATTTTTATTTATAAAGGCAGAGTATGGTTTATAATTGCTAATTGAAGCATCCATTTCCCAATTATCTCAGAGATTAGATAGAGCCATTGCCCTCTCTTTTCCAAGGGTATTCTGCTCCAGGGGCATTACTCTAGACCACAGTACTACCAGTGTATTGTTAGAAATTTACCTGAAGAAAATTTCTACCATATTTAATTCATGTTATTACACAACTTTCTGAAGAAGAACCAGATTTATATATGGCGGTGGTCATCTAAATCAGACTATAATTTGATAAATGCATGCACTTCTCCATTTCCATGATTACAAATTTATGTCTTTCTCTTCACCAGATATTTTTTAACCTCTCACATCATTATTTCACTTGGTTGTGAGAAATGACCTTTCCTGACTTATCCCCACCATGTCTCTTACTGCATGTTCTCCCTTGTTCACTGAAGGAACTGCTTGCTAGTTGTTGCAGTTTGAAAATTATCAAAGTTTCAAGTGTTAATTTTGATGCTTTTATGCCAAAAGACCATTGTCTTTTGATGCTAGATACAGGTTTCCCAGCAGGTCCCTTGCATTAGTGTCTGATCCTACAGGTGATTGGAGGACACAGTCTATAAAAGGGGATGTACTTCTTGCTTTCATGCCTTCTTCTCCAGTATGTCTTGTTGGACAGAGAGCTGCTCTGCAAGAGAGCTCCCTGCTTCCACAGTTGTGGGTCGAGCAATGGCTCTCAGCCTACATGCCACCGAAGGGTGGAACACAGAAGCAACCGAGCCTTGCTGCAGCTCTGCCATGGAGCAACTCTGGCCCTCTTTTGCCTGAGAGCTCAAACACAGAGAGAGAAGAACTCTTGGATTGTGGCTAGTGCCAGTTCATCCAGACTCCTGGCAGCGGGCCAAAGAGATGAATGATTTGCTGCAGCACCCTTTGGTGGGGGTGAAACTCCCCTCTTTCTCTGAGGGCTCAAACACAGAAAGCCAGTGCCAGCTCAGCAGTGGGCCAAACAGAGGGGCAGCTCCTCCACACTATTTCTACAGCCTGATCGCCTTTGAAGTTGCCACACAGTGCTGAGCTCTTAACCCTCTCCCTCCCTCGAAGCCCTAACCACAGGGGAGAAGAAAAGAGGGGAGAAAGCCCTATGAGAGGCCTATCTACCACAAAAGGTATGGCCCCAAGTGAACAGCCCCATGTTGCCTCTGTCCCCACCCTGATGCTCTATGCTCTCCCCAGTCGAGGGGATCTAGAAGTATGCCTGACATGTCAGGGAGGTCTGATGTCTGCAAGAGGACTGAAAAAGGCAGTTTTCCACAAGAATCAAATCTATACTTGGTGCTGTAATTGTGTGCGTCGCTGCGCGCCCCCCCCCCCTCCCCCCCGGCCTCTCATCTAATTCCAAAAAACTGTATATTAGCTGTCTCCCATTTCTCTCAGTGTGTGTGCAAACGCATTGCTTCTCTGCCTGTTGAACTCTCAGCAAGAACTGCGTGTTGTGTTTGACTTGCAGGCACCAACCCAAATCGATTTAGACCCTCGCTCTTAAACCAATGCAGTAGTGCACCTCTGTCTTCCCTGATGCTATCTATCTTTCTTGGATTCTAGAAAAATGCCAGTCAGGTTACAGCATTATGTAAAGGGCTTGGTTACTCATGCTCTGAAGGGCATTTGCTCCAAAATCTACCAAGACATTCATTAATTCATTAAAATTTCTTTGCTATTACAGAGTTTTCTTACCAAGAACAAAAAAATATTGGATTTCTCTCTCTGCTGAAGAGGAAATAATATTTTTCAGATTTTTCTTTCTCTATTTTCCTTATATCTTTCAGTTACTCTTCCCATTGTCATACTCTTTGGTCTCCCTCAATTTTATTTTTATTTTCTTCTTAAGTGAATTCCACAAATCCTCCTTTTGTTAACTCTGGTAAGGAAGAATGTTAAAATCAGACTTTGCTTTCTCAGTTGGGTAATCAAATTTTATCCAAACATTCTTCTAACTTCAAGTATTTCAGCTTCCTAGGAACTAAGAAAATTAAAATAGTGCCATTTCCCTGCCCATGCAGAAGTATTTCTGCCTCTACTCTGTTATCACAGACATTTATCTATTTGTCTTTTTTTGCCAACCATACAAGCCAGACAGAAGTGCATAGTTTAGGTGTCACAACATGTGACAATAAGAGTCCTTTGAAAAATCATGAGAACCCCTACAAAGATGATGACGGGGTTAGACAGGGGAGTGTCCATAACCAGAACACTCCCTTTTCTTTACTTACTTCTGAAAGGGTGTGAATGTAAGGTGTCCCATTGTCCCATACATGCCTGTAGCCTTGAGGCACAGTTATGAGAGGTGCACAGTCATGATGAGATGAGACCACAGTCAGGATGAGGCAATGAGGCGTGATGTCTTTGAGATGTGATGTCTTCAACCAGAGCTAATACACCCATTGTCTAAAGGTAAGATTACCTCAGGGGGTGAAGGCCTCCCCAGGAGATCTCCTGTTGATNCACACACACACACACACACACAGAATACACAGAAAAAAAAAAAATAACAATTCAGCCATTATACACTGAAGAGGGCAGAAAGTATGTGGGACAAAGCAGCAATCAAGCAAGGGTAATTCCTGGATATTCCCCAGGACCTGACCCCAAAGACTGCAAGGGGGCATCGACGGACTCCTCCCTCTCCTCTCTGATCTACCTCCGTGGGTAAGAACTCTGCATTCTTTCCTGTAACCGTACGGCTTCTACGTTCATTTACGTCTTTGTATCCCTTAACGTCCTTGTAACTGTAGTGCTTTTACACTCAGTGTCTATTTCGGAACCCTTACGGACGCGCTGTTTCTGCAAATTATTCCTATCCCCCAAAATCCAAACAATCTACAATGTTGGTTGTGAACAATAAATGGTAGTATTTTATAATCCTGTTTGGATTTTTATCCTCATTGTCGATTGACATTTGTATTAAGGTCTAAACTCAGTCGCCCCTACCCCATCCATCTGTGAGGACTTGGCCAGGACACAAGGGGGTTTAGCCTTAAGGAAATTTACCCAATTTCCCCACACACATACACACCACTTTTCATGCAACACCCACTAAAAGCAAATACCTACCCACTATCTCTGAAATAAGAAAATATTTTATCTCAAAAATCAGAAAAAATAATGATGCTGTGATTAACAGGAGCATTTAGATAAACAATGCTAACTAAATAGGTCAAACAAAGTTTTATTAGCCAAAGAAATTGAAGAAATTTGTGTCTGGGTTGTCTTAAAACACCAACTGGTTTCTCATAAATGCAGGTATACAGGACCTATTGACTGCTTTAAATGTGCAAAGAATCAAGATACAAGATGTTTACTTTTGCTTTCTGTTTTTCAACATAAAGCTAGAATAATTTTACAGAAGTTTCAGGCTGTCCTGCTGTAAAAAAAACAACTCCTATCCTAATTACATGTATTATTACAGTTGTTACAAGTATTACTTTGCTTTTATTTAACACCATAGCATTATTGGTGGTGGAATATATGGTGGCAGAATAACACAGTTAATTCACATTATAGGTCTACTAGAGCTCATTATTACCAGAAATAAGTCAAATTATCTAATAAGTCCAATGGATATAGAAATCAAGAGCAATGTGATACATTCTGCAGATGAATTTGACACTCCAGAAGGGAGAGCCACCCTCTAGGAAGACCTAGACAGGCAGGAGTGGGCTAGTAGGAACCTTATTAAGTTCAAGGTGGATAATTGTAAGGTATTGCACAATCTACAAATGCAGCTCGGAGTGGGATCCACCTGGTTGGAGAGCAGCTGTGTAGAGAAGGATCTAGGGATCTTGGTGGACAGATGACTCAATATGAGTGAACAGCAGGATGCTGAGCTCTATTAACAAGGACATCATCAGCAGAGATAAAGGAGTCATCCCATTATACTCAGCATTGGTCAGATCACAGTTTGAGTACTTAGTTTGTGTTCAGTTTTGGTCCCTGCTCTACAAAAATAGATGTGGACAGGCTGGAGAGAATACAGAGAAGGGCTAGAAGGATGATCAAAAGACTGGAGGACCTGCCATATGAAAGAAGGCTGAGAGAATTTGGTTTCAGCCTCACGAAGACATAAAGGGTATCTACTAAGAAGATGGATGGAGACTCAGTTTTCACAAGGAGTCACATAGAAAAGACAAGGGACCATGGTCACAAGTTCATCCTGTGTAGATTACTACTGGACTCCAGAGCAAGTATAAGGCTCAACTTGACAGGGTATTGGGCCATGTCATTTACACTGTATTTCTGTAGCTTAAAGGGTTGGACTAGATGATCCTCAAGGTCCCTTCCAAACTACTGTACTGTGATACCAAGATAAAAAAAACCCAATAATTTCTAAGAAGGATTGTAATTTTGCTATTTCAAAAAGGCTGTTTAGGATTGGAGAAAACACTTCTGATTTTCTCCTAGAACTGCCCATCTTCCTCTATTGCACTTTCAATTTTACAGTTTGTTATTTAAAGAGTTGCATCCCAGAAAGACTTAAGTTTATGTCTACTATTTATAACTACTATTTATTATTCTTTACAGATCTACCACTGAATACTACTACAGATAACTTTTAATATTTCTAATTTATTGATTTTCAGGACTTTTTCCTACTGACAACAATCCTAGTTTCCTTAGTTACCTTTCACAGACAATGAAAAGTGCTAGTAACAAATGTGGTCAGCCTATGGACCCCAGAATGCTATCAACACAGGCTGAAAAACACTGATTTTGAACAAAAATCCAAAAAAGAGTATTTAATAACATGCAATGTCTTACAACATCTTGTTTAGATTTTAAGTCAGAATTGCAGTACAACTAACCATAAAATCTCTGTTGAATTTCCAGAGATATTGTTCTTTTTAAACTGAGGCAGTGAATTCACTTGGTTTAGAATATTTTGCCAGAGTGTATTGGGGATAGATACGTACAGCTTCTTCACAAGTAAAACATGTATGTGTTTCAAATCTTATCACTAAGTTCTGTTGCTTACTACTTTGATGTTCCTTATTTGCTGTTTTCTGACAGGCAAAAATTTCGAGGAAGAAATTTTACCTGTCTTGCTCTTTTACATTCAGACAAGTAGGCTGAAAATGCCTGTCATTTGTTCATTTAATGACAGAGAAATGAATGGCCTTTGCTCCCTTCTCTACAAATGGGCATAATTTGTGTTTCTTCCAGAGGACATTAATGTTTAGAGACATTCAGTCCTCCATGATAACTTATAGCAATGGTCTACATTATTCTGTCAACTCTATGACAGAAGTAAGGTTAAAACGAAGGAAAACATTGTGGGAGAAAAGTGTCAAGATATTTAAATGTTGCTGGGATTTCAGTCTTGTCTATTTCAGCTATTTCTGACTCCTATTTGTAGCTTCTTTTTTCTTTCTCTTTTATTTTCTGGGATGTAAAACAACAGATGAAAAATGTTAAATGTGTAATAATAACTGTATTATTTAGGCAAGAGGGGGGCTTTTTTAACTCAGACTTGTAGAGGGTTTCATAACAGGATCAGAGTCTTCACTAAAGTAGATAATGTGGTTTTCTCTGAAGATAGTGGCAAGGTTTCTGTTCTCATGAAGGTCCAGAAGAGGTGTCTGCAAGCATTTGAACTAGTTTCCTCTGCTATCTGAACTGTCTTCTTATTGAGCCTGCGTGCACTGCTCTTACACACTGAGCAGTGGTTTGGTGTACCATATAGACAAATCATTTTCAGCAATGGCTTGGGAGCTTGCAGTCTCTTTCAAGTACTTTGACTATGGTGGTCTGTTCCCTCATAGCACAGAATATGTGACTTCCTGAAGTATCACAGTATCACATTAATGATGAGGCTGGAAAAGTCCTTAAAGATCATCCAGTCCAACCTAAAACCAACCAAGTAACCCTAGATTATGGCATCTAGATTATGCCACTCAGTGCTTCATCCAGCCTAACCTTAAACACCTCCAGAGAAGGTGTACTGGCACTATTGGTGCTGTAACTAAATCCCTATCCATCCAGCTGACAAAGGACTGGCTCCTGTTAAGAAAAGAAGGCTGCTTGAGAGATGCACATACATCAGAAGACAGAGTGGCGCTATCAGGGATGTTGTAAAGTCACCAGATATGACAAAGGATCACAGTCAAATGTAATGTGTCGCAAGTGTCAATAAAACACACAGTTTAGTGCTTCATAGTTTAGAAGAAAAGTGGTCCAGATGGTTGATTTAATTGAATTTATTTTTGGTTTCTCAATCATTGTTCTGAGAAAGTTAAAGAAGAACAGCCATGATGAATTTTGCCGTATAATGGCTCACCTTCTGCCATAGTTTTTTCATCTTATATAAAACCTAGCAAAACTTTGCCCTGGAAATACAGAATAACCTATCTATCCAGACTACATGTGATTCCTCTGGAGAAAATCAAGGTTTTCAGTAATGACTAGTTATAGAGCAATGACTTAAGAAATTAGTTTTATTCTCTCAATCAATAATAAGTATGCATGAATAAAATGAAAGCTTGTTCTTATTCTTGCAGAATATGGAGACATGAACTCAAATCTAGACAGAAACAAAGAGGAGTGTGCATGAAATGAATAATTGAAAGCGAATAATTACAAAAGCCTCTTTTCTTTTTCTTGTAAACTGTTTATAAACTCATGAAACTTAATTCTATTTAAATGTTACAGAACAGTAGCCTCTAGACAGAATTCTATATCATCAGTAAACAAACTAGATATGGCTTTATTTCCACATCTGTGGACTCCCTTGTGTTGGCTCACACAAGAAATTGGTTGAGTATGTATGACTTAACCTAAAAAATCCAATTATTTTCTGTAGGAAGGTAATAGAATTTTGGATATTAGTATAGGAGTTTATTTTTTCCTACATCTGGCATTTTAATCTCTGTAAATCCTCTTCTAGAAGTTGTAGCATTTAAATAATTTAATTGCTTCTTTTTAAATCAAGGGCATTTTCAGAATGAGGTTACATTTATTCTTTTCCCTGAAGAAAAAGCTGAGAAACGGGAATTTCTCTTGATTTTTTCTGCTGCTGGGTGTTTGATGTTTATTGTTAGAGTTTTGGCCAAAACATTGATTCTCAATATCTTGCATCCGACAGCTGGTTGGGTAAGAGTCCATAAAAGTCTTCGTTTGGGTTTAAAAACAGTAATATCAGAGAAGTCTGGGTAGCTGGTATTTGCTCATGGGGCAAATACCAAGCAGGATCTGCAGATGGGCTCCAGTGAACCAGTGGTGGAAAATACAGCAAGAATCAACAACTCCCTGAGCTGGCCAGCCACAAGCTTAGCATGTTGGAAGGTGGATCTCAGTTACTCCAGTAGTTATAGTTTAAAATTCGGTGACTAATCACTGAGTCATGTTTGTTCACACTGCCTGAACAGTTGCACATTTTGTTAGGTTCAAGTGTGCCAAGTTAGTACATCGATTGCAGCTGTCACTGGGCCAACTGTTACCAGCACAGCTAGAAATTGCTTTGCCAGTGTGAATTCTTGCCAGTCTCACCATCTTCAGTTATAGCAGCTGATTGTGCTGTGCTTGCATCTAAATTCCCAGTGGCATAGAAGGATGCTGCCTTGTGCCATGAGGCTGCTTGTCACAGGTTAATGCAGAAGCCTGTGCCAATGAAATTATGCCAGCTGTCATCATGAGGTATCAGTGACTTGAAGCGCAGATAGCACTTCAGCAGATGTTGTGAGTCGCTGTATCACAGATGTGAGTGCAGTTCCAGTGTATTGTATAGCCTGGAGCTTGTGCTCTCCACAATAATTTAAAGAGCACTAAAGCTCTTCATCCTGATTGTAGAACAGGATCTGTGACCCAGCTGAAACAGTGGATACGATCCAAAATTTTCTTGAGCTCAACAGTGACAATAAATGCAAGTCCTAGACAGAGCCTCACAGTAGTATTTATGTGAATGACAACTTTGTTTTTCTCATATTCTCAGAATGCTTTTGAACTGAAGATATGCCCTTTGAAAAACAACAATTTGCCAGATGTGCAAGCTTGCTTTATTACATTATTTCCTGCCAGTTTCTTAATACTGAATAGAAATTATTATGAAAGCTTATTACTTTAAGGCATTTCTAGACTAGCAGGGCTGAAGCAGAACCTGTTACTGCTGGTCCAGTTTTATTTCTGGAAAAATCTGCTAAACTGAGCCAGAGTTGAAGTCCACAAGGAAAACACATGCACACATAACATTCATGCATGCACTCAGCAAGTTAGCTCCAATTCCTGTTGTGGAATTTTCAGCCTGATGTTTTTAAACTATACATAAGCAGTTGTTCTGCTGACTTGTTGGTCATCTTTTTTCTTGCAGTGTCCCATACAAAATGTTTTACCAATGTATTTCAAAGCCAGAAATATCCAGATTTTCCTGCTTTGCCAACTCACTGGTTGTTAGTGGAGTAAAAGAGGGAGTGGATAGAAGAATCCAATATGAAGTATGGGACTTCATCCTAAAATAATGGAATCTTTACCTGTAAGCTGAACTAGGATTGGCTCAGCCAATCAGTATTAGTTGTTACTACTCTGGCTTTTGTTAGTAACATGTTTATGTCAAACCTATAAGGAGAAAAAAATTCCACTCACTTTAGAGGTGGTAAACAACTGCCCAAGGAGATGGCAGTAACCTGTGATTTCCTTACTCTGGTACTGCATTGTTCTTATCTTCTATATATTGAGAAACCTTCAGAGATCTGCCTGATGTGCCTTTTCTGCTGTAAGTGCATTTCATCACCGTAACACTGAGCCTCAAGCCTAATGAACTTGGAAGTGCATTTTCTTGATTTTAATGGGGTTTGGATTAGAATGTCAAGGAATTCAGTGGAGCTGCTTCTGACATTTTGTGTGGTAACAATCTGCAGTTCAAGCTCTGACAGCATTTCAGCAATCTGAAGCTCAGAAGATTTCAGTGTGGAAGGAAGGTTAACGTATAACAGAAAAGCATGTGGAAAATGGTTACCTCAGAATATTTCCAGGAACAAGTTGTTGCAATAATCCATTTTCATTCCTGCTGGGGACTGCCTTCTGAGCCCTTTATGGATTGAAATAGGCTTAATCTTACTAAACACACCAGATATATTAAGATCAGGACTAGAATGCATTGGAATAGGAAATTTTCACCCCATATAATCTTCAGAATTTTAACATTGGTTCTAGTTTCAAACAAATAAAAGTAGCTGGCATTTCAAAACTTTTTAGAGGCTGAAGTATTTCCTAGACCCCTGTCATATTTGTTTTTAACTGTCCACAAAACCATTGCTCTCAGTTGTAGATTAGAGGTACAAAATCCCTATTCATTCCTTTGCCTACTGAGCTGATCAGGCACTGTCTTCCATGATGCTTGTTTTCCTGATGAGTCCTCAACCGCTACCAGTCAGATAAGTATACCCATATGTCGATTTTTCAGCAGGATTTTCTAGCTTTGCAGCCCAAGTGTACTTTTCCTGATTAGTGAGGGTCTCCTACTTTGTTGCCTCGTTGCCTTTCCTGATAATAGCCATTCCACAACCTCTTCTGTGTGCTTTGGACATGTTGTGGGTAGATGCTGTAAGAAATGTCTGCCTTCTTGTTTCTTGCTGACTCTCAGCAGGATTTGATCAGGATACTTTCATCCATACTACTGACTTCTTTGCATGTGTGGTAGAGAGTGAAAATAGTGCTACTGAAATTACATATTCCCATCTCAACTCAGTCAAAATATTGTTTCTTCTGCTTATAGAGACAAAAGTTATTATTCTCATGACCTGTGTTTTTTATCAAGAGCATTTTAACATTTCCTTCTCTGATTTTTTTGCTTTCATAAGAGCCCTCCTTTACTGTTTTCACAAAAAAAGCTACTGGAAAGTAATACAAAAGATCTGGAGTACTGTATTCCATTCTTAATCATTAGTGACCCCATTGACAAACACTACTAACCTATTTTTATTGAATGTAAAAAATGTTTTACTTTTCAAAGATGGAAAAAGTATTTTCATAGATAGTGAAGGTAAAACAGAAACAACAACAAAAAAAGGAAAGCAATGACCTTGGAAACAATTATCATTTCATGCATTAGTGAATCACTTATAAGAGGTTTTCATGAAAATTTCATATATATTCCCAAAGCCCTGTACGTCTATTAAGACAGACAATAGAGTAAAGCGTAAGTCTTTTCAGAAACCTTTTGGAGACATAGGGAATTTATTTTCCTCAAAACGTCTAATATCATAAAATTATCAGAGACACTATCATGTACAGGAAGATTAACATACATTTCTTGCATACCACATATGGTGTACATTGGCAGTGGCTGTCCATCTCAAAAAGAGCAATGAACTCCATTATAACTTGCTTTAGCACCTGAGATTTTTCTGGCAGCTTCTGCAAGCTGTGAGCTAGCTCCAAGTTGCTCAATTTATAAATTAACTTAAATCAGAGTACAGCCCATGGCACTGTGTAAGCTGATGACTCATAAAGTTAGGCTTTCAAGTAGTGAAGGCTGGTTTTTAAATTGGTTGCCTCATTCCTGGATTTAAGATTCAGTCCCTTTCATAACTAGGCAGGTCACATGTTCTATACAAAATAGGTGAAGGCATGGAGATTTGTATAACATGCCAGACTGATATACTGAGTTAATATAAAATACAACTCTGGCCATTCCTCTGATGTCTGCTAATCTGAATATGCCAAAGGTAGGTCTGCTGTTGTAAGCATATTCTTATTAAAAAAAAAAAATAGACCAAATCTTTCATGGGATCACTGACATAATTTATAAACCTATAGCTGAATGGGCTTCCCAGAGTACTCAGAGTCACAATACCTTTGCTTCAGATGTTTCATTGTTATTTGTCGTGATGTTTCTAATGTAATAAAACATCTCTTGCAGTCTTGATGTAACTAGTTTTTCAAGGGATTTTGTAATTTGGGCATGACCATTGCTTTACTACTCCTCATTAATTCCCCTGGAGACATCATAATACAGTGCAGAAGTATAGGAAACTGACCTAGTTTTTACCCAGTGGAAGTGGGTAAAGTCAAAGAAATTTGATGATAGTTCTCATCATCTGAAACTAAACCTGTAATTATTTCAATTAAATTAATTACTTAGTAACTAACATGGTATGAGAGAGAACAAAGAAAAGTCCTATTGTACCCCTGGTAAAATAAAGTCACAAATGGGAATTGAGTTGATAGAGCAAATGCTGGCTATTAATCAAACAAAGTAGGTGAAAAAAAAAGTGTGCAACCTAGAAGTACATCTTATCTTAGCAGAGAACTGCAATTATCAACTCATAGATTTGCACAAATAAGGAAAATTTAGTGACTGAATGTTTAAGTGGCCAAATTACACTTTTATGAGACTGCATATGTGCCCTATTTTCTCACAACAGTTTCTAGGATCCAGCTCTCTGATTTATCTGAAATTCACAGGTGCAGGAAAATTTAACCTGGAATAAATACTTTAGTTAAAATTGCCAGTGTTTTGATATATACAGTCTGTTTTGGTTACAAGTCTTAGCATAAACTCTGTAGAAGTAGAATTTATGTACAAATATGTTTTCACTGCTTACTTTCACACCAGAACGTTAGAAGGCCTTTACTTTTCTAATATGTGTGAAGATAATTACAAGACTGTATGGACTTGCTTAATTTCTTTGATTATAATTATTTATGATGAACTACCATCAAACTTCAAGCAAAAGGCCTATATTAGCCTCATGCTAAATGAATTTATATTCTATGTATTTAATTTAAATTTACAAATGTTTCATTTTTCTTGAAACAGTAGCTTTTTTACAAACTGAGAAGCCTAGTCTATCTAATCCATCTAGTTTATCTGTTAGGTATTTCTGACTCTCAATTAACTTGTTTTAATTATTTCATCTTTCTTTATCAAATCTTTAACAATATCTGAATGCAAGCACGGATAGCATGGATTTTTATCAAGTGGATTTTTATCAAATGGAATTAGAAACACACAGTTTTCTCAAAAGTTAAGGAGTTAAAATTTCACTGAGATCTCAGCCATAATACTATGTGTTTGTGCTTCTCTTTACTTTTGTTTATTTGCTTTCTATCTGTATTCTCATGTAATTCAGCCTTTTTTGTTGTTGTTTTGTTTGTTTTATTTTCTGAAGCTCTAAGTTTAGGACAAAAGGTAATGGTCTCTTTTTGCCATTTTTGCCAGGAACAGTGTAGGTTAGGTATTAGGAAAAAACTTCTTTATTGAAATGGTCATCAAGCATTGGAACAGACCATCTAGGAAAGGTTGAATTACCATCTTTAGACGTGTGTAAAAGCCATGTTTATGTGGTCATAGTTTAATGATTGGCTTGGTAGAGTTAGGTTAATTGTTGGACTTGATTATTCTAAAAGTCTTTTTTAACCTAAACAACTCTAAGATTCTATGACTTTGACCAAGAGATCTTCTCAATACCATAAAAATTGACCCCTAACAATATTCTTTCTTTATTCTGAACTGTGACAAATATTGGATACTAACCTAGTTGGTGTCTCATATTTGAATTCAGTTCAAACTTCCAGGCAGATTTGTTCAGCTTCTTTCATTGCTAAGGTACTTTATGGCTCTCTAGAGAGGTTGACATAAATTTGGCAGTAATCAGTTGCAGAGATGTATCAAACAGTCATGCAGTAGGTGCTCATGTTGAACTGCACAACTTTCTTTCTTGTCAGATTGTTGGCTGTGACCGCCAGCTGGGAAGCACTGTCAAGGAAGATAACTGTGGGGTCTGCAACGGTGATGGGTCCACCTGCCGGCTTGTTCGAGGCCAATATAAGTCCCAGCTTTCAACAAATAAATGTAAGGTCCTCCTGTGGTGAAGTGCCATCTCTCCTCTTGGTGCAATATGCATTTCTTGCAAGCTAGATTTTACCCCATTAGTTCTCAGGCAGGTGAATGGTCATTATCAATCTGATTACCCCCACCTATTTTACCCTTTTGGATTAAATAAGCCTTGCAAAGACTACAGCTCTGGCTATGTAAGTGGACAGAGGATTGTGAAAAAATATCACCAATATATTCCTCACCTCAGCTGGCTAATTTCTTTGGAGGAGCAGAAGAACGATGTACCCATGTAAGCCTATGCTCCGCTCACAGGAGCTATCCCACCACATCTTAGTAATTCAATTAACAGCATAGTCCTGTAGGCATGCATTCAACTTTAACACCTTTTGTTTTTTCCCCATGCATGTAGGAAGGAAAGGTATAATCCTCATAAGAGTTCCATTGCTGAGGCAGAACTGCACATTAGGCAACTGGATTTGGCTTCATCGAACTATCTTTGTTTCACCAGAATTATGTTTCTTTTGTCCATGGTATCAACACGGTATTAAAAACCCATATGAGCCAGACTGACACACAACATAAGAAAAATGAGAAGGGGCACGTGTAGCAATGACCAGGTATCAGAGGCATTCTGTGGGCTCTCTTGGGATTTCTATTTGTCTAACAATGCAGGACATTAAAAATTGAGAACTCTGCTGGGAAATTGGGCAGTGACCTTTATTCCAGTGCTGTTCCAATTGTTTCTGAAGTTGTTTATATGTCATAACCACCCAAGACACAATTTTGAATGCCTCATACTGAATTAATTTTCTCGGTGCTCATATCCAATTCTCTTCTCCACACTGTTTATATCAATACAAAGGCACAGGAGAAGGACAGCACTGTAAAGAAATTTGTAGAGCTTTTAAACACTTAGTGCTTGCTATAGGAATATCTTCCTTGCTATTTACATGGATAGTATACATCTCCCTGTGACCTCAGAAACACATGGAGAGGTACGAGGAAACAGGGCATTGAATTCTGTCCCACAATTTTATGACAAAGGAAGCACCTGTGTCTATACTTCTGTCTCTATTAAAACAAAACAAACAAACAAAAGAAAACAACAACAAAAAAAACCCTACAAAAAAATAAAAACCAGCTACAAAAGACTTTGTTAATTCTGGAAATATCCTTTCTTCTTAAATCTAAGCTTTAGTTGTTCAACCTAAGAATTCTACTGATCACCCTGTGCAAGGTTAGTTTTTCCATAAAAAGGATTGACATGCAGTAATAAAGCAGATTACTTTTAAAAGAGAGTGGCAGAAATTGCTCTGCTGAGCCAGAATATATATTTATTTGATTGATCTGGCCATGGTTGTCAAAAACAGATGCAGTTCCAAATTTCTGTTGAGAGTCAGTAGAAATGAGAAAACAGAAACCTCCATATTTCATAATGGGAACTGACAGATTTGGACAAAATCCTAAATCAAAATGCTAAACACAAAACCAAAAGAAACTGATATCTCACAAAATGTGATGCACATTACTGACATATAACCTTTGCCTAAATTTTTGCACTTTCTTCACATTCCTAGGCCACTGTTCTCCTGGATATCTGGCACTTTCCCTTACCTCTCTATGCAATCTATCTAACATGTTCTGCTACCTCTCTCTGCTCATTGTTTTAGGGAGATATGGCTAAATATTACCATTCTTACTTTCATATGTGTCTTCACAGGATATGTCTCCTTTTTATCACTGTTAATATCAGGAAATTACCCTTCAGCTCCTACTGCTTTTACTCTGTGAAAGCTGGAAGAAGCACTGTGATTAGCATAAATCGCACTGAGCTTTGCATTTCACATAAAGTGAGCTAGGATTTCAAATATAAAGCAACCACAAGATCAGGTGAAAAACAGTCCTAGCAATACCCTCAGGCAAAGGAGACATGCTAAGAATATATGATGTATAAGTTTGCATAATATTTAAACTGTACAGTTTTTTCTGTGTCAGCAGTGAGTTGTTAACTCTTCAACACAGAACCAGTGAGAGAGACAGTCAAATATTACATATACATGGGTGTACCTTTAAATAAGAATTGTAAAAAGAACATTAATATTTTCTCAGAAATTGGCATTAATGTCTTCACAGACTCATTCCAATTAACATTATATAGATAGATAGATAGATATACACACAGCAAAATGATGTCATGCTCATGGATTTTGTTTCCCAAAATATATACAGGATATTTATCATTTAGTTATCTTGAATATAAGAATGGTACCAATAAAACCAGCTTTAAAATTTTGGTATTTAATTAATTTTGTATTATTTGAATACTTGTATTTTTAAATAGAAAATCTGAATTCAGTATAGAAATGGAAGTTATCTGTATATCAGATGTATATCAGATATGTGTAGGAGCAGAATATTTGTTGAATAGTACAGCCCTGGTGTGACAGAAGCTAGAGACACTAAGTTGACACTGTAACGACACTTCCATGGTCATAGAGACACTGATATATATGTTAACAAGTCAAATCAGATTTTGGAAAAGAATATAAGGTTCAGAAGAGCCTAGGCAAAGGAACAAGCTTTATCTGTTTCATTTCGTGAAGCTCGTTAATGTGTGTCAGAAATTCAAATGATATGTGCTTGAATTTGAAATGTAAAAGTGTTCTAGTTCACACTTTTGAGATATCATAGGTTTGGATAAATGGAAGTGTAATTTAGCCTTTCTCTGTTGCCTTTCCACTTTTTGACATAAAGTGGCATTAATAATTATTTTGCTGGTAACTGAGAATCCTGATTTAGCTAGACTGGAATAGTTTTCCCAGTTTGATCTGGTCAGAAACTTAAGACTTCAAGTCATATATTTGGATGAAAGATAATAAGCTTTTGTTAGCTGGGTTGGCTTTAACAGACAAAACAAAAACTGCTTTGAAAGCAGAAATATATCTCTTGTTATTGGGCATTCCACACTTAAAGTACTGTGTTCAGTTTTGGGTACTTTAATACAGCAAATATATTTTTATTCTGGAGCTGGTCCAGAGAAGGGCAACAAAAGTTGGCAAAGTATCTGCAGAACAAGCTTTATAAGGAGTAGCTGAGAGAGCCGGAGCTACTTAGTCTGAAGGTGGCTGAGTGGAAACTTTAGCCCTGTCTGAAATTACCTGAAAGGAGGCTGTAAAGATGTGGGTGTTGGTCTCTTCTGACAAGTTAGAAGTGATGGGACAACAGGAAATGGCCTCAAGTTGTGCCAGAGGAAGTTTAGTTTCAACATTAGGAAAAATGTTATTGAAAGGGTCATTAGGTGCTGAGCAGGCTGCTCAGGAAGGTGGTTGAATTGACGCTCCTGAATGTGTTTAAAAGTTGCATAGGTATGGAGTTCAGCAACATGGTTTAGCAGTGGGCTTGGCAGAGTTAGGTTAATGGTCACACCCAATGATTTTACAGGCCTTTTCCAATCTAAATGTGTCTATGATTGCATAACACAGATATGAGTGATTCTAATGAATAGACAGTGAAAGGGATCCATTCTTCTAATGTTAACCATGTCTCTAAAAATATTCTGTTAGGCATGCATACTTTTTAACTTCCAATTATAGAAGAAGAAGTCAGAAAAGACAAGAAAAGGTGAAGGAAGAACCTAGGCATGCAGTTTAGTCCAGGTCAGTGTTCTCTGGGCAACCACTACACAGCCAGGTATAAACTTAGGAACATCTTTCCACATCTTTCCACATCTTCCCATCCTGTCTCCTCTCAAGAAAGTTCTGAGGCTGTTGCGTCTTTAAAAACTCTGACCTAACGAACTTTCACAGTAGCATGAGAGCTACATTTTAATCCACATTAAAATTTTTACATTGGTAAAGCCTCCATGGGTTTCATAAGTACAAGACCCATGACAGTCTAATGGCTTTCTGTTATTCCAGAGACTTTCTGTTAGTAGTTTGGAAAAGGAGGCAGAATTGCAGTAATCAATAAAATAAATGTTCTGAGAGAGAAGGCATGCCTGAGGGCTACATAGCATGGGAAGAACCATGGAAAAGCTGCAGTGTTCACCTGGGAAAGAGCTAAAAGGGGTAATGTACTGGTCTGGTCAAATATTGGAATATGCTTTTGCTTCTCTACTTCTCCTCTAATGCTCATTCAAAACACTTGGAAGAGATGTAAAGGAAGTCATAGTGAATAGAAAATTATCAGTGGCTCTTGAAATCCAGAAGTGGTTGTGAATGATTTGAGAATAAAGAAAACCAAAAGACTTGAGTTCTTCTCTGTATAAGGTTCTTAGCATATTTAGCAAGTTCTGTTTTCACATTTTTAAAGTTCTCTCATAATTCATAGGGTTATCTAATTGGTCCACAAATTTTTCTTCTGACTGCCTTGTAAGCACCTATTTCACTGCTTATTTAAAGCAACTGTGAAGTTTTTTGCTTATTTACTCCATGCATTTTTGCCTTTCCACAGTGAATGACACAGTGGTTGCTATTCCATATGGAAGCAGGCAAGTTCGACTTGTGCTGAAAGGACATGATCATTTATGTAAGTGAAAAAAGTTAGTTTCTGTTTAAGAAAGCCTTGTGAATCCACAAGTGCTCTGTGATGTCTGGTTTCCCTCTTGCAAATCACCAGTTTCTACACAAGGATGAGTTCTGTCCTCAGAAGCTGTCCTTGGACTTTTACATCAGCGATACACACACTATTCAGAGCACAGCTTTGACAACGTTGCAGAATACTTGCCCCTTCTAATTTTGCAGTCATTCAATTTGCTTATCCTCTGGCTGGCTTGCCAGATGTCAAGAGTTTTTGTTTAAAATTAGTAAAATATATCCCACTGAGTGGAGAAATAACTGAGGACTGTAACATATAAGCTTCCCTATGTCTGAGTTTAGCTGCTTATGACCTTAGCACATCTGTAATGGTAATCTCTGTTACTCCCATAGATACACAAACTTGTATGGCAGAAACACACAAAATCGCATTTTAAATATCAGAAACAACATGTACAAGTTTAACTTACTAGTGATATTGCTTCAGGGAGTTAAGGCCACTGAGTGCTGCTAGCCTGAAACTTAGAAGATGCTGTGTATCACAGCAGCTGTGTATCTCTGGGAGGAAAATCTCAGGATTTGAGAATACTCTGGGACAGTTGGCGGAAAACAAATGTATTTCATGAATACATATTCCCTGCGTCCCTTTCTCTTATCTTCTGATGCCATAGAAACTCAAGCTACTACCGTTTTCATCCTAATCAGATAAACACATGTTGGGATTTATTGTAAGAAAAAAAAGCATGAACTAAGCCACATAATCTCTGAGAACCACACTATAGTAAAATAAATTTGGCTCCCCTTATCCTAAAGATAATAGGACTTTCCAGCAGCACAGACCAGTAGAGTCTACTGTGCTTGTCAGTAAGAACATTAGTGTCAGCAAGTGAAACACCAAATTATTCCCACTCTTCACATTCTTGTTTTGCCCAAAGAATTTATACTGAGTGCAAAATCAGGAGAGGTTTCTCAGTACTGTTCAGTAGCTCACTGCTGTATTGAGAAAACTATGAGCATACCGTAAGTTTTTAATAGTTCTTTAGATTCCAGAGTAGCAAATTAAGACAAACAATTCATAGGATATAAACCAGGAAAAAATATATTTTATATATTTTATCTTTAAAGTTCAAATGCTGCTGGTACTTCATTTTTAGTAGCCCTGAAGTATGCCTGAACTGATCCGGTATGGTGGTTATTACTTTCCCAGTAAATTATTTGCATTCTCTTCTTCTGTCTTGGCTTCTTTACCAGTATAGATGTTGTCTTCCAAGATAGAAAAATGTCATACTTTTATTATTTTTTTAGCGAAATTAAGATGTAAGAAAAAAGATTTTAGCAGGAGAGATTGATCTAAAGCTGTCTGCACTCAGGCCGTATCACATTTCAGTATAAAAAGATTTGGATCAGTGAGGTTTGCCTGAATCACCAGTTAAGAATTAGATTAACCATTCTGTGTAAACATCAGTAAATCCCAATAATCTCTTTATTATTTCAGATATCTCCATGAATCTTTCTGTTCACCCTCTGAATGATTTTATATATGCATGAGCTACAAATGCTTGATGGGGAGGGAGTATTTTGCCCTGTGAGTCTCAGTAGGGAGGGAGCATTTTGCCTGCGAACCTTAGTTGTAGGAGAAGTCAACAGGAGGCCATATATTTGTACACAAGTCTTGAAACCATCTTTGTTCCTGATGCATGCAGGCTTGATCAGAAATAAATATGTGGCTGCGTACATAATGAAGGAAGAGATTGGCCTCACTAATACAAGAGCAAATACTTTAGCAACTTCCTTCTTTAATTAATTCTCATGACCCATGCTGAAAAGCAATTTCATTTTGCAATTATTTTTCACCCCAATTAATAAGTTAATGCATTCTAATGAAAACATTGCTTTCATTTACTGTCTCTGAAAATATAATCCTATCACAGTTTAATAGAATAATACATCATCTAACTCAGATTTTGCCTTGTCACCTTCTCTGTCTGGGAGAAGATTTTGTGAACAATTTCATAAACACATGTTAAAGATTTATAGCTTTGCAATCCATGGTGAGATGCATTTTCATTTTGAAATACCAACAAGCAATGGTTTCCTGGTGTATGTGCATAAACTGGTATTGGTGGTGAAGCTAGCTATATGATGAAACAGATTTACTTTCTGATTATTTTCATAGAATGTATTACTTAATATGTTTATTATTATTTAACAGTTAGAAGTAAATGTTACCAAACAGTATCTGAATTAATATTCACTTTTGTGGAGGTGAGAATGCAGAGAGATGGTGAAGAGCTCAGAAGGGTTCAGCACTTGCTTTTCCTTCCTACTTCTCTGGGATGGATAATACTTCTGGAGTGGATCTTTCTTTCTTGGACTACTTGAGTCAAGTTAATTGTCTACTACTTCAGTCAATTTTCCACTACAGCAATATGTGCTTAGTTACTCACCTTTAAAAAGAAAGAGGGAACAGCAGCTTAACAGAGACAACACTCATGGTTGAAGGCCTGAGTCTTGCTCCACATGGGAGCTGAAAGTAAGTTAATGACAGCACATTTGCCTAAGTGGGAGTAATATGCCTAGAAGAGAGTAAATGAATGCTTTGTGAGTGAAGAAGTCAATGCAGAGCTAGAAATCTAAGGGCTGAAAACAAGACGAAAAGCAATAAAGGAGAAAAAAGAAAAGGAAAATGTGGGTATGCACATGAACTGTGGAACAAATTAGAAGTTGCATTATCATTCATTTAGGAGGAAAATCTGTATTACTGCTGTTTTGTGTTTGTTACTTTTCTCTCTCACCCTTACAGTTTCATGTTAACTTATATGCATTTGTCAGATTTGGAAACCAAGACCCTCCAAGGCCTGAAGAGTGAAAACACCCTCAGCTCCACAGGCTCCTTCCTCATAGACAATTCTAGCATTGAGTTCCAGAAGTTTCCTGACAAGGAGATATTAAGAATATCTGGACCTCTCACTGCAGACTTCACTGTTAAGGTGAGGGTCATTGACTTTGTAGAGCAACATCAAGTAAGACAAATGCATTAGAGTGATGAGAAAGATGTTTTCCAGATTTTGAGTAGTCACTAACCACAAAGCCTAACTGAGGCTATCTCTTGAACTCCACATTAAGATTCAGATGAAGGTTTCTTCAAACACTCCTTGGGAAAGGGTCTGAATTATGGGGTTTATACTAGTGTGACTGCACAGAGGACCGAAAAGAAGTGGAGAATGAAGTTCCCAAGTTCCAAAATAAATGAAATTGCTTTATTGACAAGTCATGGTGTCATTTTGGTGTTGTACTGACAGAAAGAACAGAATTGTTTCCTTCCATTAAAGGAAGGAAACACATAATACAAAACACATTTCTGAAAGCAGTGGACACATAATTAAAAATGAACATTTGGGAATTATAATAAAATAAAACCTTTCCAAGTAGGTCCAAGGAATGTGAAGGGTTTAATCTGTAATGCTGTAAAACCTACATCATTAACTTTTCACCACAGTCCCCAGAAGTAGATGACATCTGCTTTAACCTAGTGCTGATGACAACTAGAAGTTTAAACAGTGAATGGCCAAATGTGATGACTGAGTTGGGTTAGGCTGGGCTGGTATGCCTTAGCTCAGAAGGCAGCCTGTAGACTGTGCCCTACACATCTTGGTAGGTTTACAGCCCACAAAGCAATGCAAAATAATGAGAACTCGTTCACAGAGAAAAGCCTGACCTGAACAATGCATTCCTTTCTCTTTGAAAGAATGTCAGAAAAAAAAATGTCTAGTGTTCAAAATGCCTAGAACTCTTCAACCTGTATTACAAATTATATCAAGATGGTAAACATCAATACTATGTGAAGTATTGCTTACTGTATTATTTATCCTGTCCATGGGCTTTAAGGTAGCCTTGTTATTTAGAACATAACTATTAAGGACAACTGGTCATGTAAACCTAAAATAATAATGAGAGCTGATCTTTGTTCCTGGTATTTTCACTGTTATCTCTGTAGAAATGGAAAATACCTTAATCCCTTGGTGCTTGTGTTTTCTTCCCTATCAAAACAAAGTAACAAATGGGTAAATCAAAGGACAATATGAGTGTACAAGCTTGCTAGGTAAGCAAGAGTCACTGCTGAGTTGAGATTAAGCTATTTAAATAGTTCTGCCCTGTCATTACCCCTTTTGAAAGGCAGACAAGTGTGGCTCAGCAGGTGTTAATTTTTTGTCATAAGTGGATGTAGAAAAATGCACAAGGGCCCTATTCACAGTTGCAGTATCAATTCTAAGGTTGAAATTAGATGTTGCCTTGGATCAGGCACTTAAAGCTTCCTCAAATTTGAAACATAGTCTTTTAATATACAACTATAGAAAATACATACAGCTTGGTGAACAATAATGTTATTCAATATTATTTTATTGTTTTTCTATCACTATGTGATTTTATGGAATTTTTTTTGTTAGAATTTGATGTAGAAGTGTACATATAAGTAAGGCTAACAGAAGAGTACAAAACCACATGCATACCTTTCAGTTACACCAGCTGTGGCAACTGCTTTCCATACTTACTAAAGCCATGACATCTTTGCCTTCAGATTATCCTTAAAAAATCAGATTAAAGACTAAATGTTTCAGGCATATGCTGCCAAATCAAGCATGGAAATGTTGGTTTTCAGGGGATTTTACTTGTTAATTTGTTTTCATGTGAATTAATCACATTTGGGTATATAGGAGAAACAACAAAACACAAAGGTGAATCACATCAGATATTATACTCTCTTTGTCACAAAACAGATCAAAATAATTCAAAAAGCTTATACTGCTTTTGTACTTGAATGATGAGGTCTGATGTTTTCATTCAACTTTCTGTGACTAAACCCAAAATCAATCCCAGCTTTCACCACAGTAACATCTTGTATCTCTGTTGCACCACCCTGGACAGAAATTTAGAAATTCAATTTTAAAAAGTATGGTACAAGCAATTAATTTTTTCAAGGTCTTTCCACAAGAAGAAAGGTATCTTTGTTGCTTATGATTGTAGGCTGGATGTTTTTGGTGTCTACTCTGAGGACTCTAGTTTTAGCCAACTCTTTATAAGATTGCAGATATCCTCTTGGGTCTCACAAATTGGTATGCTTCAGTCTCCTCTGGAACCTAAAAGAAGTCAAGGATGACCTGTAGGTCATAACAATGCACAAATGCAGGACTGCACACTCTGTGAGACCTGAGTAGTCCTTCTGTCTGCTGTTAATAATAAATTTACATATGATAATATTTGCAAGCAATGAACGATTGCCTTTTTTGTCTGGTTCAGACAAAGTTCAGAGAAGACTAAGATTCTCAGATATTGACCATCTCTTTTTGAAGCTTTGGAATTTCTATTAGCTAGCAAAGGTAAAAAAATGTTACACCATGTTACAGAGCTGAGTATTTCAATGTGTGAAAGTTAGCACTATGCAGTAAAACCAGGATATTTCTTAAAGCTTTAGTTATCACACCTCACTTCGAGTCTCATAAGGCTAAGGCAGCCAACTATGTTTTCTCCTTGATCAAGATCTTAGCTTTGAGAACTCAAACATATCAGAAGGAATTTTTGGTGTATGAAATCAGCATGCTTTGTTCCTCCTCTTCTTAGGGTACTCCTTAAAAAAACAGCTGTACAGGGCATGCTTCTTTAATTTTCTCATTTTACATCATTTCAGATCATGTATGTGGCTCATTAAAATTCTTTCACACCTATGTTATTATCATCACTATATGAGTGTCTTCTACATTAGTCTGGAAAATATTTGTATCCATTTTTCCTCATGTCAAAACATTAGAGGAATTCTGTCTTCCTGATTTCTTTTTTAAAGATAAATTATTTTTCCTCCTCTTCCTTTAATGGGAGGCTTGATGTGAGCTCTTGGTTTGTTCTTCATGATTCACTGAAGATCATACTCCTCAGTACATCTTCTGAGTTTAAGAATCACTGATGGTCATTAAAAACATAAAGACTAAGAGCAGAATTCTCCCCAGGAAAAGTTTTTTTCTACACATTCAAGTCAGAGATGTCCCCAAGTGGCTTCCACCACAACAGAGCATACTTAACCAGGAGTACATGAGGCTTTCATGAGCCCAGAAAGACCATTCTGAAGTGTGTGATTAATGCACCAGCACTGCACAAGATATCTTTTTTTCTGTCACACAGATTCAAATGATGTTAATCCACACAAA
The DNA here is from genome assembly GCA_013397515.1 of Upupa epops. NCBI lineage: Eukaryota > Metazoa > Chordata > Aves > Bucerotiformes > Upupidae > Upupa > Upupa epops. Next base: position 101,752 of record VZRI01013881.1, on the reverse strand, counting down.
AGGCCTCCCATTTGCTGAAGACACTATATTGCTACTGCCATATGTTTTTTAAATCCTGGAAATTCACATCACTGTTTAATTAGAAGAGGGCAGCCTTAGTCTCAGAGGGTCATACTTTTGTTTTTCAAGACACAGTTTGATTTGTAATCATGTTTCTGTCCAGGTACAAGGAAAACCAAAACCACTGACCTACACTATGCTGTTCAGTTCACTTTATTTGTCTTCTGTTTCAGTCTCCATTTTATGGTTTCTCTTGGTATTTGGAAGAAGAGAAAAGTAGAGGCAGATTGAAAAATGATGGCACCAAAACAGGCCAACTTGTTCAAAAATTGGTAGGGGAAAAAAAGGAGGCAGCTCTCAAATGTCTTAGCTGTCTGAAATAAAAGAACAGAGAGGACTGTCCCAGAGAGCAACTGTACTGATTTGGAGAAGGATTCATATTTCCTGCTTGTGATTTGGCAGTTTTCTCTTATCATATCGCTGAATCAGACATGCCAAGCAACATTGATATATTATGTCCTAGGACAAATAACTAGGAGAGGCTTTATTAGTAGCAACATCACCGTTCTTGCCAGCTGTTGATTCAAAGGCTTAGAGATACAGACTAGGAATGCCCTGCAGAGATTTTGAAATCCCCATAACTCTATTAATCATCACAGCTATTAAGGAAGAAAAGCTTTATTCTTGGGCCAGGTGCAAGTGGTGCTGCTTTAGCAGGGTAGAAGGTCTCTTTTGCATTCCTCAGACTACAAACTTTAGTTTATGTGGAAAATCTTCTTCTTAAGCAGCTCAGCTTACTCAAATGTAGGCTAAAAAAAAGTGTTTTCCAAACAAAGTACTTATCTTCATCTAACAATCCACACCTATGGCTTTAAGAAGTACTTTTGCAGTCAAAATAAAGTAAACAAAAGACAGTCTTATAAAAATTATAGTACCACAAAGCAGAATGAAAAAGAGGTCCTCTCAGAAACAAACAAAAAAAAAAAGAATTAGAATTTTTATGCGTATCTCCTAGCAGAACCTTCTATTTTTTTCTTCTGAAATCTCTCTAATACAGTGTAAATGGTCTCAGGAAGTGTTTAGGAAAAACTAAAGGTCTAAAACTCATGTCAATGTCATAGGGACAGCAGGTAGTGGTAGGTGATTTTTCTGGTTGAATAAAGATCAGTTCATATCCTCCGTCCCAATAAAATCATTCGGTAACACTGACCATACATCCGCCATGCATTATTTCAGAACATGATCTCAGAATGGTCAAAAGTGCCATTGACTACACAGAGAAATTAATTTTACTGTGTTTCACAGCCAAAATTTGACCACCAATCTCTGTTTTGTGCATTTAATTTTCCTATCACAAGGTATCTGGCATTTCACATAGCTGCAAGATATTCAAAGCTGCAAGATGCATGTGGCAGAATGCTTCTTCCCTGTATTTATGTCAAGTTCATTTTTTGGCCTTACATCTTTTTCAGATCCGCTACGCTGGTGATGGTGACAGTTCAGTTCAGTTTATCTTCTATCAGCCCATTATTCACCAGTGGAGGGAAACTGATTTCTTTCCTTGTTCAGCATCCTGTGGAGGAGGTAACAAATTACCACTACACTCCAGAAACAGTCATCTATATACAGGATCTCTCCCAACTGCCACACTGATTTGCATCTTTAAAATGGGCAAACCTGAAATTGAAAATAGTTACACCTAAATGAGAGAAAGGATGTAGAAACAGTGGCAGAAGCCTACACATGTTTAATGTATATATAGCATATCAAACTCTGTATATAAAATATGTTTTGATACCCACATGTCAGCATTTAATTTGACAGCTGTAGCTGTCAAATATAAGGGCTGGTGTGATTTAGGACTGCTTTCAAATCACAGGATTTTTCCATTTGCCCTCCAGCAGCTTTACTTTCTGAACTGAATGGATGAATCTTAGTCACCAAGAAAGGTTAACCTTTGTTTTCACTTTCGGTTTTAGGCTTTTGAGTTTTTATTTGACCACACTGTTTTTTTCCCTAGTGCATGTGACATAAGTTGTGGTTTTCAATCTGGTCTGTAAAACAGCAGCTCTTATGCCTGAAAATGCAAATATTTTCAGTTTGCTTTTTAGCTGATCAGAATGTAGATACATTTCAGAGAGGAAAAACACCACATCACCTATTATTTCTTCCACTGTCTATTGCAGGTTATCAACTGACATCTGCAGAATGTTTTGATCTGAGAAGCAACCGTGTAGTATCAGATCAATACTGCCACTATTATCCTGAAAATATCAAGCCAAAGCCCAAACTTCAAGAGTGTAATCTGGATCCGTGTCCTGCAAGGTAACTAAGATCTAATTTTAAAATTAAAAGGGATCTAAAGGAGTAAAATAAAGTATTCCATTGCTATTGCTTATAATGTCATTTAGCGTACATAAGTCAACAACTTTTTTTTTNTTCTTTGATTCTGTGTAGAAAAAGACATCTGTTTAGGATCACTACATTGCATGGAATGATTTGAAATTGTTGCTTCTTCCCTTCAGATTGTGGTGGTTTTGTGCCTCATTAAATTTTATAACGTGTGAGAAAAGTAATTGTCCATGATCAACACATGTTTCTCACAAATACTTATGAGGTAGGGAAAAATTTCTTAGGGTAAAAATATTGCTTGAAAATGGTTGTCATCACAATTAGAGACACAATTTTTATGGGTTTTCAGTATTTTCTTCTTAATGAAAAGGTTAGTTGCAGTCATGGCAACTTATTAGAATGTAAAGCAGGAATTTGTTCTTATTATCAACACCCTTTTGCCCTGAGCAAAGGGCTTCTCTCTGATCCCTCACCAAGCATTTTTCCTCAGAAAATTAATAGTAAAAATAGTAAGAATTCAGAGTCAAATTTCCTATGCAGAAGAAAAGGAGGAAAACCACACAAAGGACCAGTCCTTTGTTGCACTGATTCTCCTGAACTTTGGTGAAAGTCAGTCTGCAGCTGCTCATAAGCCACAAAGATTTGTTTGTGTAATCTAAACCTTTTAAAAGTCTTCTTGTGTTGCTTTGCTAGAAAGTGGTTCGTACATGCAGTCCAACATGCAAATCTGGCCATTTATTTACCTGCTTTTTTCACTCAAACTGTGTTTTATTCAAGTTTTATAAGTGAGTTCAAGCATGCATCACCTAAAATGTTGCCATGGCCCTTCAGATTGCTAGATGTTTACATAGAAAAAAAAATGTCCTAGTCAGGAGAAGGATGCTTTATGGACTTACAGGAATATATATTCACCTACCTGCACACTACTGAATCCCAAACCAGGTATACAAGCTTCAGAATAGCTAGACACTATCAGAATGGAAGAAATCACTCCAAGTCTAAGACAGGTTTTACCTCTTCTAAAAGGTTTTCATTGAAGTTTAGTAGCTGTTCAAAACTGGAGTTAGCACTCAGGTTTCTTCATCACTGATGTTCAGTATTTGGCTTCTCTTGCCCTAGTACTTTCCACAAAAATATATGCACTTCTGAGTTTCCTTGAATATGCTGGCAATTGAAATTAGAAACCCTACTATAAAGAAGTTGTTGTGTTTTTTTTTTTCCTCAGTGATTTTCTTAGATCACAAACTGTTTCATTGATTACTTCTTTGAATAGTTTGGGAGGTGTCAATAAAGTAGAGGTCAGATATGATCAGGTAAGAGACCTAAATATGAATGACTTAGAAAATAAATTGGTTAAAGATTGATATTTCAATTGATATGAAACCTGTCTTTTAGATTCACTGTTCACAGAACTAAGGAGAAAGTAATTTTATGTAGCTGCACATCAGTTTTTTTCTTAGAAACTAAACTGCTTGATTTTTAAATTCAATTCTGAATCAAATGTATCTCTGGAATTTGTACTATAGATATTTTCAATATTTTTTCCTGATAATTTTACATTAAATATTCTCAAAAGCTAAGACAAATAACTTCATTGTACATGGGAGGAGAAAGAGAAAAAAACCTCCACCCACTAGTCAGATGTCATTAAGTGATTTTTGTTTTATACAAGACATTAGAAGGCAAAATTGTAGTAGTGTCGATGTCCTTGTAGTCTTAATCAGGGTCTTCTGAGCTCGAGAGCTGGTTAAGAATAAACTGCAGATATGTTAATGCCCGAAGAGAGAATTTACTTTTCAAGACAAATAATCAAAACCTTGAATTTTTGAGCAAGCAAAATATATTTGAATTCAGCTAGAAAATTATTTTGTCAGAACAGACAGAGAGAGTAGGCCAGGAAGCCTTCATCAAAGATGAAAATGACAGAGCAATTTTAGCTCTGAGATTGTTTATATTAAAGCACAGAAAGAAAGGCAGAAAGAAGCTGTCAGGATAACAAACTGTAAGGTGAAAATAGTTTTTGAACTGCTATGAGCATCAAATATAGATGTCTCTCTCCCCACGATGAAGTTATGGGAAATGTTTAGGTCCCATAAGAGACCAAAACTGCAGCAAGCAGAGACTTTCACTGTTTGTTCAGGTTATTATCCTCACAAGGCTAAAACTCCTTACATTATACACTGAATCTCCCCATCCTTTTCCATTACCCACTATGTACCAGGCCATGAAATCAACACAATCCAGTATAACCACTCATCCCTGTCCTCTTTTTGGCCAAAGGCAGGTTCCCTCTACTCCTGATTCTCACCAGAATATTCACTGTCTGATCTTTGTTGTGTCAGACCAGAACACCAGGATCAGAATATGTTCTTTCTCTAGGAGATCACTATTGCCTCCCTGAGTTAGTCTCCACACTGATTGCCTTCCTAAGTGATGGCTTCTCAGCTGCTGTTTTCCCTCTTAATTCACACAGGCAAACTTACAACTTAAAAGTGGGGTTGACCACCCCACTTCTTCATGTGCTATTCTTGGCCACACAGGAAAAATGAAAGCTCTCCTTGTGCCATGTTCCTGAGTCTTCCTTTACCCATCTGACTGGGGCAGAAGACTGATTCCATGGGCCACTCCTGACAGATGGTGGCATTGGTCCCCATGGTTGGGCAAGTGCAGAGACTATCATCAAAATTTCATAGCCAAGATGTTGCTTTCATCACATTTTTATAAAATCTGAGTCTGGATGCATCTTTGCTAAACTGTTATTGTACTATGCTAGTGCAGCTTGACTCACATTCTTTCTTGTGGCCTGTGCGCACAGGATATCCTCTGGATTTTTGGAGGCTTTTTTGTCATCCATATGTCTCGGTTTAGGAAGACAGGTACCAAATTCTTTCAATTTAAAGGCCTTCAGGCAAAAGATTTAGGAAAAGGAACAACAATTCTTTATTAATAACACTAAGAAAACCCAACAGTACACCCAAACAACCAGTCAAAAGAAAGTCCTAGGGATCCCAAAAGAGCAAAACCTGCTGCAGTTCAGTTCTCCCAGAGCGGCGGACGTGGAGAGACTTTTCCTCGGTGCGGGCGCAGACAGAGGCCGCAGCGGGCAGGAGGCGGCAAGGAGAGCCGGGCAGCCACAGCAGCAGCTCTGTTCAGTGCAGGAAACAGTAGGAACCTCGGGGGCGGGAGGCAGAAGGTCTCGGAGAGAGGCTGGATGCCGTGGAGCAGCAGGGGCAGCAGTGGAGAGAAAAAGTGGCACCGAAAGCACGCGAAGCGGCTTCAGCTGGGCACCGCAGGGTCCGGGGACAGGAAACTCCCGTAGAGAGCAAGCCCCAGTAGAGAGCGAGCCCCCCTCGTTTTCCTGAGTCCCAGTTTATGCAGGTGGGAATGGTAAGCTCCCCCCACCTCCCCCCACTGAGTGGAGCATCTCACAATGGGATGATATGAGTCTTAATGGCCCACCAGCAAAAGACAGTTAAGGAACATTACTGACCCAATTGTTAAAACCAGGTGGGGCAAAGGGCATTCACTCCCCCACCCCAAGAAACATTGCCCTACCTGGTTTCAACAATTGGGCAAGGCACTCACTCCCCCATCCCCCCTGGGGTTACAAAAAACAAAACCACACAGCTTCTCAACTGCTTTCAACAGATGAAAATGGAATACAATCTTTTTGATTCCATAACCCAAGACACCATACCACTGTATGTGTTGAAAATACTGCTAGTTCTCTCTGTTATTAGATGCCTTCATCTATAATAGTCCATTTTCACAACAAATCCATAAGATCTTTCCTGACTGGATATCTTGCCTTCACACTTGAGAGGAGTTATCTCCAGAGACTGAAAACAGGGGCTTCTTTTCCAATTGTTTTTTCAGTTCCCTGGTTTCTGGCAAGGGGTACCAGCTGTTGGCCTCCTCTGCCTTTCAGATGCTGACTGCTGGCCTCATTATCCCAGCACTGGAGCACCCTGGCAGCAATCTGCTCACCTGGCTGGTAGCTGTTATTGTTCCTTGTATCTGAGGATTCTGATAAATTCAGGAATAGGGTAGTTTCTGCTTTCTGTTTAACTTCTCTCACTTCTGATTGCATAGATGGAAGAGCAGCCCTCTTCCTCTCTTTCCTCTTTCCCTACTAATTAATTATATGGACCTGTTGACCTTCTTGTCCACAGTGGTACAACCACTGTAGTTGCTGTGTCCCTGTCCTAATGACGGCATCCCATGATGAAGTTTGTGTACCTTCCTCAATCACAGTCTTTTGAGAGTACTGAAACGTGGCTTGACAGGCACAAGCCAGTATAGCTCATGGTACAGTTGTTTTCCCTGGGATAGGCAAGGCACCTTGATGTTTTACCAGGGTTTTTTGTCTGATCAGGGGTAAAGTCCCAGACTATGGGAGGAGATAACCACCTGAGGACTCTGCCCAAGTCCTTCCACACACCCTACCACCCAGGGACCACGTCTCTCAAGGCATATTTCCATATCATCACCCCCAAAAGTTGTCTTCTACCTGGGCGAGATCAGATCCTACAAATCCCATAGCTTGTGAATAATATTAATTAGTAGCACCAGAAAGCTCACATAAAGGTGAACCAGAACCTTGTGAGCATCTTCACCACCATCCCCTGGAGATAACTCCCACAGCACAGTGGGTCTACCACCAAGGCAAAGCAAGCGTTATTTGTGTTGGTGTGTTCCCAAGCAGAACAGTCAAGAGGTAAGGTGTGCTATCTACAAACTCTGTGAGATGCACAGGAGCTGGCCACTTAATAATTCTGCCTTAGAACATAACTGTTGTTGCCATGTCCTGGGTTGCAGAACCAAAATGAAATGTGGTGATTTGGTCCTGGCTGGGGGGACAGGTGCCTACTGAAGCCAGTATCACTTCCCTCTTCTTAGATGGACAGAGTTCAGAAAAAATATGAGGGGCTAGAGGGTCAGGAAAACCATAGCTTAAAGAAGTATAAGAAAAAGCCACGTGAAGAAGCAAACACAAATACTAAAGATTATTCTCTCCTTTCTGTCTTCAGGTGATTTTAGCTGCTCTTTAGGGAAGCAGGGCTTGATTTCTGTGGCAAATACACCAGAAGACAAACACTATCAACAAATGCCCTCCGCTCTTCCTTCGTTCCCCTCACTTTTATATCAGGGCTGATGACATCATATGTTATGGAAAACCCCTTTGGCCAGTTTAAGTTAGGTGGCCTAGCCAACTCCTCAGTCTACTGTGGGAAGAATACTGGAAAATTAAAAAAAAACCTCAGCCTTGGTGTTGTGCGAGCACTGCTCAGCAGCAGCCAAAACACTGGTTAGCAGCATCCCTCGAGCTACCATCGCAAACACAGTACTGTGGGAGATGTCCTAGGGAGAATCAACTCCATCCCAGCTAAACTAAAGAGTGACCACCTGCTGTTCTGTTGTGTCTTGAAGCTAATTTTTAATGTTTTAAATTAAGTCATTATATCTTATTGTGAATGTCTTCTTATTCACTGCAGCCATGGGGCTTACATTGTGGGGATTAATATCTTGCAGTAACAGAATGAGATCCTTCTGCAACCCCTCACATATGTGGAAGTTCATGGTATGGGATTATGTGGAGCTCAATATATTTATGTATATTTATGTATGCAAAATTATTTGAGGGTTAAACCTTTCCAATTACACTATTAACCTAGTGTTTTGTAAATGTTATTTAATCTTTGTAGCAGTGTTTTGATGTGGTACTGTTATTTTGATTGGAGTGACTTTGGATATTATGCATTCTAATGGATGTAGACCTGGATTGTGCATACAGATCATGTTTATTAGAAAGAAAACATTTTTACTGCAATGAGTGAGAAATATTTTGAATCTATTTCCCTCTCAGGCAGTAGATGCTTTCACTGTATAATTTTGTCATATCTGAATTTGGTATATTAACCTTTTCTCCAAATACTTCTTAGCAAGCCAATTAGATGGAAAGTGCTTCAGAGTGGAACTTAAGCAGTATCAGTAAAAGAGTCAGGAAAACAGCAGAGATTCCCAAAAGCATGAGCAAAAAAACTCATAAAAATGTCCCTTCTGTCTCGTTGAAATACGAGTACATATTTTCTCAAACTACTTCAGGCATTTACACATCAAGCAAAGTCTGAAACAACTTGTTCATTTGCAGTACTCTAAATGACCCATTTGTCTTTTCCAAAGTTTCACAGTGCCAGAATTGCCTCTCCTAGTTATTTAGATTTCTAAGTAAACAGACAGCTTTCTGAAGATGCAAATATGCACATGCAGAGGGTTCCTGTGACTGCAGAGGCTGCTAATACTTAGATACCTACTTCCTACCACACATTCCCATGGCTCCAGCACCTTTCCAGGCATTTGTTGGAAAGCTCCAGCATGCTGACCGCGTGCTGACTCCTTGCTGTCAAAACATAATAGGATCCATTCTCTCATCATTGACAAGTTATGCACATAAAATCCCTGTTGACTGAAAGAAGAATAAATCCATTTAGCCTTAGCTTGACAAGACTCCTTTGAAAGCTTACAGCATTTTTTAGTGAACTGTGTTGAGGATGGAGAATACTTACTCACTTTCTCCTCATTTGCTCCTTCTCACTTGCAGAAATCCATAGCAGCATACCCATCACCTCCCATCTGTATAAAGCTTTCTGAACACACCTTTGTTATTTTAATCTACTTTTCTCTCTCCATAACTTCAGTAAGGACACATATTTTTATTTTAATGTGATTGGCACTCACTCACTTCTGTCCACTTACCCCATCCAAGTGTGTCTCTTATTGGAAAGTGGCTTTAATGAGACTGATAGATAAGGTGGTTTGGGATCATTTGCTTATAGTTAATAGATAGGCCTGATAACTGGAGGATAGGTGTAGATTTATTGTGACTCAGAATCTATAGAGAGTCCAGACAAAAGATGAAATTCCAGACTGACAGACCCTATAGTTGCCAACAAGTCAAGTGACAGCTGTCTTATGCATAACAGGTATGATAATGAGTCAGATAATTACTAATTTTGATTCATAATTTTGCCTTCTGTAACCTTTAGATGTATTGCTTATACATGATAGCAATAATGATCTAGCAGACCAAACCAACCAGTAACAGCACCAACAATGTCAAACTTACAAACAAAAACTACAGCCTGACAATGCTGCATTTCACTACTCCTTTCCTCCAAAAAATATTAGAAGGTAGGTTCTGAAGCTGAATGAAGTTCTACTGATTAGAGTTACAGAGAAAAGAATTGGAGATTTTAGTTTTTATTCTGGGATTCCCAGAATTTCTAATCCCAGTCCCTGTAAAACAGCTGTTTTATCCTAAGGGTGGAAACAACTTTATAATACTTCAAAAAAGTGTTTGATCTACAGGTATCTGAAACAGATAGGAGTTCTCCTATTGTCTTCGGTAACTTTAGATCCAAAAAAGTACTAAATGTAGAAAATAATTTCTTTTAAATTGTAGATAATGACCTCATCAATTTAAATAATATTTGGACAATTCATATTAATTACTTGAGATAAGGGACTTCTTGATCAAATAGTAATATATTCATAAGAACAAAGTAATTTTTTTAATAATATTTTTAACAATTCAAAGGCAACAGAGGCACAAGTTTTATTTCATATGTTGTAGCAACTTAGGTAAAAAAACCATCTTGTTTCTTTGGTTTGTTTTTTGTTGTGTTTTTTTTTTAATATTGTTTAAAAAGAAGTGTATAATGTAATCATTTAGTCTTGATTTTATCATGTGTACCTTGGCATTATTGTTCCTAACAGTGATGGATACAAACAGATCATGCCCTATGACCTCTACCATCCTCTTCCACGGTATGTAATACGGTCAACCAGATGCTAGGTTTAACAAACAGATTTACCTCTCTATTTTTTACTTTTCTGCATTTCTGCATTATTCTCAAACAACTAAGTTAACAAATCCTGATTTTTTTTTCTTACTGTGAAATCCTGCAGATTAACATTAAATCCTGAAGATTTAATATTAGCATGTCCAAGATCTAACCTGCTGTTATAAATTCTGCTGATGCAGAACTGAAACAATATTCTAGCTGAAGGAGCAATGCAGTCTTATTAAGAGTGTGGTCTCTTTCTTTGTTTCCTCATTCTCAACTCCACCTCCCCTTTTGTCTCATATCTTTTCTCATTTCTTCCCTTTAGTAATCTCTGAACAAGACTGTAACTTGTAGCTTTGTAATGTATCAGCAGACTTTCTGTCTCCAATGGTACTGCTTCTTGCCTATGAACGGTAAGGTTTTGGATTTAGATAATATTAGAACTGTGTCTGATCCTGAAAAACTTATGCTAATGCCTTCTCCAGAGACAATAATCCATTACCTTTTCTAATAAATTGGACATTGGGGCAGTAATAGGATTAAGATCTAATTTGTGTTATTAATTATCTCACAATTAAAATGTCTTTAACATAAGTCTTGAGATTCTCATGGAAATAATCACATGAGCAATTACTCTTAAAACAGTGACTAAGACTGGTGCTGTTAAATATGTTTGGTAGCTGAATGGTAGTAACCTTTCAGTTTTGATATACTGCCTGGACACACAATAGCATTGTGCTGTATTTCCTTCTTCAGTAATTTATTATGTGATGGTGTATGAAATCACAGAAAGGATCCCCTAGGCAACCTGTTAATCTCATCCTGGTGAGGAAACAACCTCTGTCAAACCATGGTAAGGCCTAATGCAGACAGCTGTCAGCATCAGCGTGGTGCAAGCGCAGTGCACTCGTGTTCAACAGAACCACCAGACAATAACAGAACCATTCCAAACCGTGTATGAGAAGACAAGGAGGACCACAGTCTACTTGCCAAACATATGGCGGTCATTCATGTTGAAATCCTTTATTAGTGGTCTGTGTCATTTGGATCAGGGCTTCTGCTTCCTAGCTATGTGGTTGTGGTCACGTACAAACGGTAATTACTGCCAAATATTCATGAGGTACGTTTATAAAATATACCTCTGACTCTAATACCTTCGTAATGAAAAACATTTTCCATATTCTTTGTTTTAACAAACCTACTACTTTAAAAATACAACAACTGTTAGGAAGGAACATAGATGCTAAAATAATAATGCAAGTTTCAACCAACTAGCTTTAAATAAAACAAGTTTTATTTCAGTCATGTACAAAGGGCATGTATGTTGACAAAAGATGGAGAACAATTTCATAGCAGAGGATGATTCAGCAGTACTTAAAAGTGAAGGAATAATATTTAAGAAAAAAAATCCTGGGCTGGCAACAAGGCAGAAGCTTTTTTGCTGTTGAAGAAAATCCAAAATAAAGGATCAAAATGCTCTGAGGTATTTGGCTTTCAGTAACATTGAAAGAAAGAACAGAAAGTCATTCCCTAAAAATGCTCAAAAGGCTGAGACTTTCTCAAACTGTTCTTGATTATAGTCAAACCCTGTAACAGTCCCTTTACATCCCCTTATGGCTGCACTGTTGTCCTTTGACCCCACTCATCGATTGCTCGGGCTTAAACTGATGACTGAGACCTCTCCTGTTTTTTGCCTCTGCTGCTTTATTGTTTTCCCACTTGTTCCTCTCCCCAGCTCTCACATGTGTTCCTATGAGCAAGACACATTTATCCGTTATTCCAGAAGGGAAGATACACTGCATATCTTTTCACCAAACCTCAGGGGCAGACAAAACTGAACAGACCTCAATTCTTTCCTATGAACCTGTAGAGTTTAGGCAAATAAATTAAAAAACAAAACAAAACAAAAAAAAAACCCCTAACAAGACCAGAGAGACCCTGGTTACATTACCTGTCTGAGAGTGGTGCTTAATACCAAGGACAGGGCTCAGTAACATGCACTTCTGAAGAATTAGAGAGTAAATCTGGGATGACGTCTTTGTGAGATTTCCCTACTGCACTACTAAAGACATGGTTCAGCACATATGAAATGTTTATAGTTAATGCAACAACAATTCTTTTCACAAATTCTCAATGTTGCACCCTTTCTACCTTAAAAGGAACTGTGACACATGTTTTAAGAGCTGTGCAACAATTGAGAAAATTCACGTTCCTATCTTACCTTTGTACAAAACCTGAGGACAAAATTGCTTTTCCCAGTTTTAACCTTCACAACATGGCCTAAAGCATCTGGAAACTAGTCCCACTCAATGGAATTCCCTAGTGCCATGTTTTCTAACACTTGCAGGCTTGCTGAAGCAGTTTCTGCTGTTCAAGAATTTCAGTTTAAGGCCTCTTCGTTTAGATTTGTGGTAGAGAGAAACCTTAGCTCTATACAGGGAAACTTGTTCAGCAAAGCCTCATGGCTAAAACATTGGTAATACTACCAATTTGTGACACATGTGACTTACACTGAGCACCCAATGATAAATACAGCATGGTGTAAACATGATTTCATCAATTCTTAGAGATAAGCCATAGAATTAATCAGTGGCTTTACCATTCATAAACATCTATTAACAAAAGCCATTTCACATTTTTTTATGGCACTTTCAGGCAGTAGCCAAGTGGAGTTGATGTGAAAATGATGGGATGATTTGATGAAAAATCAGAGGAAAGGTTAAACATTTTTTTACATTGCATATCAGTTGTGGTGATACTATAATTGTACTTACTAAAAATGATTTCTTTTTCTTAGGTGATAAATAAATGCTGATCTTTCACTTTTTTTTTCTTGCCTGAAAGAGAAAAGTTTTTTAGTTTTTTTTTCCACAAAACCTGAATATGTTTAAATCCTAACATGAAATTTTTTGACCAAAATAGTTTTTCCAAACATTATTACTAATGTCCTCATCAAAAGGGCCTTTGTCTCTGGTAAAAAATTAAATATATCTTGTGAAATAAATGGTGCCAGATAGAATGCCATCAGACATCTGCAAAATCAAACAGGAATAACCACACTGGGTCATAAGATCTTTTCTGTGACAATGGTTTGAGCTTAACAGAGGAAATAGCAGAGTATTTTATGTGGATAGACATCAACATATAAAACAATAACCAAATTGTTGTATATGCATCACTGTAAGAAAAAGATTATTCTCATAAGGATGCATATATCACTCTCAGAATATACACATTGTTCTGTGAATTTTTCATTAGATTCTCAAATGGCATCTATGGAAAACAGTTGATTTTACTGCTTTAGCTGTAAGGAAAAATGTCCCATGTGGTTTGTCTATTAAAGACCACATATCATATCAAAATAGTCAAATCTTCTTTTTGGTAATTTCCTGCTATCTTCCTTTTTTTCTCAACTCAGTTCTTTCCATGGAAACAGCAGAAACACTGATGTTTCACTCTATTTTCTTGCAAAAGGGACATCAGTTTCAGAGTACCATGAGCTTCTCTTGCTGCATGACCAAGACTGTACAGAGACTGTACAGAGTACAGACTATAGAAGAGATTATAAACCCAGCAACTAAATAAAAGAATTAATTTAAAAATATTTACAGTTTCTGTGGTAGTAGTCATTGGACCAGTGGGAGAGAGGAGTAACATAGTATTCCAACCTGTGACAGCAGATATGTGGGTACTTTGCTGTTGTGGACACCTATGGAAAAAAAAAATCAAATTTTATCTGTCATTAATCAGGAAAAAAACCAACCGTGGTGCAGTTAGTAGGTTATGCATTTAGGGGGTGTAGATGGAGGATGGGATAAGCAGGGGTTCATTTTCCTTATGCCTCTCTGTTTTGTGGGGTTTTTGCCCAGATGGGAAAGTACACCTTGGACTGCCTGTTCTTTATCTTGTGGAGGGGGCATTCAAAGCCGCAGCATCTCATGTGTGGAAGAAGACATTCAGGGGCATATCAGTCCTGTGGAAGAATGGAAGTGCATGTATACTCCGAAGATGCCTGTTGTTCAGCCTTGCAATATATTTGACTGCCCACAGTGGCTTGCTCAAGAATGGTCTCCGGTAATCACTTTGTCAATTCCATATTTGCTACATTAGGCATTTGTCTTAAGTTATAGTTAAATGACCTGTGGAAGTGGGAATAGTCATTACCACATTTCCTTATTTTCAAGAACTCTCTTTTAAATCATACAATTCAACTGCAAAGGAAATGCTCAGGAATAATATATTTCCAAGATTAACATATTTAAGGAGGGTGTTGAAAGAATAATACAGATCTGTAATATTAATTAATGACCTTCTGCTAATAGTAGACTAGGAACATAAATAAAATGCACAGACCAAACCAGTAAGCATGTTTATCTTTATTACATCTTTTCAACCATAACCCGAATATCATCAATTGCTGAGCATTTTCCTGAAACATGTGTAGCTATAACCAATTCCGCTCTTCAAATCTTTGCAGTTGTCTGTTCCTGACTCACTTTTCCTTGAACTGTCTTTATAGAAATGTGGAAAACCACTTTGACTTTGTACATAAGTCCTAATCTTGAATGTAGTTCTTTACCGCCCCAGTTTCTCAACAAGTGTAATGGTTTTTAAAAGCTGAGGTAGCTCACCCACAGGTGAGGCATTCATGACTCATTGCCCAGTAAGTCTGAGCAAAGAAAGCTCAAATACTTTCTCATTCTCTTTGGTGACATGGTCAAAAATAGTTGAGAGTCACCCTTGTTACCCATAAACCCCAGTACTTTGTCCAAGCAGCCCAGAATGGCTCCAGACGAAACTAATGGGTGTTGTTACTGAGCATATCCGATATGCGACAGATGGCTGCAAGTCAAGCATCAAATGCTGGGATAGTGACACTCTTCCAGAGAGAAAATCATGAGCACAAGTTCCAAATCAAATGTTACGAATATGTTTTCAGGACGGCTTGTTTTTGCATATTGCTTTGCTCTCTGGTGTACACACATTTCTGCTGCAAATTCCCCTTTTATTTAACACTTGTGTGACATATCACACACATCTTTATTTGGTCTTTTTTTTTTTCACAGTGCACTGTGACCTGTGGACAAGGACTCAGATACCGTGTGGTTCTTTGCATTGATCACAGAGGCATGCATACAGGTGGCTGTAGTCCTAAAGCAAAGCCACACATAAAAGAGGAATGTCTTGTGCCCACTCCTTGCTACAAACCCAAAGGTAATGGTCAAGAAGGTTCACTTTTTGCAAGAGCTCTTCCATGTTGCACAGTTTCATGTTATTGCAGGTAACGCTGTTTCCACGTGCACAGATTGTGAATTTGTGTCTCTTAAGACCTGCCATTCCTGTGCTAGTCTGCTTGTTAGCACTTCATGTGGACACTGGCCTCTTCTTCTTTCTAATAAACTCTGGGATTTTTGCTGTTAATTTGAGGTCCAGCAGACCAAATGTAAACACAAAATCTGATTACCTGTGAAGTAAATTTGTCCTGTACTTTAAAAGTAATTAAATATGTAGATATCATTTATGGTAGATACATGTAATCATAATTTTAAAGAACCTGTTCACAACTCGGAGCTTGAAAATAGGTGAAAAGAAAGCATATCTCAACATGAAGTTTCTCTTACTGGCAAGGCTGCAAAATTTGGCAGACTGTTGGATTTAAAGCATCTTATAGCAAGGAGTGCCCATAATGTATAAGAAGTGTATATTGAGTAGGGACTCAGACAGAGAGTAATATTGGGGTAAATCCCCCACATCTTGTTGAGAAGAGAAAATAGTTCTGCAGCTACTTCAAGGTACTTCTGGGGTGGTAATGTTAGAAAAAGCCCTAGAGATGGGTTTGGACTAATGGGTAGTGGTCAGATGCAGAAGACACAGGCATTTGCACAGATATACTGGGTTTGCAAGTGTTTGTGTGTATGTGAAGCTCTATTTATACAATCTCTGTGTCTGTATGTGTATGGAAAGAGTTACAGAAATTTTTAGGCTACAGCAATGCATGTTAATTTCCCTAAAGTGAAGACATAAACTCCACCATAAAAAAAGTAATTGCTATCTTGATACATTTGAAGATCACATATTATGAAGCCCTGTGAAGACCCATGGGCTTGTGGTGGTCCAAGATGGAACAGTGACATTTTGAATTTTAATTTCTGCAATCAGTGGTTGACAGTGGGTGCTCTTGCCAAGTTTCAAGATTCTGTGTTATCTAGGCCATGTGTCATCCAGCCACCAAAGTGGCAAAAACAAGACACAGGGTCTCCAGAGAGCAATGGGTATGTTTGCACTGTATATCGCTGGCTGGCGAAATACACCACTCCTTCCACCTTCCAAGATCAAGTGCTGTGTTTGTGTTGTTGTGACTCTGAATCTCCTGTAGAGATTGAGTGGTCTTGTGCTCTATCCAGTCAGTTGTTTTTAGGGATTTTTTAGTTTATGGTATTCAGATAAAGTAAGATCTTGCCTGCTTGCAGTGTTTAGCGCATGCAAGATTCAGTAAGACACAAAAAAACCAAAAGAGGCTGTGTGAACCACCTATAAGTTACTTCTGCCCAGAGAACCTGTGAGACTGGCTAGGAAACCTGGTTGCCTGCTTTTGTCAGGAATTTTTTTCCAATGGGACTTCTCTTCAGTTTTCTGGAAGCCCAGCCTTTCAACAGAGTGGCATCTTTACCCTGGATAAACTCCTATGCTGCCCTTTGCAGTACACACAATATTATTTCCTGATTGTACCCAACTATTTCTTTTATCTTTTTCCCACAGGATGGAAATTCTTACACAAAACATACTGTTTTGCTTGTGGTTAACTTTATAGCTCATCTTGAGTCTGCAACAATTTCAAAGTGCTCCTTCAATAATGCAAGTGGCAATATTTTTAAAGACCCATATACCTGAAGGCTTAATTATTCTTTCAGAAGAGTGTTGGACCAGATGATACTCAGAGATCTCTTCCAATCCAAACTAATCTATTTATGTTCTGGAAGTTTGCATTTTTATTTCACAAATCTAAAGCTGGAAATTTAGAGCAGTACGTTGGAAAGGCAAAGTAACTTTCTGTTATTGAATGTTTTGATATTATCCTTTTTTTCTCCTTCTGGAATTAGATTAATATAGAGCAGAAAAAAAATTGTCCTACATGAAGCAGCAAGACAAAAAATGTGGAATTCTCTCTTCTTTTAAAACAGAGTGCTAAACAGAAAGAGTTCACAAACTTTATTTTATTTTAATTTATTCAAACACTGAGGCTCTTCATCTCACACCAGTAACAGCAAAAACCAAGGTATTCCTGAACTAAGTAATAATTTTCAGTTTGAATAGACAGGGTGTATTAATCTAATAATAATCTATAATGTAAGATTTAAGTGCTTTTACTGGAACTGCTGGATAAAAAAAGATAAAGAGAGATTTGAATTTCCAAGGGTAAAAAATCCTCCTTAGTTTATGAGTACTTTTTATTCATTTTTTCTGTGAAAGCACACAATTTAGCATCAACATTTTTAATACTCTAACAAATTTTACAGTGTAGATAAACAGAAAATTATTTTTAATGTCACATAACTTAAGAAGAATGCAAGAGATTTAGCTTTTTACAATTACTTTTATCCAGACAAAAAAGCATGGAAATAAGATCTGGCTTTCCAAACCCCATAATACAAGGTGAAAAACATATTAATGTAAATATATTCCATATTTTTTGATAACAAATGTGATAAAATATAGCTCAAACTAAGAACTGTGCTGGCAAATATTTATGCTCAAATGGCAGTAATAAATACATTAAGAGTAAAATCTTGGCAAGTGATTTCTGGGAGAGAGGCAAAGTAACGGTTACTTTTCCTTTTTAGCTCAGCTAATGATTTGCTCTAAGGAAATTTGCTTGACTAAAGTTGCACTAGCTATGAAATCAAATGGTATGTTGTCATTCCTTTACGATACAACTGGCAAAGGGGAAACTTTGTGTGCATAAGAGAAAAGGCTCACTTTTGTGAACAAAGACAATTCCTGGCTATTTGAATGACATTAATCAGCTGCCACTGGAGACTAGGAATTATATGAACTGAAAAGCCCTAGGTGATTTGTAAATAGCAAATAGGTCTGACCCTGGTCCTCCTTAGCGGTCTTAGTCTCATTCTCTTTTATTTATGTTTTTTTCTCCTAATCCTAGCCCATAACATTTTGTTGAAATGCAGAGCTACTTCTCAAATCATAGTGCCAAATTTGCTCTTGCTTTATGCCCCTGTAGAGCTAAAACAGCTGTTCCACCTTTAGTTATAAAACTCTACTTTGACACCACATGAAATCAGCTTGTGAAGCAGCATAGTCCTGCTATCCCCAGAGCAGAGCAGCTCATAACATTGCACAAATATCCTGGAGGGAAAGCAAAACAGCTCTACTGTTTTCCATCAGAAATGACAGAAAAAGTATCAAGTTCATTTTTTTTAAATCCACATAACTGATGAACTGATAAACTTAGAGTTGGAAAGTACAGCTAGACCATTTTATTACAGTTTATCTGTTTTTCAGTGGTATCACTCATCAAATCAGGGTTTTCTTCCTTTTTGTAATCTATGAAAAACAAGCTTAATGTGACTTATAAAGTTCTAAAATTTAAGAGTATACATGAGGATTTTATACATTTTGCCTTTGCAATGTCAATGGAGTCTTGTTTTGGTTGCAAGACTCACTGCAGAAAATACTTTCCCAAATGTGTACTTTTGCAACCCAGTTGTATAGTCTGAAAAGTGACTTTTGCAACCCAGTTGTATAGTCTGAAAAGTGACTTAATTTGCCTTCCTGGCTTTAGAACACCATAGCCCTTCTATATGGCCTGATCTAGCTATATAATCTTTTAAGTATTATAGTCCAGCTAACAAAGGACTTCCTTTCTTTCATGCTCTCCTTTACCTTTTGTTCTTTTTGCTCATCTTCTATGCCATGAAGGCACATGTGCATCACAGGCATGATCAATGAGAGAGGTTGGCACATATACAGCATTACTTCATGCTTCCTATTTTCACACACTTGTGTTTGCTTCATAGAGAAACTTCCTGTGGAAGCACAGTTGCCATGGTATAAGCAGGCTCAAGAGCTGGAGGAAGGAGCAGTGGTGTCTGAAGAACCATCGTAAGTCTTAAAAATTTACTTACAGTAGGTTCTCATGATGGGGCTTGCATTTGTATTTGCAATTGTATTTGGCTTTCATTACAAAACTAGCCTTTTGTAAATCCATGTGCATATACTTCTGTTACACACAGGTTTGAAGAAACAGAATCAGAAATATCCAATTTGAACAAATATATGCATGTTTTATTTAAAATCATTTTCACTAATGTTACAGTGAGAGTCTACCTACATAGTTCTATGTTCACTGTTAGAACTGTATCTCTGCAGCTCAGCACCATTATTTATTCTCACAAAACTTCTGGGAAATAAGACATAAAATGCAGAGCAGCCATTCATGATTACCCTTGCCTCTCCATAGCAGCAGCAAATAAAATTCATTCAAGTTAGCAGAAAATAAAATAGAAACCTCAACCCGTGGTTTAGATTGCCTCTTCATCAGTTACCTTATCATCTCAGGGATTTTTCCTCTCTTTTTCTAGAAACTTCATGGTCTTTGCACAGCCACTTTTGTAAGATCGATTTCAATACCTTGTACCCCTTTAGTAGTTTTTCTGTCTGCTACAGACACTTGTATGGCAGATTGGCCTATGTACATACTTTGACAGTTGCTTTGAAACTGTACATTATCTCCATAAATGCAAATTGTTAATCAGTTACACCCCTTAACTAACTTTTCTGGAGTTTTGGGGGTTTTTTTTGTATTTGTTTATCTTCTGCTTTTCTGTAAGAATTAACAATGAAGTAGAAAGAGATGGAAGGCCCAAAATAGTTAGAGGTGATGACAAAGGAAATAGTACTGGAATAAGAAAATCTGGCTTTCTGTATAAATCTGTGTTGATGTTATGTTCTTCTCATAGTTTAGCAATTTCTGCATGTGGTCCATTTCATTAACAGCCGGACTGTAGAAGAAGTTGGAAAAAATTTAGAGACCTTCATAATTTCATTCAGAATTTACTTCTATTGTCATTTATGGATAATTAATCTTCCTTAGGCCAATTAAATTGCAATGAAAAGGAAGAAGTAATAAAAGTGCTAAAGCATATAAAACTTCAGCAATGTGGTTGAGAAAGTTAAAATATTATTATTATATGGATAGTTTATTGTGGAACTGTGACAAATGCATGCTAAAATTATAACCTCTATGCAGAGCTTTAATTGGTGTCCAATTCCTCATGGCAGAGCACACATGATTTTTTATTGCAACTGCAGCTCATGTTCATCATGAAATATAATTGCATTTTTGACAAAGTTAATCTGAATTGAAGTAATTTGAAACTAGAACACTGAAACAGTCCCGGAGATATTATGATGAAGTCCTCAACATAAAAATTACTTTAATCCAGCTCCTATATGTATACATAAATGAGTACATATGCACATAGGCAATCACATTTGTACATATGCATACAAATGCAAATATTCACCTGTGAATTATATATATATATATATTATTTGCATATATGTGTTTTTGTATATAATATAGTAGTAGCTATCACATTTAATTTAATGAAATTGTTAACTGTTTCCAGAGTTTCATAAGATTTGTAGATCGATTACATCAAAGTCTAGCAAACTAGTATTTCTGAACGTACTCATTTGTCATTTACATTTGTTTTCTTATGACTTTTATTGTGACTATACTTAACCAGTGAGGAGTATATGCCTTTATCAGACTGTAAGTGACTCCCAGAAACGTAGTCAAAAACATGTGTTATGAGGAAGTCTATCAAAAGGAATCATACAGATCTGTCATTGCACCTGACATGATTTGTTACACTAAAATTTTTTAATACATTTTATGAACAGTGTTGTCAATACTGTGGGAAAACAATAAATATATATATGTATGTATATAAAGATATATAAAGCTATTTATACTCATATATATGATATTTAAGGTGTTAGTAGACAATAGACATAACCTGCAGGGAAAAAGTTTGTTTACCATTATGTGTATTTAAATAAAATACTCTGGAAAACCTTATGGTTAAGGATAACTTTGTTAAAACAGACCTTCAGAGATATTAAGGGAAAGAGATTTAAGAATCTCACAATGTTTTAAACGCAGGTGTGACAACTCCTTACTTTGTAGTTCACTGCTCTGCAAAGACTTCTAAAATTTTTTATCCCATCTCATGCAAGACTTTGTGTGAACACAGCTTTAGAATGCGCCCTTAGTAAGTTTGCAGATGACACCAAGCTGGGTGGAGGTGTTGACCTGCTTGAGTGTAGGGAGGCTCTGCAGCAGGATCTAGAGAGACTGTATCACTGGACCAAGGCCAGTTACATGAGCTTCATTAAGGCCAAATGCTGAGTCCTGCACTTTGGCCACAACCACTCCCAGCAGCACTGCAGTCCTGGGGAGAAGTGGCTGGATTGCTACCAGGCAGAGAGGGACCTGGAAGTGTTAATAGACCTCTGTCTGAACATGATCCAGCAGTGTGCCCAGGTGGCCAAGAAGGCCAGTGGCATCCTGGCCTGCATCACAGTGTGGCAACCAGGAGCAGGGAGGTAATCATTTCCCTCCACTCAGCTGTGGTGAGGCAACACCTCAAGTACTGTGTCCAGCTTGCAGCCCTTCACAATAAGAGGAACATGGAAGTGCTGAAGAGGGTGGCTATAAGCTAGTAAAGGATTTGGAACATGTGTCATATGAGGAAGGGCTGAGGGATCTGGGGCTGTTTAGCCTGGAGAAGAGATGGAGGGGGAGACCTTATTGCTCTCTACTACAACTATTTGAAAGGTGGTTGTAAGGAGGCAGATAGCGGTCTATTCTCCATAGTGGCAAGTGATAGGACAAGGTGAAATGGCCTTAAACTGGGCCAGGGGAGGTTTAGATTGAGTGTTAGGAAGAATTTCTTTACTAAAAGGGTTGTCAGGCTCTGGAACAGCCTGTCCAGGGAAGTGGTTGAGTCACCATTCCTGGAGGTGTTTAAGAGAAGGGTAGATGTTGCATTCAGGGACATGGTTTAGTGGTGCTGAAAGGGCTCAGAAAATATTGAACTAGATGACTTTAAAGGTCTCTTCCAGCCATATTCTATGATTATAGTGGGACACTAATATTGCAATAAAGTGGGATGTAATCCAGACTAAGTTCATTCTCACACAGAATGACATTTTGTACTTAAAAAAAGACATAAAACATTCATAACTCACCAAGATACAAAACCCCCACCTGTTTTGTAGAATAACTTATACTGTTTCAGCTGTGTAGGAATTTGAAATGCAAAATCTATGACACGATAATACACCTTTCAGTCTGTATTTCTGCAACTATGTAGAGACACAACATAATATTCTATGTCCTACAGTGCTGACAGATGTCAGGCTAGCACCCACATATTTTGGTATGGAGTACAGGTGCATACTGATTTGAGAGTTGGCATGGATGAGAGGTTTTAAATATTGGATCAAGCACTAGTTGTTGTGTGTGATGCAGCCAGCTGTTGTGCTAAGTGTAAATTTAAGTAACTAAACATGGCCATCACCATACTGCCTTACTCCTAAGCATTATTTTGCTGTTAATACTTTCCAAAAACATACCAGACATTGTAAAAAAATGCTATTTGCCTTTTAACCCTCTCTGAAGAAGCCATTTGTATTCTCTGATATGGTGAAGAATAGATGACTGTGCAGGATTCAAAGGTGTGATATGAGAAGAGCAGCCAGGATGGGTTTTCTTTGAGACCTCACTACTTTGCTCTATAGGGGGGAACAATGGGCTGAGGAGAGGCAGTGTGGAGGGGAAGGGGAGGAGATATACAGCAGGTGAAGGAGCAGAAGATCTCCAGATAAGTCAGGTGCTGCAAAGTCACCTGTAATTTCTGACCTTTCGCTAACATGTGCTGATAGAGCACCAGAAACCTCATTATTGTTCCATCTGATTTGAGGGCCTCCCATTATTTATTTCTCCCACAATTTCTAAAGGAAAGCAGTCTGATAGTTTAATTGCATTTGTATGTGTCTGTGGCTTTTTTCTTCTCTTGGTGATGTCTGAACTTAATCCTATTAACTGAAATTGTTAGGTAAAGAGTTACCAAAGAGTAACGTATCCCTGTGTCAAATATATGTGATACTCACTGGGAAACTCAGTGGTAGTATTTTCCACATTTCACTGAACTAAATGACTTGATGGAAAACATACCCTATAATTCTTCAGATGAAGAAAAGGTCTCTAAATTACTTAAGACCTTAAAAGTTACTAGAGAATCCTCTTAGCCACTCAGTCTTCAAATATAAGTCTTCTTCATTTCTGCTGCTCGAAGAATTAATCATAACCAGTTCAGCCACTTGAATGCTAGAGTGGAGTTATGTTTGTTTTGTCTGAACTGCTGCACTCCTGGGTGGGGATTAAATATTAACTACTATAAAACTCTAAGAAAATTGGTTAGAAGATATGGTAGTATTTGTTAAGACAAAGGTTTATGGTGAAAAGCCCTTGTCACCCTGTGTTGTGTATGTTGTTCTCCTATTACTGTCCATCTCTGAACTGACCATTCATCAGGCCTTATAAATACTTCACCCAAGGAAGAAGCCATAGTATCATTCTGTTAGACCTCTTTCCCTAGACCTTGTTACACCAGTGCATCATGAGAGCCAAAGTCAGAAAAGGGCAGCATCATTAAAAAAAAGTCTTTATTTTTCCTATGTAAAATGAAGTTGGTTTTATGGGTGGAGAAGGGATCCATCCATACAGAAAAGATACTTCTGTATTTAACTCTTGAAAAATGCTTTTGTGTGTTCATGCTATACCCAGTTTTTAACATGCTGCTGTAACTCTGATGCTAGCCATTAAAAGAATGGGGGAGGGACAGGAGAGCAGGAAGAGGGTAAACAATTATATCTGGATGCCAGATGCTACCATCATAGTGATGGGACTGTTTCATTAAAAAAATAAACAAAAGGAAATTCCTGACATGCATCAATGGGTGAGACAAAGCCCCCGGGGAACTGGATATGAACAGAGAGGCCAGTGTGGCAGAGCCACCCAATACGTCTTTCTTACTTTTTGGTAGGTAGTTATGTTCCCAAAGGCACAGAATCTATTTTGGTTTGGTTTTCTCTGTTCAGTACTTCTCATCTGATGTTTGTACATGATTCAGAGGATAATATGTAATTTTAAAACTTCCAAAAAGTGTTTTACTTTAGAAATAAATCATATTATGTTCCTTGGAATGCCAAAAATATATTGAAGGCATACACTATCAACTGAGCTATTAACAAATGCTGTATTTTTCCTTATCCACTTCAGAGTTGTGCAGTAAAAAGGAAGAAGGAAGTTTAGGAAAACTCTATATTAAGACCTAATGGCAAAAGAATTTACCTACATACCTGTGGTCAGACATATGGTGTATCAGCAGCGCAGCATCCTAGCACTAGGTTATGGTTTCTATCTGGTCGTTCAAGGAGCTCCTTTAGACAGGCACCACTGCTTAGTGTTTATGTGTAATATTTGTACAGGGCAGAAGCAGTTATCTTTCCATGGGTAGAAAGCATAGAATGATGTGACACAAAGCTGAAGGAAAAGGTCAAAGTTAACTGAAGAGGAACTGTAGAAGGATAGATTGTAATCACTCAGGCTGGAATTAGACCTATGCCATTGGTCTGACGCCATTTCTCTTACAGATGGAGCCCTAATATTTTATTGGTGAATATTCTTGACCTGTGTTTCGCTTCTCTGAGCAATGGCACCAGCAGCTACCCAATGCTGTGTGTGACCACTCTGTGGTGTTGCCTGCACCTTAACGCTTGTAGAAAGGTCACCTTTCCTGGAGAAAAAGAACAAGGTTGCATTTCATTTCAGGACATGGAGTCTGAGAGTCTGAGCTCAGCTCTCAGCTCCATCAGTGACAATTTATAAGTCTTTGAACAAGTCACTAGGCTTTTTCTTTCAACAGTAGTATCTGATTTTAGATGCCTTAGTAGTGGGTCCCTGTGCCTTGAAACAGTCTTACTGACATGTTAACTTCTCAAAAAAAAGATGTTGTCTGAACCATGGATTTTCTCTATGGTGGATTTTTTTTTAAGAAGCATTAAGCAATACAAGTAAGGGTACTCTGTAATTAAGTAGCCGTGAAGGAAATAAGCTATTTTCGTTGTATCTCAAAGGGCATTAGTCTGTGTGCACACTTTTTTCCTTCATAGCACACATATAGGAACCCAAACCCTGTACCAAAGAGTCTGGCATATCAGCTGTTCTTAAGATCTTCACAAAATTCAGCCACGCTCTCCATAAGTCTTGCCCTGAACCTAGTGTGACCTGCTGTGTAAAGTCTTCTATTACTGAGCATTGACTGCATCTTTGTCTTTCCTTTCTAACATCCCAAGTTTATGTATATATTGATGTACAGAGGGAGTATACACCTATCCTTATCTGTGGCCATAGTTTGAAGGGAAAAACATTGTCCCAAGACTAAGCACTGCCTTCGTCATCACTGTTCTCAAATTTTGATTTTGGTGCCTTTAAATGCAAGTTATCGTTTTGTAGCACATTTTAGTGTACAATTTTATAGAAGTTAAAGAGAAGAAGGGGTTGTTTTAAACTAGATACATTCTTGTCCTAAAAGGGAAATCTTAGGTGTGAATGTGGACAATAATGCAGAACTACAGGTGCAAATAGTCCTTGTGGTACCAACAGTGGTCATGTGTGGATGACATTCTATGGGCAACTGCAATTAGGGTGTACTTGAGGTCCACTGAATATGCAGCCTGAATGCTGGGCTGCTCTTCATTTCACTTAAACCAAAATTTTATATTGAGTCCATTACATACAAGCATTGTCAGTTGGTTTTGCTGTTACAGCAGAACTTCCTTAAAATGTGTTTTTAGCAATTCTAGTATACTACAAAATCAGCAATCCAAACTAAGCTCAGTAACTTGAATAACACCTGCAGAAAATAATCTATGATGGTGGCATTCAATTTCTTTTTGTCCACATCTAGGACACACTGAGCAGCCCCTTGCACAGGGCAAGCAATCAAGTGTAGTCATTTGTGTACAAGTACCGTAAGTTTCAAATCCCCATTACTTGGAGAGTTTTCAACTTTTCATTCCCACCAGCTGCAGGTTGAAAAGTGGCTTCGATTGGTCCTTTGGGTTGGTGTCTGTGGATGGTTGGAAGAGACTTGCCATGATTGGTACAGCTGGGAGGGAGCCTCTGTTCCCAAAGGTAGTTATTATTACCTTTTGTTGAAGGGTGTGCCTCCCTTCCCCAGGCTCTTGTCCGAAGACAAGACTGCTACATGGTTGTCTCCCATTTTCTCAGAATGTATATAATAGCATTGGGACACAGTTTCTGTTTGTTTATTTTGTTTGGGGTTTTTATTTTCTTTTTTTTCAGCAAAGTTGCTTCATTGCCTGGTAAATTCTACCTGAGAGCTGGCTGGTGTGCTTAAGATTGCAGACACCGATCCAGATTACCAATTGAGGCCACTTTTTAACCCAAGACACCATACTTCTCCTTCTCCAACTTGAGTGATGGCCATTTTGGCGATATGTCAGCAGTCATGTAGTCAACACTCCAGCTGTTGAGTATAGACAGTTAAGATGGTCATGTTTCTACTACTTCCAGCTTTCAATTTCTTACCTTATAGTGATGTCCCTAAAATAGGAGCAAAAGACTCCTATTTAGAGTATTAGTCAGAACATACTTACCGCTCTACTCCTTCTTTGGGGAAGAAGAAATGTCAAGTCTGCTGCGTGGAGGAATACAAGTCTTTGATGCAATGTCTGATCACTGACAAGTTCGCCATAGACCATGAAATAGTGTGAACACTCGGAGGCACGAATTGCCCTTTTTCATTTGTACAACTATTACCACAATTGGATTCTGGTTAACAGCTACTAATGCCACATTACTAGAACTAGCTTTTGTCTCATTTATTAGGGTTGTTATTAGAATAACTAATATTACCATGGAATTTTATTTAATAGTATGCAATGACCACTGAAACACCTTCACCATCGCATTTTTTTCTAAAAATCCTACTTCTGAGGACATATTCCACTACTTTCGTTTTCAAATAAAACTCAGATGTCAGCATACAGAAGAACAATGGTTGCTGAGTAGTGTAATGTATACTATGTGAAGAACAAATAGCCTTAAACTCACATAAATTATTGCTTATTATTCACATACTTTTTGTGTTATATGCTCATCATTTGGCAAAATTTATCATTAATGACCATAGAAATATATTTGAAAGCCTTTGTAATTTCATGGGGTTTAAATTTGTGAGAAAATCAAAACCATTCTCTATATGTATATTTTGCATTCACATTACATCAGTGTCTGATGTCATGTCCTACATGGATGTTTTGTTTGCCAGGTTTTTTTGTGTTCCTCTCTAATTTTCTTCACCTTTCAGTTAGTTTTTATTCTAATAATTCTCTCTTTAGCAGCTAACAGTTGTATTAGAATGAAATTGAATTTATGAACTTATCACTTAAAATGTAGAATTTGGGCTGAGAAAGCTGAATAAGACATACATTCCTGAGTGCATTCCAATGCTTTTGTTCTGAGTTGTTGACTAGAGTAAAATAATATAATATGTGGCATTAATATATCATACCACCATTTCAAAACCATCCAATCTGATTTAATAATGTTCTCACTTCCCTTTGTGTCCTCTCCATTTTGCTCCTGTATTTCTATATGTGATATACATAATGTGCAAATGTTTGAGGGTATGAAGTATATAAGTTCTTTTAAATTACTGCTTTTAGAATCTGACAAAATAAAATCCCTCTTGGTTTGGATTGGAGCAGCTCTTCAACAAAGCTAATTTAAACAGAATTTCAGAATACTAAAAAATATGAATAAGACAGCTTCTGATGAAGACTGGAGCCAATTTTCTTTTTAACCTCATTAGAGTTTCTGCCTCATAGTTTGTCAGGTAAAGAAGCTCTACATTTAAACTAACCAAATTATCCAATTTAGAGTCACCAACATGGACGTGTTTAAATTGTGACAGGAGATTCTCCGTATCATAATATTGTAGCAGCTGCACAGTCTTGGTGACAACAATCTAAGTGTTCCACCCATATTGCAGTCTTTGTAGCAGTATTATAAGCAGTTTCAAATGTTTCAATAATATATACAATTCACTTCTTTCTATTACTTCCTGTGTATAAAGCTAGCAGTGGATATCAGGTTTATAACTAGATGCTGTAAACACACATAAAAAATGTGTAAATAGATGCATGCTGTTCCATTCAGGGATCCTGTTGCATAAACATTGAGTGGAGGGGCACTATGTTCCTGTTTTAGGTTTGGAATCCTTTTTTTAACCCCAGAGTGAAAAAAAAAAAGTCCTTTTCTCAATCAAAGCAAAGAAGGAGATGGAAAAGAAGGATGCATTAAAATACTTTCAAAGATACTGATCCTAAAATTAAATTTCCTTTTTCTTCCTATCAAACTGTTTATGCGATTCTCAACTTGAGAAATTAGTTTCCTGTGGCCCTGAGATGCCCTAGACCTCAGAACATGACATGTTTATTGCCTTCAGCACTGGATTAAACCATGCAAATCTGATGTGGCCTAAGACCAAAAAAGATAAGAGTACTGTCAGTGACAGACGTATTTTAAATCAAACAATAGTTCCTGTAAAGTAATAACTCATAGTTAATGCATATACCTAAAGGCACTGAAGACCTAAATTCTGTGAGGTTGTTGACCCTATTAAAAAAACCCACTTTTGGTTCATTAGATTAGCATACAAAAAGTCAGTTTCAAAAAAAACTTGCTGACTCTGAAGGATCTGACAGATCCTAAACACTTACTGTTAATGGGAGAACATTATCAACAGGGATTCTTAAGGGGTCATTGCCAGAACCAACTACTCACTTTTCAGAGCTTTTTGATTCTCTTCCTTTCTAGCTCTATATCTACAACCCCTGTCTTGGAATTTGCTCGTAGTAGAAGGTTTGGCAGAATGGATAAGAGAAGACCATGAGACAAAACTATCTGAATAAACTTGTAACCTGGATTTATTAATACATTGTTTTAATACCACCGCCATCAATTATCTAAGCTCAAGTAATTCCAGTCAGTCCTGGAGTATCCTGGAATCATTTTTTTTCAGCAAGATCTAGGAATAAGCACAGATCAATATAAGCTCCGAAAATCAAGGTGTGTTACATTTAAACAGAATAGTAATGATGGTGATGTGGTATGGAGTTGAATGTGACCTTTCTGTTCACTGCTACTTTGCATTGACTTTCTTTAAGACCACTTGAAAAAGTGATGACAAAAGCAAAAAATTAATACATTATCCCACTCTTCAAAAAAAAAAAAAAGAAAAAATTAATGCAGACTGTCTTTTTTACTGTAATGATGGTTGCAAGGTGCTTTTACTAACATATGTATGAACTTCCACAGGCAGCCATTTGGAACATGTGAAGTTTTCTCATCAGTGAGACAACAGAAACAGAGAAATCCAGAACAGAAATAGTACTCCTTGTTTTTAGAGAAGGGAAATTAAATGTGCTAGGAGAATTAAAAAATAAAAAAGCAGCTAAACTTTTTAATGGCTTCAAATTAAAGATTAAAAAATTATTTCTGCAATACAGGAACAATAACTGAAATGATTTTCCCCTGTAATATTACAAATAGCAGCCTGTTCAATACTTACTGGTGACATAACTGCGTCACTAAGGCAAAAGCAATTATGGGTTGAATATTAGCAAAAAACTAGCTAGGGAGTTCATGATGGATATTGTGAGATTGCAAGAATCCTTGCACGATGACATTTTAGGATGAAGGCATGGGCTATAAGCATGTATCTTTCTTTCTAGACATTAGGAGACTCTCCACATAAGTACTTGAGAGCCTTTCCATCATTGAGTTGTCAATGTATCATAACTTGTACGTGTAATTCACAATTGCCGTGTGATGAAGCATTCGTTTTACATTAAAGAGATTTTTGGCCTGGACAAGCCTATACTGCTTTTGCTTGTCTGCCTGCTTATGGATACAGTTCAATTTGTTCTGTTCCTCTCACAGGTTTATTCCTGAGGCTTGGTCCCCTTGCAGTGTCACCTGTGGAGTGGGCAACCAGGTGCGGCTTGTGAAATGTCAAGTGCTCCTCTCCTTTTCTCAGTCTGTGGCAGACTTACCTATGGATGAATGTGCTGGTCCAAAACCTGTGTCTCAGAGAGCCTGTTACAGTGGTTCCTGCAGTGGGGAAGCAACTGAATATACCTCAGAGCAAATGGAGCTGCTGTATGGCAGTTTGCAGGAGTTTGATGAGCTCTATGACTGGGAATACAAGGGCTTTACTGAGTGCTCAGAGTCATGTGGAAGAGGTAAGTGGAAACTGTTTCTGCTTTGGGTTTGCTGTTCCTCTTCAAATGTGTGTTTTGAAGTTAACACCCCAGACTTGATGCGTTTCTGCAGCTCTTTAGAAGCTTAGTATCATTTCACTTTAGTTAGAAAAGACCTTTAAAATCATCCCATCCAGCTGTAGTCAATGGACATAGATAAAAATGTCCACAAAAATTGATAAATGAGATCTGCACATATGTCAGCTAAGGACTTTCACACTCTGCTCAGGCTGTCATCAAGGATGACAGTGCATCATGTATTGTATCAGCTGGCCACTCCAAAGGCACTCATGCCAAAAAAAAAATCCCAAAAACCAAAATGAAAAACAAAAAAAAAAACAAGAAAAACTGAATTTTAAAGTGGCCTACTGATACAGGCTAATAATGTGGCATTTTTACTTTATGTCTGTTGAACTCTGTAAATATAAATATGTGAAAGTAAATTTCTCCTCCTGTAGCAGATGCATTACATTATTAACATTTGATGAGCTCAGCACATCCACTAGCTTCTATCACTAAGTGATGTTAGCTGTGATCCCTGTTCAAAAGAAAACATATGCTTAATAGAAACTAATGGTGGGATTGTTCAAAGCTGGTATATTTGGCACTTGGAGTTTCTCAAGATCTCAGTTTCCACTATTAATACACTGTTCTCTTGATGTCCTTTACCAACCTTTTATCTAGCTAGTTGTGACAAACATGTCCACTCCAGTATTTTTTTAAGTATTCTCCTGGTACTGTCTTTTTTCACACTATGATTTTGAGGCTATTAAAAAAATTACTATAGATATATAGAGAATAGGTATTGTAGAACTGGAAACTAATCGGCATTTTATGAATGGTTAACAAACAGTGTGATCTGTACAGATTCACCAGTACTCAGTTACAAACATAAAAACGACAGTGAGTAGAAAATAATGCAAATAATTTCTGTGATTAGATTTAGTTTGCTAGTTGTAGGCAGTGTTTAGAGCAGTTCAAACAGTTGTCACTACTGTTTGTTTCCTACATAAAATATACTGCTGTAGTGCACACTATGTAGTGACAAACACTGACCTTGTAGGAATATCTGCCACATATTGAGGCTATTAGTGGGAAATAACAATTAATCACACTTAAACTGAACACTGAAAACTTAATTACTTCTAGAAATAGCTTCTTGGAATGAAGTATATATTTCAAATACAGTGATAGTGTGTGTATTTTTCAAGTATAACCATTACTGGTATGACAGAGACTTTTTGCCTTATAAATTTGATCTCTTTCAATTGTCAGCAAAAGTTTTTAGCCAAGATTTCTTTTTGTCCATGTCAACTCCAAGTTTTCAAAATTACTTAGTATATCTGATGCTAAGTCAGATATTTTTGTACCTGTAGATACTAGACAGGCCAAACTAAATGTATTGAGTTTCAAGTCTTGGACGAAGAAATTGGAGAAATACAGAAGTAACCTTTTGCCTCCCAGAAGCTGCAACCAGAAAGAATTGGTCATTTAGTCTGCTTCTAGTTACTGTCATCAAATTTCATGTAACATTTATTCTATTCTAGTAGATATAAACACAGAAAATCTAGTTTGATGGTATTTTAGAAGTGAACCTAAACTATCTAAATTCATGTGCTGCCTTTGCACCCCATTATACTGCGATTTGTTATTAAGAACAGAGTGTTTTTTTTCAAGGAAAGCAATATTAAACAGATAGCTCTTTGCTCTGTTAATATTGCCATGCAGACAATGTTTAGAATTCAGTTACTTGGCAAATCAACTTTTTGAAGTTCTATTTTTTTTCTTTTAATTATCTTTGTATTGTGGTACTTTGGACAGACATAGGCCTCTGTTCTCAAAATATTTGATGATGCAAATTGATCTAAAGCTTATTACCACTTATTACACTGACGAATACCAACCAGAGAAACAGAGGTTATTGTTGTGCTGACCCTCATTCTGTGAAATTCAAGGAAAATCTGAAGAAAGTGATTCTGAGCACATTTCTTTGCTGCTGGAGCAAGCCAGAATTTTTTCTTTTTTAGTTACTGCCACAAGAGACACGAATTTCTCCCAGTACGTAGTGTAACATCCACAGACTGACTAAATTGAGGCGGTAATCTTTCTTTTCTAATACCCAACAAGATTAATGATTTGACCGGCACCTTTATAAGCTAAAACGTTGAGAGAATGTGAAAGGAAATTACAATGAACCGAGTGGAATGCTGGTATGATATATCAAAGCAACAGGAAATACAATCAGACATTACTTAGGTGACAGGAATATGCTTGGAGAATTAACTCACTGGGAGATCTGGGACAGGTTGACAACTGAAAAGTGAAGAGCAGTAGTATCAGAGCTTGGCTATATGAATTTCATAAAACAAAATCATCAGCCTGAGAAAAGGCTGAATTCAATACCTCATAGTCAATCATCTTTACAAAGTAGCACAGAAACAGACAATAGCAAATGTAAAGGATAATCTTCCAGCTCTGGACATAAGAAAGCAGAACTTGAAGCTGTGGAAGTACACACTTTAAAATTTTATCTGAAATTAAAAACTTCCAGCATATGCTGATGGTAAATGAGCTATATGCCTCGCAAAGAAAATTTTGCCACCAGCATGTGATTGGACTTGGCAGTTTCTTTCCAGAGTTCAGAAGAGTCATTTCATACCTTTGGATTAGCAGTACTTCTCTCCTGGCTTCACCAGACTGGTCTTCCTTTCAGGTCTGCACACGTGGTCAAGGCAAAGTAGAGACTGGTACCTTGAACACGGTGCCATTTCCCATCAGGTAGAGAACCACATGTGTTCTACAGCCAGAAACATTTTGTCTTGGGGAATCCACATGCCTCTGTTAGCTGCACACATTGATAAAATCTCAACAGAAAAATGACTGAGCTGGAAAGATTCTGAACATAACAAGGTAGAGAATATACTATTTTATATATAGGTATTGATTGGCTTCCTTTCCTAGAACTAAATCACTATCACTTTTTATGTTCTGTTAATGAGCTATCCCTTTTACAGTATTTTGGGACAGTGTTTGAATAGAGAAATTGCTTGGAAATATATGGCACCTTGTAGAGAAGAAAATGCACAACCCTGTTGTCTGACTTCAGGGAATTTTCAGTAAGGCATTTGACAGTCTCACACAGCATCCTCACGGCCAAACTGAGGCAGTGTGGACTGGATGGTTGGGTAGTGAGGTGGATTGTGAACTGGTTGCAGGATACAAGTCATAGAGAAGTGGTCAATGGGACAGAATCTAATTGGTGGCCTGCATCTAGTGGGGTCCCCCAAGGATCGGTACTGGGACCAGTCCTCTTCAATCTATTCATTAATGACTTGGATGAGGAATTAGGGTGCACTGTCAGCAAGTTTACTGATGACACAAAGCTGGGTGGTATGGCTGATACCCAGCAGACTGTGCTGCCATTCAACAAGACCTGGACAGGCTAGAGAGAGAGCTGGACAGAGAGAAATGGAATAAGGTCCAACAAGGCTAAGTGTAGAGTCTTGCATCTGGGCAAGAACAACCCCAGGTACCAGTATAGTTTGGAGACTGACCTGTTGGAGAACAGAGTAGCAGAAAGAGACCTGGGGGTCCTAGTGGACAGCAACATGGCTAGGAGCCAGCAATGTGCTCTTGTGGTCAAGAGGACCAACAGCATTCTGGGGTGGATTAGAAGGGGGGTGGTTAGCAGATCAAGAGAGGTTCTTCCCCCCCTCTACTGCACTAGTGAGACCATATCTGGAATATTGTGTCCAGTTCTGGTCCCCTCCATTCAAGAAGGACATGGAGCTGCTGGAGGTTGTCCAGCGTAGAGCAATGAAGGTGATGAAGGAAGTAGAACAGCTCCATTATGAACAAAGGCTGAGGGAGCTGGGTCTCTTGAGCTTGGAGAAGAGGAGGCTGATGGATGACCTCATTAATGTCTATAAATATGTGAGGTGTGGGTATCAGGAGGATGGAGGCAGGCTCTTCTCAAGGTCATCTGGTGATAGGACAAGGGACAATGGGTGCAAGCTGGAACACAAGAGGTTCCATAGAAATATCAGCAGGAACTTCTTCCCAGTGAAGGCAACGGAGCATTGGAACTGTCTGCCCAGGGGGGTTGTGGAGTCTCCTTCTTTGGAGATTTTTAAGACCCATGTGGATGTGTTCATGTGCAACTTGGTCTAGGTGATCCTGATGTTGTGCAGGGATTGGACTAGATGATCTTTTGAGGTCCCATCCAATCCCTAATGATTGTAGGTTACTGATTTTTTTCCTATAAATTTTTCAGATAATTTTGATGTTCGTATCCATGTCAAAAAACACAAGATTTCTTTCTTGTCTTCAGCACTTTGAATACATTGGAGACACTGACTCCTTGAGTCATAGGCATAACTTAAATAGATTTTCACACATAAAAGTCAATAACATATTCCACCTGACTCTCAGTGATGGGACTTCCCTTGGCTTGTACCTAGAATAAGAAAAATGAATGCTTGACAAATTTCAGTATGGGAACCATGATGAGTTGCGGCACTTGAGTCCTGTAGAATGTTAGAATTTCATTGTCAAAATGATCATCAGGTAGATCTCTTGAATATGGATAGCAGATATCTCCATGCTGTGCAAGAAGAAGCCTTATGTTTCTACAGACAGGCCTCTTGGCCCTGAGCTAGAAGCCCTTCGTGTGTGAGACTGTGCTTCCCCTCATCCAGCTGCTCCAGCACCCCTACAATGGTCATGCTGAGCCTGTTCCTGCCTTTGGCTGCCCCACTGGGTACCAAGAGCTGTCTGTGATCATGTTTGCAGGTGTCCAGGAGGCTGTGGTGACCTGCTTGAACAAGCAAACCAGAGAGACTGCAGATGAGACACTGTGTGTAACCAGCCGTCGTCCTCCACAGCTGCTGAAAGCATGTAGTCTGGACCCCTGTCCCCCAAGGTAGGCTTCTTATATGCTATCACTAGGCAGAAACTTTTTTTTCCATTTTTAAGATGTGATAATGGATGAATCTGAGAAACTGATGTCCAAGCTCTCCATGAACCTGAGCTGTTCAGGGTCAGCAGTAAACAGCTGCTGTGTAAGGTACCAGACCAGCACTGTGTTACTGGTGGTCTTATCACAGGTGAGGATACTCAGGTCAGGATGTTTTAGACGTGTGGAGACACTGTTTAACAGGTTTTGAGGAACCATGACAGTTGCAAAACAAGTAACAAAAGTTCAGGTGATCATAGCACGGTATATTGCCCAGAACAATTTGAACACTAGCAGTATGACAAAGAAAATTTAAATAAATTGACTTCAGACTCAATGGCCATTTAGTCTCACATGCTCTTTTCTCAGATTGCAAAGCCTCACAGCCTCTTTACACTATAGTTAAATTGACCAGGAAGGGTAAACTTCAGACTGCTTTCCTGTTCAGGTGCTGCAGGCAGTTTATTTATTGGTTTAACTTTATCCAGAGTTATGTCATGTATAAGGAGACTACTCCAACCTTCCCTTTCAAAAAAAAAAAAAGGTTTTGCAGAACCTGTTCCTCCCTGGTCTGAGATAGCTTTCACAGTCTTGACCATAAGAACAGCAGATCTTCGACTGTACACTCAAAGATGGTTGCTGTGAGGTTCCCTGATGCTGTCAGTTCTTCAAGATGTACTGAAGATATGTTGTCCTTATTCCCAGATGTTTGTAAAAGCATGTACTCTCTTCTTGTAGTGCAGCAAATTTCAAATATATCTATTTATATATTTGGACTATTGAAAATACTCAGTGCCATCCACGTAGTAGATATGCCTTAGAGTATACTGGTAGGTGTGTTTATGCTTTATATGACAGTGGGATCTACAGAAGTATATCATAATGAATATGGGGTGAACAGAGAAGGTTCACATTAAAAATCAGGTGTGACACTGAATACAGCCACCTTGCAAGAACAGTAAGTACAGAGATAACAGTTTGGTTGGGTGCTTAAGATTTTGAGTCCATGATAAGCAGAGCCAAATGCTTTTTCACAAAATCATAACAAGAATTGTGTGTGACGATCTTGCAACCCAAACTTTGCATGTTATTGGCAGAAATACAGTTTCAGAAATATTATGCTAAATCTTGAAAATAAGTTTATAGATGGAAATCTCACTGTAATTGACAGATAGCAGCATCATTGAAGCCACGAGTACGTGGTAGGAGGTTGATCATCCATCAATTCTGACATGGAAGATAAATGTTCAATGGTTAATTAAAAATAAGACACACTTATGTAGGGTAGTACTTATGTGAGTTCTGTTGCAAAACTTGTCTGTGAAACTGGGTGAGTACCCTGCTAATTACTCTATGTGACAATCCATACCATTGTAGCAACCTTGCTATCAGAGCAGTTTAAAGCAACCTAGAGGATGTAGTCTACTCTGCCTGTTACCAGATGATTGCACCATAGGTGAGAATGAGAATCAGACCATGAAGTAGAGGTGAAGGGGTTGAGACAGTGAGGGGAAGTCAAGTTTTCATCCACTCCTAAGGCTGCAGCTGAGAAAATGACAGCTGGGAAATGACTCCCTTGTCTGAATATACATTTCTGTCTAGCCCACTCATTCTGGAGAAAATTGCCTGTCTGCAGAGATTTAAGAGGCACAGGACAAAGAAAAGCATGTGTTCTGCAAAATTACTCTTCTGATAGGAGCATGGATGCCTAAAAGTGTAGACAGCAGGCAGTGTGACTAATGGAAAGAGGAGGAAGAAGGAAAGTTGTGTCTCCCAAGCAAGCTGTGACAGGATAAATTCTTTATTTTCTGTAAGCTTCTGGAGTGCTATGAGTGGAATTTAATGTATTGAATACAGTGGTATATTAATTAAACTGATTATATTTAGTGTATAAAGATTATTGCTTTATAATAATTAATTACAGTAGTCCCCAAAAGAGAACACAACTGAGAAAAAGATAGTAAATGCTTTGCTTTGTTTTAATCATGTTCCAGAACTCAATTCAAGAAGACTTTATCTAGTGATAATGCAGGGTACAAACCTCTCATAAATGCTGACTAATGTTAGCTAACTTAAAGTACAAAACTTGCAACAAACTTTGAACTTGGATCCCTGTAATATAAGTTTCCAAATGAGATCTATGATCCATTGATACTTTCCAGAGCTTTTGGTGATGGATTATGTAGAGAGAACAGGCTGGTTTCATGGTATTGTCTCTTCACTATATTTTCCAGCTGCTAAAATGCATTACCAAAAAAAGCCATTTTTCCAAAATGTCACTGTGTAAGAGACAGTTTGAGCATGCAGGAATGGTGGTTAGGGTTAACAAGAATGCTGAAATGGCAACTCAGTCAGTGATGAATGGCTCCGTAGACAAACGGAAAGTTGTCTACAGCATGAAAAAAAGTTGAGAAGTCTTGCCCAAGAGAATGAAAAATTCCCCTCTTAGTATATTTAGAGAAATTATTCCAGTGATGTTTCTTGAACCAAAAGAAACCAGCACGCTCAGAAAGAATATGTCTAGAATTTAATACTATTCAAAAGTCTTGTTTAGTTTAAGATTGAGAACATTTAAAAATTAGAACAACTAAACCTAATGTTCATATTGCTGCAGGCACTTGTGGTTACTTGTGGAATTCTTATAGCCACTCAAAGGGTTAGTGCCATAAGCATCTCATGATCATCAATAGGCTTAGCTGGTTTAATAATAGATAAACAAAACCATTAAACTGCAGAATCTATTTAGCCTTTTTGGAAGGTCAGAAAGCATAGCACCTCAAGACAGATACTGTAGGAGTAGTCAGTGAAGAGTAGTTTCATTCTGGTTTTGTTTCACCATTTTGTAGGAACTAAAATTCTTTTTTTCTCCCTACTGAGAACAAATGTGGATAGTCTAGAAGAATTCAATACCCAATGTTTCACCTTGAAATTAGCTTGTGGTATCATCGTCCTCTTCAATTTCTGATTGTTCTTGTCTCTCCTGGAAAATATATGGTGAAAGCTATAATATATTGGCAATACTGTAAACCCTGGAAGGTGATGATGCTTGTACAGTTGTTGAGCTTTATAATTTCTACCTAAAACCTAGATTAATATCTTAGCACATTACCATTCTGAGTCCATTGAAAAGATACAGAAAAACTAAACCACATGAATGTATCTTTGGAGTGGATATGGAGTTAGCAAAATCTTATGAATAAAATTCTTACAGAAAAAATAGAGAACCAGGAAGAGTTGCATATAAAATTGGGAAGATTTCATCCATGTTCAGATGCCAAAGCAGCTGAATTTCCTGTAGTTTCTGATTTGTTGAGAGTTTATTCTTGTTACAAGAACAGTAGCAGAAAAATACCGTAGTCCCTTTTCTCCAGGAAGAAATTATAACAAACAAATCCCATTATGCACTGAACTAAGAGCGGAATGCTGTAGAGCTGAGTTGGGAGATAATAACTATTTTCAGCCAAGTAGATACAGAGTAAAATTTCAAGTAATTAGGTTGGTATGACCTTGTTTGATACTTCTGTAAAAATGGTACAGCCTGGTTTGATATACCAGGAGATATAGCATGGTTACTCCAGGGAAGAGATGAATGAAAACTATGACCTTTTCAATGCAGTCATTGGTTTACTTTATTTGTGTTAATCAAGCTATATCACTTGCACAATTACATAGCAGTCCTTGAGCAGAGCACAGTCTTTCCAACTGTAAAAGTAGAATAGCTGTTCAGTGGCTGGAAGTTTCTTCTCTAAGCATGAAAAATGAAAGGACAGATCACTCACTTTTGCTAACTGTGATGTATATGTTCTAAATTACTCCAAAAACAATCAGAAAAACTGTTTCAGTACTTGGCTTTACTATTTGCAACAACAAAATTACTTACATCCAAAATGCGGTATTTTTCCTCAGTCTGCACAACTCAAAATACAGAAGCAGTCATCATCTAATCAGATATACTTTATCTTGTTTATAACAGTGGCAGCATGAGCAACTCATGGTCAGCCAAGACACATTACCAAATGGGTGAAATAGAGTGTTGTAACTGTATTATTAATTATAACTGCTCAATAGCTTGGTCAATGTGTGTTGAAAAGATTTTGTAAACATGTATGGAAAAGTGGAGAAGGAAGAACAGCAATGAAAGCCAGATGGCTGAAAATGGAGGAAATTCTGGGCAATTTCTACAGCTTTGTTCTCTACATTTTTTTCAAAACTGAACCTTTGTTCCTTGTGCAACAAATAACAGCTGAAGGCTACGAAACGGGGAAAAAAAAGAGGGGGAAAAATAAACAACAAAAAAGGAAGATAGAACAGATGGTTCTAGGAATAGAACACTATTTCACCCAAACATTTTCCCTTTACTCTGTCAAGCCTCTGCTATTAATAAGAAAAGACAGAAGAGAACCTTATTGTGATGTTCCAGTACATCAAGGGTGGCTGCCAGGAGGATGGAGACTCCCTTTTCACAAGGAGTCATGTAGAAAAGACAAGGGGAAAGGTTATAAGCTGCTCCAGGGGAGATTTTGACTGGATTTGGGAGGAAAGCTTTTCACTGTGAGAGCTGTTAGACAGTGAAGGGTCTTCCAAGGGAAGTGGTGGGATTGCTTAACTTTGGAACATGTTAAGGCCTTGATAGGGCTCTGGGCCAGCTCATTTAAACTGTATGCTGCTTTAAGAGGTTGGACTAGGTGATCCCTGAGGTCCCTTCCAACCTGCAGACCTGTGAATCTGACTGGTCCTGACATCTGACTGAAGGTTCAAGATAGCCTGAA
Source organism: Upupa epops (assembly GCA_013397515.1). Taxonomy (NCBI): domain Eukaryota; kingdom Metazoa; phylum Chordata; class Aves; order Bucerotiformes; family Upupidae; genus Upupa; species Upupa epops. The sequence continues at coordinate 61,388 of VZRI01013881.1, read as the reverse complement.
TTGGGCTTGAATCTAGCTCGTTGCACAGTGTATTCCTTTTGTCTTCCTTTTCTTCTTTTCTTACCTGACTCTGCTTATTTTGAGTTTGTGCAAAAAGTAAGTTTATACTATTTTAATGTATACTTGGAATATGCAGTATTGTCCATCTGTTTTTTGCTCAATTGTTTCTCAAATGAAGTCAAATATCAAAGGAGGGAAAAAAAAACTCATGTTTTTCAATGCATTTGGAGACATGAGTTGTTAGGGTGCTTGTAAGTTAGACTTACTGTAAGTTGTGCTCCCGTTAACCATCTGAAATGAATCCAATATTTGTGTAAGGGCCAGAGCTTTCTCTCGTCCTTTAAAATTGACCTCTGTGTATGGGAGACTGTGAATGCATACATGTTCTGCATTGCTCAGGTGAAATACTAAAGCACCTCTGTCTATTCCATTAAAAACGTGATACTGCAATAGATACTGCAATACCTTCAAGGAGGTACCAGTTCTTTTGTTGCAGTCTTTTTTCAGAGGAATAACTTGGAAATAGCATTAATAAGGCAATGTCTGTGTGTGCCACAGAAATATTTTCAAACCTTCACAAATCCCTGGAGCCTTATTTCCTTTTTTTCTTTTTTTAAAGTTGGTCATGTTTAAGACTATTTTGACCTGAAGTGCACTGAGAATGTCTTTGGCAGCCTCTTAAGATGTTAGGCCACAGAATCTGCTAGGATCACAGGCCATGGTTTGAACCATTAATTGAGTACATTGAGGAATGACACATTAGCAGGACGGCTGTCAGATAGAGTAAATTCAGCCATGTTTGAAGTCTTTTGGTCAATAAACAGCTTAAACGGGAGTAGTGAGCTCAGTGAGAGAATAATAATCGTATTTGTTGTCTAGGTTTTCTTTACTAAAGACTGTACAGCAACATTTAAATGGGCTGCTGTCCCTAGGTTTCTCTGTTATGCTGCTCTTGCATTACCTGCTGTCTGTCCTGTATTACTGTAATACCATCCTGGCCTTATACTGTATTAATCTGTGACTTAAAAAAATTATTTTTCTCTCCTATTTTTTATAATATAATTTCACCCTTTGTACCTTCTCCAGCTGTTAGGAAATAGTTCCAGGTGTGTCTGACACACCCTCTTTGTCAATGGATATTTGGTCAAGTTGACTTTGTGGTGTGCAGTTGCCCATTTAGTCACATTTTAATGTAACTAAACTGATGTGTTCTGCACTGTAACCAGCTGTCAGTAGAACTTAGTCATTTACAGCCTTGAGAAACACTAATCACTCATACAGAGGTGAACAGCAATGCGTATAACTACCACCAATGGACCCAGAGTTTGTGTTGTTATAACTACATTGGATGGAGTTCTGGGATTTGTTGGGGTATTTTAAATTATCATAGTTATAGTGTCATAGTTCCTCTTCAGAACAAAGGTTCTTTCCCTACCCATGAGGAAGCAATCTATACAGTCTGAAGTCATTATTTTCTCCAAGATCTAAGAAGCAGGTTTCTCGATCAGGAACACTTAGAGGAGAAGTATTTTAAGTTCTCATTCCATTATCTGTGTAATCTGTACACAGATCTATATATCAAAGGAGGTGGTGATATGTTTAGTTTAGTTTAAATCAGTTTAGTACAGATTTGCCAACATACCTAGCAACTTTTCTGATGTAGAATCATGAAGGTTGGAAATTACCTCCAGGATCATCAAGTCCAACTGTGAACCTAACTCCACCATTGTCACTAAAACATGTTTCCAAGTGCTCAGCCTTCAGAGTGTTTTAACACCTCCAGTGACGGTGACTCCACCACTCCCCTGGGCAGCCTATTCCAATACTTGTCCCCTCTTTCAGTGAAGAACTTTCTCCTAATATCCAATCTAAATCTTGCCTGACACAACTTGAGGCCGTTTCATCACTTTGAATATCTTCCTTACATTTATTTTTGTGTCAGGATCAGATTTTAGTTGTTATTTCAATGAACCTGAATTCTTTACTGTGGTTGCTTTGGTTATCTGTCAATATAGCATGAGTTTAGAGTCTTCTCATTCTGTATGAGGAGGTCCTGCATGTTTGAAACTTTCTAGGTCAATGTTAAGAGAAATATATTTTATTGCAGAATAGTAGTGAATGTTTTACTAACAGATTATCAGTCAATTTCAGTGTCTCAAGGAAAGTAAGAAGGAAACATTGGATGTGAATGTGCCCTTGGAATAAAATTTTTATACTGCCCTACTAACTGTATATTGTAAGAACATTGAAGAGAACTCAAGCAATCATTGTGAGTTTCCTGAGTTTAGTCATAGTGTTTTACAGATATATATAATATATCTCAGTTCATCTGGTCTCTCCTCCCCCTACTAAAAATCTAGAGAATACCTTTATATCCTTCATTTTGAGAGACAGCGTGTTTGTGCCCTCTGTACTGGCAAAATAATTCGGGATCAGGAAAATATTATTCCTGTAACACTGCCAGCCAGGTAAGCAGGAAAATCATGTTATCTGCTGGTTTTGTGGCAGTACTGCTCATAAAATTTGGACTTGCTAGAGAATTACTTAAGCCTTTTCAGTCTTATTTGACCACTGTTTCATTACTTACTCATCTTTCTTGTCCTTTCAGTCCAGCAATCCCTCCTTTATTTCTTTTCTGTACTGATCATTTCAGCAAAGGCACCCTTAGATTTTAGGAGGACGTTGCTCCTCCATGGGACAAAATTATAAGTTAAATAATACCGATTTTACAGATTGTGAAGACTGGCTTCTTGTATATTCTTTCTGTGTCATCTACATACATTTTCAACTGCCTTGTTTTTAAAATGCTTCATTTTAAATGGTATTTCTGATTATAAAGTGTGCATCTTTCTCTGCTGAACCTTTTCTTTATTTGTCTTCTAGTGTCCATAAGCTTGTTGAGTCCCCTTTCAGGAATAGTTGGTTTTCAGCTTCATTCATATGGAATAAAGTTAAGCCTAAGAAAATGTGTTGGCAGAAGAGGCAGTCCAGTGTGGAGAGCACCAGTGTGGGGGGAAAAAAAAAAAAACCCAAACATTTTTAACATAAAAAAAGACAGTTTTAACATAACTCTGTGCTTCTTTGCAGAAGAACCATATGGGAACTGATATGGACAATTTACTTCATAAATAAGTAGCTCTTGTGTTCCTGCATTACTTCAATGCAGATTTAGGGCATGGAGTACTATGTTGCTCTGCTGTAGCTCCAAAACTCTCTGCTCCTCCCTGCGCTATTAAATCCATTTCTGCCATCTGCCATGACAAGTGTAATTAATTCAGTTTCTGTTCTGTTCCTCAAGCCTCCCTATATCGTTATTTCTTAACCAGCTCTCTTCCTTTACACTAATTTACTCAGTTCCTCAATGGTTCCCCATCTCAGTTTTTGAAATGGGCTACCAACGGCCTATTTCCTTTGTATCTCACATAGAATATTGAAGTCCCTGTAAGAAGCTGCTGCTTTAAGCATGGTCCTAAACCTAAACTTGAGACAGAAATTGGTACTCATTTGTCTGTCAAGCCTAGTCAAGTCTGTGTACCTAGATCAAAGACAACCATTGCCATCACTTGTCTCAATGCTGCACTTATTATACAAAACAAAAGTATTTTATGAGGTAATTTTCAGTAGCCAGTATGTCTGCTAATCTCTCAAACCTATTCTTTGCCAAACCAGTCCACTTACCAGAAGTGGTGTTTATATATTCCTCTATGATCCATGCATTCTGCCAGTGCAGTCCCCTGAAAGACCCAGAAAACAACCTCCCACTGTTCAAAGTGTTGGCAGAAAACACAAACTCACTTTTATGACCCCTTTCTAATGGCTGATGTTTTCTGCCTTTAATTCAAGGGACAGCAAGAGTTTTTTACTACAAGGACTTTGTATATACTGCTTCAGTATGTCAGAAATTGCCATTTGTAGAGCTGTTGCATACTCCATTTTCCCTCTGTTCTTCTTTGACATTTGAGTTTCTCTCTATTTTCCTCTATTTGGCTCTCCTATGTAAATATTGACTCCCTGCCAGGTTCAGCTACAATGAACTCAAACAGTAATTAGTACTGGTAAGTTTTCAAAGTGAATGCAGGCGACTTCTGTCAGCTCCTAGAGAACTCTCATTCATTCTTTGATCTACTTGCATGTGTTGCTCTTGCATAGGTATTGCTTTAATGGCTTTCCTTCACTTGGGAGAGAGATGTTTTTTGACAAAAAGCACCTTACTCTCCCTTATGCACCACAGTCCTCTGAAACTTTCCCTGCATGTTGAGCAACCTTGTCACACTGGTGATACTGAGCAACAAATTTTATTAGGCTGGCCCTGAACAACAACTATGCATGAGTTATTTTTCTGTTGCGGCTGCTGTGAATTTAAAATAACTCTGCCTTTTGACTTTCATTTCTTAATTGTGTATTAATGTTTCCAAAGCTTAGTTATGTCTCATTTTTTCCTATGAGGCACATCTATACTGGGCTTGTATTTGCAATGTAGTCTTTAACAGAAACTGAACCATAGCAGTAGAGAGATCACACACTACAGAGTCAGATACATGTTTGACCACCTACATGGAGGTCTTAGTTCTCACAATTTCACTTCGAAGGAGCAGTTTGACTTTACTGTGAAAGATTTAACAGCTGCATGAAAACTTAATTTCAGTTAAATTCTTACCTTTTATGACAGTTCATTAAGACTAGAATGATTATAATGTCAGGAACTGACCTAGGAGAACTCATATTGGACGAGATGGCCTTCTGTGACGCTATCTTAATGCTGTATCTCCACTGCTTGGAAGTATGCTTCCAAAATTGGACTGACTGTAACTCTTCCTGCTGTCCAAAGCTTAAGGTCGCATCCTAGGTAGTATTTAAGACCCGACACTGAGGAGACTGACTCAACACAAGGTAAGTCTGCTGAAGAAGCCTCAAGAAAGCCATTTACACCATGAAATAGGATGATTTGCCACAATTACAGCTCCAGATCAGTGACAGAAAAGGAAGAGATGAGGTGTAAGAGTTCCAAGTAGACATCTCAGTCTGCAGGGACCAATGGAGTATGTAGAGGTTGACAGAGCATGAGAGGAAGTCAGTATGTGATAGTATGTGATTTACTAAGTCTGTTGCATGTGTATATACACAGCTGCTACCCAGACCTCATGCATTGAGAAATGTCTTTATGAGGCAGTTGTCAGATGTTAAATAAGGTGATTGCAGGAAAACTACTCTTCTCATGAAGAATATTTATCTTAGAAATAAGAAGTCCTTGTATCAGTTGCTTATGGTTTAACCACATAAACATGGTAAATTTTTATATATTTTGTTTAGAACTTGTTTGATAGGTCCTTGTATGAAAGGGTCTTTATTTTTCCTGTACAGTGTGCAATTTCCTTGGCATTGCTTGGAGGGTTGCTGTAAGGAGTAGAACATACTCTTTACTTGTGTTATAAGTAACCTATTCTTTACCTCTAACACTGCTTAGGATGGTTTGGATTTTAGCATATTTTGCATATAAAGATGGATACGAAGCTGTCATCTCCACAGTACTTTGGCCTAAGATCATACATTTTTAAAGTTCTACCTATGTTTTTTCCAGACCAACCATTGGGATGCAAAAGTGCTTGTTCTGAAGGCTTGTGGCTCCACTGTATTGACTACTCTAATTGTAGTAGCTTCTCCTGCCACCAGTAGCTGCTTAATAGTTGGTGTCATCTTCTGGTTTACCTAACTAGCAGAATTATATGGCCTCTAGTTCTTGTAGCAGTGACAGGAACATTTCAAAACTCAGGCAACAGTTATTTTTTCCGTTGTGATTCTTAAGATGGTAATGCCTAGAGGCTCCTGTCAAGCTGTGAGTCCTGTTGTGCTAGGCAATAACTAAAGCAAGATTAAGAGATCATTCTTTGTTGTAGGAATACAACCTATGCAGACAACATGGATAAAACTCAAGAGAAAACATATTGTTATAGTTTCAAAATTGTGAAGTTTAGACATGTGTGAGAGATTACTATAATCCATCCCAGCAGCTAAGTCTTCCCATCAAAGGATATATTTACATACTTGCAGACCAGGCCACACAATCACAAAATGGTAGTAGCTGGAAGGGACCTCCGGAGATCATCTAGTCCAATCTCCCTGCCAAAGCAAAATCACCCAGGGCAGGTCACACAGCAACACATTCAGGTGAGTTTTGAAAGTCTCCAGAGAAGGAGACTCCACAACCACTCTGGGCAGTCTGTTGCAGTTCTTTGTCACGTGCACAGTAAAATGGTTTTCCTGATGTTGTGGTAGAACATCCTGTACTCCAACCTGTAGCCAGATTGGAGTATCCTATCATGTGGCAGCCCTGTAAAGAGCCTGGCTCCTTCTTCTTGACACCAACTCTTCAGATATTTGTAGATATTAATAAGGTCCCCTCTTAGCCTTCTAATCTCCAATCTGAACAGCCTCAGCTCTCTCAGCCTTTCATTATATAAGACGTGTTCATGTACCTTAATCATCCTCATAGCCCTCCACTGGATTCTGTCCAGAAGTTTGCTGTTTCTTTTGAAATGTGGAGCCTAGAGCTGGACATAATACTCTAGGTGTGATCACCCCAAGGCAGAGTAGAGGTGAAGAAGAACCTCCTTTGACCTGCTGGACACGGTATTCTTGATGTATCCATGGATATCATTAGGCTTCTTGGCCACCAGTGCACACTACTATGCCACAGATAGCTTAGTGTTCACCAGGACTCCAAGGTCTTTTTCCATGGGGTTGCTTTCCAGCAGGACAACCTCTGATGTTTTGTAGTGTATGTTCTTCTTCTTCCCCAGGCACAGGACTCTCCACTTATCCTTATCAAACTTCATTAGACTCCCCTTTCCTCATCAGTCCAGTCTGTCCAGATCTTGCTGAGTGGTAGCACAACTTTCTGGTGAATCATCCACTCCTCCCAGTTTTGTATGACCAGCAAACTTTATCTCCTCATCCAAATCACTGATGATGTTAAACAGGACTGGGCTGAAACACCGCTAGCTACAGGCATCCTACAGGGCTCCGCACTGCTAATCACAATGATGTTAAACAGGACTGGGCTGAAACACCGCTAGCTACAGGCATCCTACAGGGCTCCGCACTGCTAATCACAATGATGTTAAACAGGACTGGGCTGAAACACCGCTAGCTACAGGCATCCTACAGGGCTCCGCACTGCTAATCACAATCTTCTAAGCTATGTTGTTTAGCCAGTTCCCAATCAACCTCACAGTACAAACATCTAACCTACTTTTCCTGAGCTTACCTGCCAAGATGTTAGAGGAAACAGTGTCAAAGTCTTGTTAAAGTCGAGGTAGACTTGACTGTCTCCACTGCTGTCTCTTCATCTACTCATTTAGTCACATCATGGTAGAAGTCTGTCAGACAAGTCAAACATGACTTACCATTAGTAAATCCACACTGGCTACTCCTGATAACCATCTTTTCTTCCATGTGCTTAGAGTTATCTCCAGAATGAGCTGCTCTACCACTTTCCCAGGTGATAATCTTTAGTTACCTGGATCTTCCTTCTTGTCCTTGAAAACTGAAGTGACATGTTTAAGTAGTTCTGGTCTTAGTCACTTATGGAGCTCAAGAAAAAACAGGAACAAAGTCCTTTTCACTTTTGTCAGTCCTTTACCTAACTAGGCACAATATGATATTGATACTTTTTATTCTGTCACAGAAAATAATAAAAGTATATTTCTAATTAAAATTAAACATATAGAACTAGTTAAAAGTTCGTGCTCCTGTTAAAATTCAGAAGGTTTTATTCTGTTCCTTTTAAACAACTTGAAGGTGATCATGAATGCCCAGGCTATATTCTAGCTTAATATATGAAGCCTCATGAAGAATTAAACATTATACCATGATAAAGTTTAATTTAGGGTTCACAGGCATAGATTTTACTTAACTCTTTTAAGATATTTTTCTGCTATTAGAAAAAGCATGGTTAAGATGGTTTTTGAAAGCATCCCTGAACTTTTTTTTACTTGTATTCATGTCAGAGAATAATTATGCTGTGTTAGAAATCATGATTTTTCAGATTATGGACTCTTTTTTTGGTAATTGGAACCTCACAATTATTCTTTTCTTTTTATTCAAGTGAGTTCCATGCAAACATTCACATTTGAAAAGGTAGTAACCATTATTAATTTTGGAAACTGCTTGTTCACCTCTAGTTAAAGACATGCATAAGCGTTGCTTGATCAAGCCTAATGTTGAGTAAGAATGTTCCAGAAAATTACAGCTTATAATTGGCCTATTAGAAAGGCCTATTCTCATTCCTATAATTAGTAGTATATTATAGATTATTAGCTTAATTCATGATGTTAACTGACAGATTAACTAAGAGGTGGTTTTTTGTTGATAAATGCAGTTTATCACTCATTCACTTCGTTTTTTGGTCCTGGAAAAGCAAGAAGTTTAGAGTACCTGTTGGTTGGGTCTTCATGAATTTATGTTCAGGTTTTGTATCACATTCTTAGCATCAAGTATAAGGAAACCTATAGGAATACTATTGCCTTGAGGAGTCACATCAGTTTCACAACTGCCTGTCTTTGTGTGCTTTTTGCAGCTCTATATACTTCCTCAACTCTAAAAAAACCTGCTAAGGTATCACAACATGCTGTTGGAAGCAGAAAACAGTTATTTCGGAAAGTGAGAAGTTTCTGTGATCAATTTTATATTTGTGATAATACTTGAAATAGATTATCTTTCAGGACCATACTCTGCTGTCTATACATTTTCAGTGAAAACTTGTTTTTTTATGTTCATTTGAAAAAGATGGATATATGAATATTCTAAAAGTTTTATCACTAATATCCCCATATCCATGTAAACACACCCAGCCCTGTGAATTGCCTTTTTCCCATCACATTTTCAAATGTTTCAGTGGTTTTTTTTGTATTACTATAGTTTTCCTTCAATCAGTTCAGATATTCATTTATTGTATGTATGTCAGCCTCTGCAGAGAATGAAAATGTTCTGAATGTTTTATTTATAAAGTGTAGTCGTTAAAACATTCTAAAAATCTATTTCATGATTACATACATAACAACTACTTAGGCATTTAGGAGAAGAGAGACAAATGACAAACTGACAGATGTAGAGTTAGGACAAGCCATAGATTTATGGGCACAGGTGAGCCAAATCCTGCTGTAAAACAAAAGCTAAAATATCTTCTTTTTTTCTTTGCCACATATTAATACAGCTTTGGGCATGAGTAGAGGAGAAAAAAGGAGGGATAAAAAGAATGTTTGGGGCCAAAATCATGCAATCTCTTCACCAGACTCTGGAAGCAACATAGAAAGCACCAAACTGATGATGTTCAGCTGAGCTATGAACTAGCAAGTATGCAGAATTTCCTTAAGCGTGTATTGTAACAGCCAAAACCAACCCAACGATGCCCATTCCACTTGCACAGTTTTCTCAGCTTCATTCTATAAGCATTGTATTACCATTTTAGGTACAGATTTACTTTCCACTTAAATTTTAGTTCTGATATTCTCACAGGCATGCAGGACATAATGGCAGTTTTCTTCTTGTGCACCATATGGATTGGAATAGTCAGTTCAATATAGTCAAAACAACCAAAAGAAAATAGACACATAGGAATGCACAGATAAGGACCATATGAAATAAGAGAAATTATTTCAGTTAGTATCACATCACACTCGACATTAAGCATGAAACAGTTAGTACAGAAAAGCAGGACTAAAAATGAAATTATAAATTTCTGCAATTAATTTCTTTGATTGCATTCTATGAGATTATCATGATCTCCTCTGTAGGTCTGATGATCTTGAAATTCTACCAGTTAACCAAACCCATAAATGATAGGTATATCTGCACAGCCCTGCTCCACTTTGAATGCCTCTGCTGTATTCTACATTATTTACTTTGCATCTATGAAATACCACAAAAGTCCCTGGGGACTAAGAAAGTTCAAAGATAAAATATAATTTGACCTTGTATTTCTAGAGCACCTCTAAGGAATCTCCTGTTTAAAGCAGCTGTGAAGAAATGTGACCAAACAATGTTATGTGTAATGCAACAGAATTTTCAAACACTGGAAAAATAAATCTTTACTGAAGCACAGCATTTCTTTCTGAAAGAAGAAACAGACACCTGTTTCCCAAGAAGCCAAGATGTCCAAAGACTTTATGTGGCCTCCTAGCCACTGGGATGTGAACTGCCAGCAGAAACATTGTGTATTTATACCAATAACAAACACTGAATTGCTGGAGGTGACTGCTGTTACCCATCACTCGAATAAAAGAAACTGGCAACTAACCATGTATCAAAATAGGTTCTGGAAAAGGAAAATGCCTTCTTTTCAGCACCTACTCAAATACCTCATTTTAGATTGTGCCAAAACTGAAGAGTAGTTGATAATTCTGACAATTTTAAGGGAAAATCTGGTAAGACCTCCACAGATTTCAGTGAAGATCTCCCCCAAGATCACATGGAAAACACCCTGCAAATTAGCTTACACTGCCTGCCAGATGTCTCTCCTACTCCATTACTAAATATCTCCCAGTATATGTTACCAGGATTTATTGCCCTGCAGTGTATTACCACCTAGAAAGTGATCACTGCAACTCCTAACACAGTATAAAGTGGTGTTCATTGTTAGAAAGGGTTAAATGTTGCCATGACCAATGCTGCTGCCTAAAAGTTAGTGTCAGAAGCCTTAAGGTGTTGCTCAGGATGCTCCTTTCCTGTTATAAAATCAATGTCACCAGTAGGCAGAGCACAGAGAGAGAGCAATGAGGGTTTTTGGTAGATCAGATTTATCACCTAAAGAGGAAATGTGTCTGACTACTGGCTGTTTCAATTTGTTATAGGTATTACTGAGAGGGAAGGGAACAAATTCTCAAAATACCTGAATACAATAATTAGATAAGTGCTGTGACTGTAGGATGGCACGATCTTGAATAACTATTTCCATAATGTGTTTACTAACATGATGCATTTTGAACCTGCTAAGCAGTTCAAATTGCTGATCTCAGACTCTCAGAGTATTTTTCCTCTGGCTCTTCAGTAAATTCTATCTCATGCTGCTGACATGTTTCATAACCTTCCTTCATTGTCTGCCTCCATCGTGCTTGGAGCCTGAGGGTGTCTTTTTTCATAATCAGTCTTTTTTTTAGTTTATGTCTGGCTTTGCTGTCTTCAAAGGCAGGTTCTCTGAGCTTTCTCCGTCCTGAATAATTAATGTGTTCTGCCAGCAATTTCAATAACATCATGTAGTAATGAAAACATTCCTTAATATAAGATAAAGTGTCACATTTTCATCTTGGATGGAAATGCATCTATTTAAGTAGCATTTTACATAAAGTTAATAGAATACTATTTTCTTATATTCTCATTCAGAATAAGAACTTTTTTGTGATTACATTTATATATACAGCTTAAGTACCTTCCAGCACAATACAAGAATAGAAAACCTAACATTTTAAGCACATTTTCTGTTTATAGATGATATAATTATGTTGTGTTCAGCATAGCTCAGACAGCACAAATCATGCTTTAATATGATAGATGCTGACATTCAGTCATCAACTGTCCTGGTGATGTTGAATTTACATAGATTGTACAGGGAAGGGTTGGCTCAGTGACAGGTGGTCACCCAGGGGTTCAAGAAGATCTCCCTGCTCTTCCATTATTTCCCATATCAAGGCCTTAGCACTCCATACCCCACAACAAGAAAAGGTCAATCAAGAGCACCAGAACTGGAAGAAATTCCTACTCAGCAATTCACTGATACATAGCTTTGGTGGACTTGGATAATGTCTCTATTTTCTGTTCAAGACAGAGGAAAAGCAGATAATTAAGTCTGTTCAGTCTTGAATTACATTGGCCAGGCTGCTGCACACCAAAATCTTTCAATTTAGAACACAAAACTGTTCCCATGATATTACAGCAGTCACAAAGATTTGAAGTCCAAGAGCTTTTGACAAGAACCAAAAATGCAGAGGAAGTGTAAATATTATCCTTACTTTTATCTTGCAGCTACTGCAGCCATGATAGTGATCAGAGAAGAATTCCCTTTCATTTACTGCATTTTACTTCCATTTGTCATTATAGAAAGAGAAAAATTAAGGTGAAAGTATTCTGTGCTTATGTTTCCTCTCCTGACTCCTTCACAGGTGGGAGATTGGGAAATGGAGCACCTGCAGTCTTTCCTGTGGGGTTGGATTACAGACACGTGATGTCTTCTGTTCTCATCTGCTATCAGGAGAGACTAATGAGACTGCGATTTTGGCAGACGAGTTGTGCAATAAACCTAAGCCCCCCCTCGTGCAAGCCTGTAATAGCTTTGACTGCCCACCCTCCTGGTATCCTACAGAATGGCAAGAGGTAAGAATGTATGTGTAATCTCATTACATACATATGTTAACACATGTTGTTGATGCAGAATTTCACTATAGCTCAATAAGGGGATTCATCCTAATGAGCCATTAAGAAAATTAAAATCAGTGCCTTTTTGCCATTTAAAAAAAAAACAACATTTTGAGAGGAAAATAGTGACTAGTTATTTGCAATGCAGATACTGGAAACTCTTAACAACTGCCTATATATTCCAGACAAAAATAACTGGCCATCTGCTGTGTTGATTTAGTCAAAGCAAAGATTTCACAGTATCACAGTAATGATGAGGCTGGAAAAGACCTTAGAGATCATCCAGTCCAACCTAAAACCAACCAAGTAAACCTAAACATCTGAAATCTAGATCATGCCACCCAGCACTCCAACCTGCCCATCCTTAAACACCTCCAGAGATGGTGACCCAACCACCTCCGTGGGCAGCCCGCTCCAAAACTAGATCAGTCCCTCAGTAAAAAACCTCTTCCTAATGTCAAGTCCAAAGCTCCCCCAAAGGGAGGACATTTCTAGATATTCAAAGGCTCAAAGGGATCTGTAATGAATGGTAGATATACAGTATTTCTTGATTTTATATTTAATTCAGGATAAGAAATATTCCTCATCCTTCAGAGTCACAAATGAATGCTAGATACTCCCATTTTGGAGATGATTCCTTGTTACATTAGTGTTCAAAATTGCTCTCTGCACAACAGATCCATACAAGGCTTTCCATCTTTGGAAAGCAACTTGAGACTATTGGAATAATTATTCATTAGAATATTAAGGTTCGAAGACAATTCCAAGACTATCAAGTCCAACTGTCAACCCAACACCACCATGTTCAATAAACTATGTTTACAACTGCCACAACTAAACATTTTTTGAAACAACTCCTGCAATCTGGTTGAAAATTAAATCTTCTGAACTGCACAAGTATTTTAAAGATGCTTCTGTTGGATATAATACTGAACAGGAGGGAATGATCCTGCCTTGCTAACTAGGGTAATAAAATTTGTAAAATAAAGATAAAATTTTCCTGTGTGGAAATGCAAGCAAAAATCCTGTTAAAGTGTTTACTTCTACAGAGTGCAAGGATTCATTCCATCCTATGAGAAAACTGTGAGCACTCAGTGTGGTGCTTGCATATCTATATCTGGTTTCCAGCTATAAAATCTGCTCTATTAACACCGAACAAAGCTGGTAACACCATGAAGCTGGACTTCATGGGAGAGCTCTGGGTTTTGATCAGCCATTCTTTTAACAAAAAATTATGCAGTCCTGATGTTCTGTCAATCATAGAATCATAGAATGGTTAGGGATCAGAAGAGCCCTTGAAAGATCAATCTCCCTGCCACAGCAGGATCACCTAGACCAAGCTGCACAGGAACACATTCAGGCAGGTCTTGAACATCTCCAGAGAAGGAGACTCCACAACCCCCCTGGGCAGACAGTTCCAATGCTCCATTACCCTCACTGGGAAGAAGTTCCTTATGATATTTCTATAGAACCTCTTGTGTTCCAGCTTGCACCCATTGCCCCTTGTCCTATCACCAGATGACCCTGAGAAGAACCTGCCTCCATCCTCCTGACACCCACACCTCACATATTTATAGACATTAATGAGGTCACCCATCAGCCTCCTCTTCTCCAAGCTCAAGAGACCCAGCTCCCTCAGCCTTTGTTCATAATGGAGCTGTTCTACTTCCTTCATCACCTTCATTGCTCTACGCTGGACGACCTCCAGCAGCTCCACGTCCTTCTTGAATGGAGGGGACCAGAACTGGACACAATACTCCAGATATGGCCTCACCAGCGCAGAGCAGAGAGGGAGAAGAACCTCTCTCGATCTGCTAACCACCCCCCTTCTGATGCACCTCAGAATGCTGTTGGCCCTCTTGGCCACAAGAGCACATTGCTGACTCATAGTCATCCTGCTGTCTACTAGGACCCCCAGTCCCTTTCTCCTACACTGCTTTCTAGGGCCATCCCCAACCTGTACTGGTACCTGGGGTTGTTCTTGCCCAGATGCAAGACTCTACACTTACCTTTGTTGGACCACATTCCATTTCTCTCTGTCCAGCTCTCTAGCCTGTCCAGGTCTCGCTGAGTGGCAGCACAGTCTGCTGGGGTGTCAGTGACACCACCCAGTTTTGTGTCATCAGCAAACTTCCTGACAGTGCTCCCTAATCTCTTATCCAAGTCATTAATTAATTGAAGATGTTCAAAATTATTCCATGATTTTTTGTGCTTTAGATTGTGTACTGATACTCGCATACCCATATTTGCTTAGTTGCACTTTTTAGTATTTCTACTCTGTGGTTGTAAATAATTGTTTCATTTGTAAATAGAAGACATAATTCTACTATTATAAAAGAAAGCCAAGCATTTTAAAGATAGGATATGCTAGAAGGAGTCCCTGTGTTTTTTAAAATTCTGTAACTGGCCACAGACCTTAAAGAAATAAATTCTCTCTAAGTTTATTTGAACAGTCAGAAAAGACATGTTACATCAGGCTGAAAAAAATGGATTTCTCCTAACGATGGACATTGTTAGCAATACTATAGGCAACCCTAGAACATCACTGAAGAAGTATTCCCTAAAGCAATTCCAAACAAGTGTTTTGGAAATTAAGTGTAAACACAATTCCACCTGTCTACAGTAATTCTTGAACTGTACCTGCTCAGGGGTTCTTAAATATGCTGTTTTTGAAAGCTGTAGCAGATCTTAAGGAGGAGGGAGATTTTTTATGTATAAAGGCTTTAACAAGCATATTAATAAAAAAAATATATCAAACTGCTTACTTCACACCTTTTGTATTAGCTGCTGCCTTCTCTGAGCTTGGTGAAGAGAGAGAACCTGTGATGCAATTCAGTGATTATTTCCACAGGTTTCTCAGACTAGGCTGTCTACATAGTTCCTCACTATATGGCCATTGATTCTTTCCTGTGCTTGCTTTCACCAGGAAAAAGCAGCACAAAAAATCTATTTGTCTGCCTACTGTATCATGTTTCTGTTTAGATAGCATTATAAACAAAGACAATTTAATTTCCATTCTTCAGTTTCTTTAGAACAGCTCTATTTCTTCTCTCCACCACTAACCTTTTCAGTTATTTTCACCCTTTAGGAAAGCCAGGTCTGGAAGTTTAGCCTCACACATATTTCCCTTGTGAAAACCTCCAGCATTAAACCAGTGTGGTGATTTTTGGGATTATTAAAGTTGTTGATTCCTGGAAGGTGTGAAGGTAAAGAACATTTGGACAAAACATGAATGGCTGAGTCTTCTGGAGATGAACTCCAGCCAAGCAACAGAGCTGTCATGAAACCCTCCAGCAAAAGAAATACTACAGGAGGACTTATTTCTTTACAGTAAGGAACACATAACACCTCAAATCTCTGAGAAGGTTCCCCATAAGCAGGGAAGCAGTTGGCCCTGCAGGAAGGAACAGGCTTTTCTTACACTAAGCAATGTGATTTAAAGCTTTATCACTCCTAAAGGGTAATCTGTTCTCCACACAGCTTGGTTTGAAGATATTCCTTTGGTCTCATCAGTGCACTTCGTCATGCTTTTCAGAGCATCCGCATGTGGTAGTTTAATGCAAACAAACAACGATGTAAACTGCAGTGAGCAATGTTTTCTTTCTCTAAGGCCTTTTATGCTTGTTAAAGAAGGCTTGTCTGAATTAGATGCTGTTAGAAGCTCCAGTGTTCCTGGCAGATACACATATGATTTATCAGTTTTGTGACTAGTTCCAAACAATTTTTTGAAAATATGGCTTTAATTTTGTGATTCTGTGCAATCTGTTATTGATGCCGGGAAAGACCTCTAAGATCATCAGGTCCAGCTTATGACCTAACATCACCACAATCAGCTAGATCATCATCCTAAGTACCACATCCAATCTTTTCTTAAACATCTCCAGGGGTGGGGACTCCACCACCTCCCTGGGCAGTCAATTCCAATATCTGGAAGTGGTTCCTAATATCTAACCTAAATCTCCTCTGGTGCAGTTTCAGACTATGCCCTTTCATTCTGTCACTAGTTGCTTGGGAGAAGATGCTGACCCCAACCTGTCTACAACTACTCTACAACGTCCCTTCAGGTAGTTGTAGTGAGTGATAAGGTCCTTCTTGAGTCTCCTTTTCTCCAAGTTAAACAACCCCAGCTCCTTCAGCGTCTCTTCATATGACTTTCTCTCTAATCCCTTCACCAGGGAGAGAAGAGTGCTTACTTCATTTTGCAGATGCTTCATTTTCATGTAGAGTCATAGCAGAGAATTCATCTTTTTTTTAAAGGGCCAAACCTTGTACTGCTGTAGTCCCACCACCTTGAGCAGAGGGCAGTGCAAAATTAAACTACCAGGCAGAGCTGATGAGTAGGAAAATCCTTTCCTCATCTGTTCTTGTAAGTAGGACTGACCATAAAATGACACTTTTTCAAACATTTAGCCATGGCCTCAAACTTTAACAGATATGACACTGAGCAACCATTGCATAGTCCTTGTAATTTTCATCAATAAATGCTGTTCTTTTTCCCCCACAACTTTTAGAAGATACTAGCTTGCCTGCTTTCCAGACAATGGAAATAGTGGCTTTGCATAAATCCTGTGCATTGCATGCCTGTGCACAGGGGCTCACAGGCATATGTTGAGGCAGAGGGACAGCCTGCTTTCCCTCTCTCTTCTTACAACAGTGGCCTTTAATTTTTTGTGTTAGCTATCATTTAAGATTGTTTTATGAGTAAAACAGATGTCAAAGCAATGACTGCTGTGAGAGTGGCAAAGGCCACTGTTACATCAGCAATTTAGAGTGATGTATGCCAGCACTATTTGCCAAAGGAGAAAATCATTGCTGTGTGTATCACTTTCTCACCTTTAAAGCACCTCCTAGATCACTGAGTCCAACCATACCCACACCAACAAGACACTGAAATACCTGAAAGATATTGAAAAACAGAAAATAATCCCCTCTATGCCTGCCACTGTAGCATGTCACAAAGCACCATGTCTACATGCTGCCTAAACACCTTCAGGGGTGGTGACTCAACCACTTCCCTGGAAAGGCTCTTCCAGCACCTCACCACTCTTTCTGTAAAGGATTCATCCTAAGATCTGACCTAAACCTCCCCTGCTTCAATTTCACTTCCCCTGGTTGTGTCATTAGTCACCAAGGAGAAGAGGCCAACATCTACCTCTCTACAACCTCCCTTCAGGTAGTTGTAGAGGGCAAGGAGGTCCCCCCTCAGCCTTCTCTTCTCCAAACTAAACATGCCCAGCTCCCTCAGTTTCTTCTCATACAACTTGTTCTCTAAACCCCTCACAAGCTTTGTGGCTCTCCTCTGGACACACTCCAGCATCTCCATGTCTTTCCTATAATGAGGGGCCCAGAAGTGGACACAGTAGTCAAGCTGAGGCCTCATAAAAGCTGAGTACAAGGGCACAATAACTTCTCTTCTCCTGCTGACCATGCTATTCCTGATCCAGGCAGGAATCCTGTTGGCTCATATTAAGCTGGCTGTCTACCAGCACCCCCAGGTCCTTTTCTGCTGGGCAGCTTTCAAGCCACTCATCCCTGAGACTGCAGTGTTGCCTGGGATTGTTGTGACTGAAATGCAGGACCCAGCAAATTTGCCTTGTAGTCCCTCATACAATTGGTCCCAGCCCATCGAACCAACCTGTCCAAGTCCCTCTGTATAGCCTTCCTGCCCTCCAGCAGATCTTCACTCCCATGCAAGTCAGCAAACGTACTGACGGTGCTCTCAATCCCCACCTCCAAGTTATCAATAAAGATTAACAGGAGTGGTCCCAAAACTGAGCCAGCCCTGAGGGACTCTGCTTGTGACCAGACTCCAGCGAGATTTCAATCCATTAATCACAACGCTCTGAGAACCTTAAGCTACACAGTTTTTGACCCAGTTTTTACCTTTATCTCTACCATGATTCTCCAGTTTCTACAGAAGAATGTTGTGGGACTGTGTCAAAAGCCTTACCAAAGTCCAAGTAGACAACATCCACAGCCTTCCCCCCATCCAAAAGGGGAGTCACATGGTCACAAAAAGAGATCAGGTTGGTTAAGCAAGTTCTCTACTTCATAAACCCATGCTGGCTGGCCATGATCCCTTGGCTGCCCTGCAATTACTGTGAAAACTCACTCACATATGTGGCAGCATATGGGGAAAGACACAACAAAACCAGGAGTCACTGTCTGGCATAGTTGGATATATAGGTTGTCATCTTTGGTGTCATTCTTGCTTCATGTTTGCTTCACCTAACTGTTCAAGTATGCATAATCAGGTAGCAATGTGGGGAATGGCACTCTCAAAACTATTACCTGACAAAGTCCTAGATCCCTTGTAAACAAAGATAAAGGGATATCAGGCTTGATTCTTTGTAGAAGCTATGGGGAGCAGGAATATCAGGAGACACAGTTCAAACACTTCACCTGCTTTTCTGTGTGAGGTGCAAACTACCCTGTGATAAAAACACCTTTCTTTGCTGTAATGGCGCTGTGAGATCTTTCTTAACAGCAAATTGAGAGAAAGAGCATGTTATCCAAATGGGTTGTATTTGAATGGTTGTCATCTAGAACACTACTGTTTCATATTGTCTCTAATTGCAAGCATATGCTGCTGTCATTTATTACCTCCTTTATTCAAAAAATAGAAGCAGCGAAAACTCAAGGCTAAATACAGGTACAGGCACAGCTCTAGTGCAGTAATCTAGTACTGTCCTAGAAGAGCGTTCCTGTGCAAAAGAAGCAATCTCATTATTGCACTTGGCTCCATCTGACACTTGGCCACAGAGCTTGGTTTTGAGTAGCAAGTTATTTGTCACAGAACAAAACTACATAAGTGACTGAAAAGCAAGGGAGACTTTATATGAAGTCTAACTCATTTTGCTTCTGATCTTTAGGCAGTCTTGAAATAATACTTCTATTTCCTTGGTCTGCTCTCTGCTCAGTAATAAATTGCCCTTAAATGAAACGTGGACAAATGTTTTCTTTTCTTAAAAACTAAAGTATTGCTTTATTTTTTTTAATCCTTTGAGGTTTTTAAAATTCTAAATAAATAGGACAAAAGCTATTTTTACTTATCAGAAAGCAAATCAAATATATGTATATACGTCTTCCTGGACTTGTTTTTTTTATCTTTCAAACATAATGTATATCCTAAATAGTCAAGGTAATACTGAACCTGATGCATCTCTGTCTGTCAAGAGAGAAGTGTCTTTCATGAATGCAAGATGTTGTAAAACAATCCATCTTCAATTTCTTGACTGTAAATTTTAATAATTCTTTACATGGTTTTCAGCTTCTCAGGCATGACATCCACAACATAAACAGCTTCTGATTAAGTTAGTGTAGTGCAAGCTCCCTCTCCTTCTTTGCTAGGAGAAAGGGAAAAAGAGTTGAGTTGGCTGAACTAAGCAGGAGCATGGAGGCCACTTGGGGAGGGAAGAACAGAGAGCTTATGGGTGAGGATCAAAGAGAAACCAGGGAAAGGGGAGATCATAGTGGGGGTTTGCTACAGGCCACCTGACCAGAAAGACCTGGAGTATGAGGCCCTTTATAAACTGATAAAAGCTGCTTCAAGTTCACAAGCCCTCAGTTCTCATGGGGGATTTCTACTACTCAGATATCTCTTGGAAGGTCAACACAGTACAGTACCGGCAATCTAGGAGGTTCCTGGAGTGTGTTGAGGGTAACTTCCTCATCCAAGTGATAGAGGAACCTACAAGAAAAGGTATTGTCCTGGACCTTGTCCTCACAAAAATGAGGGGCTGGTGAGTGAAGTGAAGCTCAAGGGCAGTCTTGGCTGCAGTGATCATGAAATGGTGGAATTTAAGATCGTTGGGGTACCTAAGAAGATGCGTAGTAAGCTTGCAGCCCTAGACTTCAGGAGAACTGACTTCATCCTCCTCAGGGATCTACTTGGCAAGGTATCATGGGATGAAGCACTGAAGGAAACACATGCCCAGGAGAGCTGGTCGTTATTCAAGGACCAACTCCTCCAAGCCCTGAAGCAATGTATTCCAAGAAAGAGGAAGGCAGGCAAGAATGCCAAGAGGCCAGCATGGATTAACAAGGTGGTCCTGGACTTACCCGGCAACAAGAAATTCTGTAGGCAATGAAAGCGGGGACAGGCTGACTGGGAGGATTACAGAGAACTTGTCCGTGCACCTAGGATTCAGATTAGAAAAACAAGGGCAGAGATAGAATTAAATCTGACCAGGGGGATAAAGGGAAACAAGAAGGGCTCCCTTGCATAGATCTGTAACAAAAGGAAGGCTAGGGATAACATAGGACCTTTCTGGGGGGAAAATGGAGACCTGGTCACAGAGAAGGCTGAGGTGCTTAATGATTTCTTTGTCTCAGTCTTCAGTAGAAAAGGTTCTAGCCACTCCACCCAAGTCCCAGGAGGCTAAGAGAGAGACAGGGTGAAGGATGATTGAACCACTTTCAGTGAAGATCAGGTTTGAGACCATCTGAAGAACCTAAATGTGCACAAGTCCATGAAGCCTGATGAAATCCACCCACAGGTCCAGAGGAAACTGGCAAATGAAGTTGCCAAGCCACTAGCCATCATATTTGAAAGACTGTGGCAGTCTGGTGAATTTCCTGCTGACTGGAAAAGGGGAAACATCATCCCATCTTTAAAAAGGTTAAAAAGGAAGACCCTGGAAACTGTAGGCCAGTCAGCTTCACCTCTGTGCTAGGCAAGATCATGGAGCAGATCCTCCTAAAGACCCTGCTGAGGCATCTGGAAAATGAAGAGGTGATTGGTAAGCAGCATGGCTTCATCAGGAGTAACTAATTTGATGGCCTTTTATGATGGCGTAACAGCACAAGTGGACAAGGGAAGAGCAACCAACATCATCTACCTGGACTGGTGTAAAGCATTTGACCCTGTCCTGCACAACATCCTGGTCACCAAACTAGAAAATCATGGGCTTGATGAACAGACCACTCGCTGTGTAATGATTTGGCTGCATGGTTGCACTCAAAGACTTGTGGTCAATGGCTCAAAGTCTAAATGAAGAGCAGTGATGAGTGGAGTCCCCTCTCAAGAGTCAATACTGGCATCAGTGCTGTTTAACATCTTTGTTGGTGATATGGACAGTGGCATTGAGTGCTCCTTCAGCAAGTTCACCGATCACACCAAGCTGTGTGGTGTGGTGGACATTCTGGAGGGAAGGAATACCATCCAGAGGGACCTGGACAGGCTTGAGAGGTGGATCTAGGCAATCCCAGGCACAAATACAGGCTGGGAGGTGAACAGATTGAGAGCAGCCTGGAGAAGACAAACTTGGAGGTGTTGGCCGAAGAAAAGCTCAGTATGAGCAGACAATGTTTGCTTGCAGCCCAGCAAGCCAACCGCATCCTGGGCTGCATCAAGAGAAGTGTTGCCAATAGGTCAAGGAAGGTAATCCTCCCCCTCTATTCTGCTCGAGAGACCTCATCTGCATTCAGTTCTGGAGCTCCCAACACAGGAAGGATATTGAACTGCTGGAGCATTTCCAGAGCAGGACCATAAGGATGATTGGAGGGCTGGAATACCTCTCCTACAGGGACAGGCTGAGAGAGTTCAGCCTGGAGAAGACTCTAGGGAGAACTTACAGTGGCCTTCCAGCACCTGAAAGAAAGCTGGGGAGCGGCTGCTTACAAGGGTTTGTAGTGATAAGACTGGTGTAATGGTTTCAAGCTGAAAGAGGGTACGTTTAGACTGGAAATTCTTCACAATGAGGGTGGTAAGACACTGAAACAGGTTGTCCATGGAGAAAGTGGATATATTAACCTTATAAATTAATTAAAGAGACTAACAGCAGATTGCAGGTGATATACACCTTTCGGATAAGTAAAAATCAAAGGAATACCATAATGCAAGAAGTCTTCAAGACAAACTCTACTTTCCACTGATCCCCAAGACACCATGCTGCCTCTCCACTCACCACATTTCCAGGGTAAGATGGCTGCTGCATCTAGTTCAGTAACATGTTCTCTCCCTCCAAAACACAGATGAGAAATGAAGAAGGTGGAGTGAAGGAGAAGAAGGCATGGATACAAACCCAAATCCAAACATTTAAACCCTTCCATTCACAGAAATGCACAAATTAATCTTGCAGTTTTGATTTGCAGTTTTCAGGAAAAAAACACCAAAATTTCAAACCACCACAACTAGTTGAAACTGACAAATCAGTTCATAGCTAATGTTATATAATATGTGTAACCAAATCTTGTAAATGAAAGACTTGAAACATCTACTGCTGGAGAAAACTTTTCCCCTCTCTGGCATTGTTAGTAGCATAGTTTGAGATCAAGCAGAGACAGTAAGGTGCAGATCTTCCACATCATGTGCAAGTGTCTCATTTGCCATTTGTTAGTTACAGGAAAGGATGGCTTTTCTACCACCATGCTGCAATTCTGACCCAAACACACAAAACCAATCTCCAGAAATAGTGAAGCAGTAGTTCTACATATCAGCAAAATAAGGTGTTTCCACTTCCTAAAAAGTTTTTGGCATTTTAAAGTGTCAAAACTGAGTGTTGATTTTTACCTAAATTGACAAGTAATTTTTGCTGTAAGATGCCATGGTGCAAGTGTGATCTAAAAGTGACTGACTCTCATCTCCCACAGTGTTCACAGACATGTGGCAGTGGTGTCCAAAAGCGAGATGCACTTTGTAAGCAGCGCAAGGCAGATGGAAGCTTATTAGGTCTGCCAGAAACCTTCTGCTCCTCACCAAGGCCAGTTACACTACAAGCCTGTGAAAATGAGGATTGTCCCAGTGAATGGCTTCTTTCTGACTGGACTAAGGTATGCTATTTGTATGCTTGAGTGCAGTGCTGGTTTTGACAATAAAGTTCCTCAATCCCTTGAGACAGAGAAGCCAAAACATTTTGCATTACAGAAAATGCCTGTAGCGGTTTAGGCAGAGGGTCTAAATCGGTTTGGGTTGGTGCCTGTAATTCAAACACAACCACCAACTGTCACCAAGAGTTCAACAGGCAATGAAGCAACTTTGCTAAAAAGAGTTTATTGAACCCATCACCAAGAAGAAAAGGAAAAAAACCCAAATAAGTAAAATAATCAAAAAGGTAAAACAGAAACTGTATCACAATGCCTTTGCACACACTCTGAGAGAAATGGGACACAGCTAACACATGGGGTTTTGGCCTTAGATGAGAGCTCTGGGACAAGAGAGTACACCAACACTCACACACTTGCACCTCACTTTCCAGAACTGAAAGGGGTGGGTGGGCAGGAATACAGCACAACATATACATTTGGTGCTTGTGGAAAAGTTCTTTTTCCCGATCCTCATGCAGACATCAGCACTTTTTGACATCTCCAGCATTCTTCTAGCTCCCATTGGCTCAAAGGCTCTTCTTTGAGGCTACAGCAGCGTCAAATGTGGAGGATGCAACAGGGTTCCAGACTCTCTCTGTTTGGAAAACGCTTAGGAGATCAGTACTTGTAATCTCTCTTAGTAGAGGCTTCTCTCAGTCTCTTAGTGGCAGAGTATACAGGATCTGGTGGTGAAAAAGCCTTGTGGAGCCATGCTTATAAGAAAATAGGTATTTTTAGGTCTTGACCAAGGGCTTTCTACAGGCCTTATGCAGAGCCTTTCTTTAGAGGGTTAAGAGCTCACCTTTGTCTGGCATCTTCAAAGGCATTTAGACTGTAGCATGGCTTTGGAGGAGCTGCAGTTAATTCAGCCCACTGCTGAGGACAGTAACAAGCTGGTCCTGGCTTTTCTGTGTCTGAGCTCTCAGTGAAAGAAGGGAGGGCTGCGGGTCCACACCCTCCAAAGGGGGTATGGAGAATGGCTTGTCTCTCTGGCCTCCCTCTGTTTGTGCTCCGATGCGAAAGAGGGCTGTGGCCACCCTTGCAGAATAGCTGAAGCCAGGCTTTTGTGTTCCACCCTTTGGTGGCAGGGGGTTGAGAGCCATTGCTCACACGCACACACACCCCTCCCCCCTTGGGGTGTTGGGGGAAGCTCTCTTGTGGAGGAGCTCTCTGTCTCTCAAGACATAACAGCAGAAGCAAGATAAAGTCAGAGATGGAAAAGAAGATGACGAAGAAAGGAGAAGGAGAAGGAATTATCTTGCTTTTACTGACTCTGTTCACCTGTNGCGAAAGAGGGCTGTGGCCACCCTTGCAGAATAGCTGAAGCCAGGCTTTTGTGTTCCACCCTTTGGTGGCAGGGGGTTGAGAGCCATTGCTCACACGCACACACCCCCCTCCCCCCTTGGGGTGTTGGGGGAAGCTCTCTTGTGGAGGAGCTCTCTGTCTCTCAAGACATAATAGCAGAAGCAAGATAAAGTCAGAGATGGAAAAGAAGATGACGAAGAAAGGAGAAGGAGAAGGAATTATCTTGCTTTTACTGACTCTGTTCACCAATCACCTGTAGAGTCCAGACACTGACACAGGCGGTCTGCTAGGAAAGCTACCTCCAGCTTCAAGATGAAATGCTTTTTTGGCATAAAAGCACCAAAACTGATATTTGAAAATTTGGTGATTTTCAAACCAAAACAGTGCCTTATGCTCGTTATCATCCTGGTAATGAATGCAATCACTAGCTCAGTATTCATCTTCAGAGATTGCCTCTGCAGATGTGGCTTAGCCATCCAGCCAAACCATTAAGACTTCCCTTCTGCCTTAAACACAATTCTTGCTCAAAACGTTAAATCTCTGCTTCTGTTCATGCCTATGCTTATGCTCATCCAAGGCATAGTGAAGTGTAATCTTTACTCCCCCAACCTAAATGCTTTTTCTTACCATTGCCTGGCTGTGATGTTATCAGTAGTCTTTTCATGACCCCTCCAACTTTTACCTCTGATGCAGACAAAAGAATGCAGGAATTCCTGCAATCTGTTATGAGCACTAGGACACTGCTTTTGCAATACTAGCTAGCTTGCTGCCGACTTCCTTCAATTTAGGGATTACAAAACAAACTCATCCTACTGAAGTCTCTTGCAGTTCCCCAGGCTTCATTCCTGGCCCCACATGTCTTAAGAAATATTCCCTATATGACAGTATAACTAGAAAAATGTAATTTGACCTTCTGATGCCAGTAAGTATCAAAATCATTCCCCATCCCGCCATCTGTGCCAACACTCTCACAGTTCTCTTTCATGGAAAGAAGTGTAAACTTCATTGTGAAAGACAGAAGGGAGAGAATTGTGTGGTGGTCTTTGGCTGCAGATGAGAGCCCCTGGGGAAAGTGGCATATACTGCAACAAAAAAGGACAGAAATCACCCTTAGACCAGAGGCTCCCTTCCAACTCTGTTGATCATGGAGAGTCAGTGAAATCAACTAGTCTTTTTTCCTCTCTTCTCACTCTTGGTGACATCTTCGGGGCATGCAAAGTGGAAAGGCTTACAGATGTTGTTTGGATGAATGTGGTCTTCAAGCAGGAGCAGCATTCAGGTGCAACAACATACACTTCAATCCCCAGCCTCTCAATATTCCATCAAAGGTTTAAGAATCACAAGTCCCTTTGACTTCTTTGGCATACATAGTTCAGCCAAGCAATGAAGGGAAACATCAAGTGCCCCTTTAGGCCTCTTTTCTCCCACTTACTCAAACTTTTCCTAGTTTCTTGGTCACAGCTCTGACAAAGCTTCTCTGTCCTCTGGCCAGAACAAAGCCAAGATGGTGTCAACCATATGGCTGCTGCCCCATGGCTAGAACAAAGCCAAAATGGTGCTGGTCATGTGGGGTACTGCCCCACAGCTTGATCAAGATGGCAGCAGCAGCTCCTGGGGCGGGGACACTCATCCATTTATTATTTCTAATAGAGCTGCAAGTATAAATTTAGGCCTGATTTTAGCAAAACAAAGTGTATCTGCAAAGCGTGGTCTATAAGCAAGAGTTTTTTCTAGTCAGCAAATATAAGTATATAGAAACAAAAGGCAAAGACAAGATTCATACAAGGCACATCATCTGAGATTACAAAGTGCTAAAGAGAGTGTGAAAATGTTCAAAGCCTTAAAGGAGAGAAAATACCTGATATTTTGTATCCCTACTGGACCTACACTGTTTGTAACTGAGCAGCCAGGTGCTGCTCTGCTTTATTCCACTGCAATATTTTGAAAGCTGTATCTGATATATATATACTGTAGTAAAAGTGTGTTATATGGATCTGGGAGATTTGTGACAATGGGTATCATTTGGCTTTTAATATACTTTGTTATTAAATTTTCTTATCTTGTATCTAGTGTTCAGTAACCTGTGGAGAAGGCACCCAGAGCCGAAACGCTGTTTGCAGAAAGGTGATGAAAGATGGGAGTTCTGTCATCATCAGTTCCTCACTCTGCCCACCTTTGCCATTCTCATCCTTGATCAGACTCTGTGCACTAGGAACCTGTGCAAGTAAGTGGAAAATATGCTTGTGAGTATCTAGGGAAAGGTGCCTTGGATGTCCATTGCTAAAGAATCCATGCTGTTACCTCCTCCCTAGTCTTCTCTTGTACTATTTGTACTTAGTCTTGCAGAGTGGCTGCTGCTGTTGAGTTTTCCTGCCTGTGAACAAG
The DNA here is from genome assembly GCA_013397515.1 of Upupa epops. Lineage (NCBI taxonomy): Eukaryota > Metazoa > Chordata > Aves > Bucerotiformes > Upupidae > Upupa > Upupa epops. Next base: position 34,487 of record VZRI01013881.1, on the reverse strand, counting down.
TATGCTTTGTTCAGCAATAAGGCAAGACATAGGATGAGAGCTATAAATTTTACTGTGGGGCCTGTTTCTGAACCAGTGTGCTGAAAGGGAGATACTAGTATCTGGAAGAACTGGCTCAAAATTCTGGCCCAAATCTAGATCCAAATTTCACAGCTGGAATCTATAGACCCAGACATAACAGCACATGAGCCTATGGGCAGGTGCAAATAAACTTGCTGCTAGAACACATGCAAATAAAATGACTGGTAAGGGATTTTGTTGATGATAATTTACATACATCACTTCATAATGTCACTCTATGATCTGGTTCTAATGACCCACACAGCAAAAGTTAAGACGTATGTTATGGTATTTCATGCATTTCTTGTTGCCCCCTCGTGAGAACAGTAGTGCCCCTACATGCCCTTCCTTGGTTTGGAATAAAGTATGAAGAAGTTCAAAAGTCAGCCTAGTTTCAGCTGAAAGTTATGAACTCTGAAATTGCTAAATCTGGCTATGCCAGCAAGAGACGATCAGACATTTAGAACCAAAGTTGCATGGTATTAACTAATATTATACCTATGCTGCATTATTTAGTTTTTCATAACAGAGTTGTCTGCAATAAGGATTTGGAAGTACATGCTGAATTAGTGCACTTGAATACTATTTACTATGTTTATAAGCCTAGTCCAGACAGTTTTTTTCTGTTCAAGGATAATCCCTGAGGTACGATCACTTTCATTCTTCCATATGGCTTTGAGCTGCAAGATGATGTTGTCTTTGCGGGTTGGATGATAAACATCATATTTTCAATGTCAATATAAGCATCAATCTTTATTTAAATACTTTAACAACAAGAACTGTATTTCATTCAAGTTTCCTCCCTATCATCAAGCTTTTGGCTCTGATTCTCAAGTTACTGCATCTACTCTGGGTGGGACCACTATATTACTAAAGTACCCCTTGTAATTGATCTCCTTTTGATTGCACAGACTTAATGTTTAGCAGATGGTGGTCAGTTTCTCCCTTCACTGTCTAATGAGTTGAATATTTTCAGCAACAAACTAAACTGCCTGTACTAATAATATTAATGATATTCCAGGGCACAACAGGCCAGCTCATAAGCAAAGCCCTCACATTATGGCTGAAAAGAAAATCTATATCCAGACAAGAAAGCAGAAGAAGTTACAGTTTACTGTGGGTGGGTATGCCTATCTACTGCCGAAGACCTCTGTTATTCTCCAGTGCCCCACAAGGAGGTTCCAGAAATCAATGATCACTTGGGAGAAGGATGACAAAATGCTTGTCAGCTCAGCTCACATCACTATTGCACCCTATGGGTACATGAAAATCCATCATTTGAAGCCTTCAGACACTGGGACTTACACATGCACAGCAGGGCCCGCTCAGGAGCATTTTGTAATTAAACTAATTGGAAATAACAATAAAATATTTGCTGGGCAGCCAACTGGTATTAGAGAGGAAGAGTCCTTGAGAAGGGCCAGCTTAAATGAAGCTCTACGAACAGAGAAGAAACATATCACTGGGATTCTCTTCAGTGGGAGCACGACTGAAAAGCAAGGGCATCTTGCTGACCCAAGCAGGTGGTATGACAGTATTGTCTCAAGGCTGCTACAGCAGAGGGGCTGGCCAGGGGAAAATCTGGAGTCCTGGGAAGCCCAGGAGTCCACAGAAAGAAACACATCCTCAGAGGAGGACCGGAGCCCAGAGTATAGCCTGCCATTCACTATGGTCACAGAACAGAAACGCTTGGATGATATCATAAGAAATTTGTCTCAACAGCATGAGGAACTTAGAGATGCCTACTCTGAGCAATTTGTTGTGCAGCTGGCCCGTGAGGTTTTCAAGAGCAATTTGGAGAGCCAACAATCTATTCTCAGAGCATCAAAGCAAAGAGTAGATTCAGCATCGGTGGAGTACCCCCTCCACAGTCTTGTTTCTGGATTTACCAGCTCTCTGAGAACATCATCTGGTGAAACATTTCTTCCCGCCTCTGTAGACCTGGCAAGTGGCTTGCACAAACCTCATCAAAAACCTGCCATTCTCCGAAAGATTTCAGCAGCACAACAGCTTTCTGCTTCTGAAGTTGTTACCCATTTGGGACAGACAGTGGTCCTAGCCAGCGATACACTGAGTGTGCTGCTTCACTGTGAAGCAGTAGGAAACCCAAAGCCCACTATCAGCTGGGCTAAGAATGGAGAGGAGGTGAAATACAATGATAGGTAAAATTTATTTAACTGTTAAGAAAATAATTAATATTTTGACTTTTCAGTTTCTGTGACATACTCTTTGTCAGTCCCATGAAAAATGTTTAGCTGTAGTTTGATTTCATGGCAGAAAGAAGGACTACTATTTCACCACATGTGCAGTGGTAAATGTGGTATTGTAACACTTCAGTTAGGCCTGGGTTCTGGGTCAAGTTTAGTGTTACAAACTGGAGTTTGTCTTCTGTTTTAGTAAGTAGGAAGAGTTTGTAAAGTAAATAAGTGCCTAACTGTGCAGTCAACAGCACTCCACATCTGGAGGCTGAGGACCGTATTCTGTTTTACTCATGGAGATTTCTGCTATGAAGACTGAGGTAGAAAAATTTGTTCTTTATTGCTATTATTATTATCCTCTGTTGGAGCTATGAGTTGCATTTCTTAGAGCCCAACAACAGAGTTTATCTGACAAGGCTGTCATAGAAGATGGAGGAAGGAGGCTTCTGCCTTCCACATGTTTATCTGTGTGTAAAACTTCTCCAGGATAAACCACAGGAGAGATTAACCATTCCCTGAGTATGTTCTGACAGAGGCTGCAAACTCTGCAACCATACTTCCTGGCTGTTTGCAGCTGCAGTCGTATCAACACACACTGATCTCTTAAGCATTAGTCTTCTGATGTGAGTTGGTGCATTTTCATCTGTTCAAATTCCAGTCTGCACGCCCCCACTTGTCGCCTGAGAACTTCAGTAACAAAGAAGTGCTTTCATCAATGAGCCACAGAAATTACTGTCTTTTTCATTTGCTTAGCCTACCACTCCACAAGAACACACAAAAATAGATGATTTTCAAAGTTAGTTAAATGCTTAACTGTTGATAACTTATTTTTTCTCATGTGTGTACTTAAGATTTTGCATTTTGTTATTCAGTAAGAAAATGGTATGTAAGGATGGTCAGAGAGTATAAAAGTCTGATTCAACATTACAGATAGCAGGTCTTTATGCACAAAATGGTGACCTCAGGACATCTGGACTTTGTCATAAGGTCAGCTTTAGAAATATGAAAAGTTGAATTCAAGGCAAAAGTGAGTTTTCAGTGTGGTGCCTGTGAATAATCCAGTGAAATCTTCATTTAAGTTTGAAGTCTCATTATGCACAGTTATTCATGTTGTTTATTAGTTCCTTCCAAAATTTGGCAATTGAATCACTCCAAAAACATTGATTTATTTAATGTACTAAATGTCCTGGTTCTTGTCACTCTGTGTCTCTAGGCTAGTAATAGGTTTCACACCAAAAATGGAATCTTGGGCCTATATTATTCCTGTATTTGGCCATGTTTCTGTGAAAATACCTTCATCCCCTCAAAAAAAAAGCCTTCACATACGGATTTTCATTGCCACTAGTTACATCCTGTTGGAATTGTGCCATGACTTGGATGAGGGATTATGGTGCACTGTCAGCAAGGTTACTGATGACACAAAGCTGGGTGGTGTCACCGACACCCCAGCAGACTGTGCTGCCATTCAGTGAGACCTGGACAGGCTAGAGTGCTGGGCAGAGAGAAATAGAATGAGGTACAAGGGTAAGTGTAGAGTCTTGCATCTGGGGAAGAGCAACCCAGGCACCAGCATAGGTTGGGGACTGACCTGTTGGAAAGCAGTGTAGAAGAAAGGGATCTGGGCATCCTAGTGGACAGCAGGATGACTGTGAGCCAGCATTGTGCTCTTGTGGCCAAGAGGGCCAACAGCATCCTGGGGTGCATCAGAAGGAGGTGGTTAGCAGATCTAGAGAGGTTCTCAGTGACTTATTTATCTCAGGCTTCACTGCAAAGGCCTCCAGCCATACTCCTGGAGTCATGGAACATAACAGCAGGGACTGGAACCACCCATCGTAAGTGAAGATCAGGTTCATCATCACCTGAAGAACCTGAAAGTGTTCAAATCCATGGGACCTGATGGAATGCACCCATGGGTACTGAGAGACCTGGCAGCTAAGGTTGCTAAATCCCTCTCTATTATATTCCACAAGTCATGGCAGTCTGGTGAAGTCCCCACTGACTGAAAAAAGGGGAAATATAACTCCTATTTTCAAAAAGGGTAGGAAGGAGGAGCCAGGGAACTACAGGTCAGTCAGTCTTACCTCTGTGCCCGGTCAGATCATGGAGCATATCCTCCTGCAGGCACTACTGAGAAAGGAGAACGGTAAAGAGGTGATTGGGTACAATCAGCATGGCTTCACCAAGGGCAAATCCTGCCTGACAAACCTGGTGGCCTTCTATGAATGGGTCACAACATTAATGGATGAGGGGTGAGTGACTGATAATTACCTGGACCTGAGCAAAGCCTTTGACTCTGTCCCACACCACATTCTGGTCTCCAAGGTGGTAGAACATGGGTTTGATGGGTGGACCACTAGATGGGTAAAGAACTGGCTGATGGCCACACCCGAAGAGTGGCTGTCAATGGGTCCATGTCCAAGTGGAGGCCAGTGACAAGCGGAGTTCTGAATAACACTTCTCTGAGAAAATCAGAGGCTTGCCGTATAATCATTCATGGTATAGCAACAGGCAGATTCATTTAGCTGAAAATGTCATGATTTCTGCAATTTTTATTTGGATTATTTTTGTAATTTTACAGTGCTCGTCATCCTTTTATTTTCCATTCAGTTTGGCTGAAGTAGCATTAAATACTGTGCTGTATTTCTGAATTATGAGCCTACTAGCTGTGTTCAGAAGTTTCTATCAGGAAGTACAGTATATTTGCCAGTTATTAGCAGTTTTCATTGGTGACTCTTCTTTAAAGTTGGAGACAGTTCTCACTTTGTGAACTTCCTTCTTGTCAGGCTTCTCCTGGTTAGTGTGTGCAGGAGCAAATGAAGAGTGCTCTGGGCTTCAGAGATGCTCTGCATCTGAAACTTTGTAGTTAATAGAAATTTATAAATTATGGTGCATATAAGCATTGGGTCATGGATGTTTTACAGGCTTCCTAACAGATTGTCCATTCTGAATTTGTTTCAGAATGCTCTTGTTGACTACCAGTCAGTTTTAGCAGCCTCAAGGTGTACTGCTGTAAATTGTAAGGACACTTGCATGAAATCATGTTTGTTATGCTTGAACTGTCTTTTCAGCTCAGCTGCTTGTCTTAGTAATACTTTGCCAGTCACTGAATGAAGAAGACAAATCGGTTTTTCCAGTCCACCTTTGCCTAAGTGGGAATCAGAAAATTAACATAGATGGGTTTTCCTATGACAGTATCAAAGACAGACACTTTTGGTGAGGAAGGTCAGCTTATGTCCTGAGTATACTGAGATTATGGTTGTGTGTGGTTTATACTGTGGTTTTTAGAATGTAGGCTGCTGGTTTCTGTTTGGGTAACAGCTATATGTATTGTGTATTACTGAATACTGAGATAAAGGCACATATTTTCATTCATTGTGCCTATGGATTTTTTCTGGACCAGTGATGTTGCAACAAATTACTCCATTCCTATTTCCTCTATCCATGAGCTGTTCTATTTATGCAAAAATATTAATGACTCCTACTATCTAGTTCCACGTGCAAAACCCAATTTTTTTTTAGCTTTATTCTAAGTACTGTCTCAAAAAGATATAGCAAAAAATAATCAGACAAAGGCTAGAGCAGTTGAAATTATCTGCAAGTTTGCAGATCCTTGACTGGAGTCTGTCTGTATATTCAGATTGAGTATGTACTTAACACAGAATCATAGAATTCTTTAGGGGTCCCTGGAATCTTCTTTCATTTGGTTGTTTTGAGTGTACTGTTGGTGTTTCTTACTGTTCTTAGTAAAGAATTGTTGTTCCTTTTCCCAAATCCTTTGCCTGGAAGTCCCTTAAATTGCAAAATTATAATATTCTGGAGAGAGGAGGTTGACAGTCTCCATTCCAAGGGAGACTCCAGCTCTCCCTAACCGACAACTGTCTTCCCAAACTGAGACAGTACTTAACACAGAATCATAGAATTGTTTCGGTTGGAAAAGACCTGTAAGATCATCGAGTCAACCATAAACATAACCAGGACTACTGCTAAACCATGTCCTGAAGCTCCATATCTTCATGACTTTTAAACACATGCAAGGATGTAGATTCAACCACCTCCCTGGCCAGTCCATTCCAATGCCTCATGATGCTCAGTAATCCTAATGTCTTAACCTTAACTTGCCCCACTATAACTTGAGTTTCATACTCTCGTAATGTTATAGTATGAGGTCAACATCAGCATGGGTCCTGAGTGCAGTTTTAGAACCTGCATTATGCTTTAGTTTGATTATCTTCCTTAGAAATCAATTTTTAAAATGAAAAATCCTCAAGGGGTTTGTGTGCTATTTAGGAAGCCTTACAAGAATGCTGTAATTTCCATCACTGGAAACCTATTGATACTTGACAATTCAGCTTCTCTAAACCAGAAAGTGTATTTTATAAGTGAACATGAAGAAAAATGAAAACAGCAAGTGATACAGAGCTAGCTGTTTGTGAAGTGCCATCTGAATTAGTCACTTATATATGTTCTGTAAAATGCATTTTTGTATTGGAGACAATGCAGTGGGGAGCAACGGAGATGAGACTGATTAAACATCAAGCTTTATTATTTTAAGTCCATAAACAAGTTTCTGAAGACATGTTGCTGACAGAAAGAGCTGCTACACTGGTGTTTTTTTCACTGCTGACAAGCAACTCAATACTCAAAAACAATAGCAATCTCTTAGAACATAGGGAATCCAGCCAAAATTGTTCTGTACAAATAGGGATATAAAAAGATCTACCCTCAAGAAAAGCAGCTATGCCAGATTGTGACACACAAGTAAAGGGAAGAGCAATGGAAAAGGAAAGGATATTAGTTTTGTTTCTAGACAAGGACAGTAAAACTTGGGTTGAAAAGCCAGGGATATGGAGCTGTGGCAGGTATGGTCAGTCATATATTTCTGTTTCTAAAAATATTTGTGCTCTTGAAGTGACTTAATCAAATAGAGATTTACATCAGCAGAGTTGATTAACAACAAGCAATTTATGCTCATTCGTGTTTTACAAAGAGCAATATTAATCAAGCTCTTTCCTCCACCTGAAGGTGACAGAAACACTTCTAAAAACACTTTTTAGGGAGTTGTAGGTGTTAGTTCTATGTAGGACTAACTGAACAGAATACGTACTACATTCACACACACAGAGGCAAAATACACACAACTTGTAACTGTCATATGCTAGTGTAATTGGGACAAATTCTGACCCTCAATGGGTTTTGTGTAGAGATTGAGCCAGTGTTAAAGTCAAAAATGTACATGTGAGATACTGTTGCACACTAACCACTAGTTTTGTAAATAAATAAATCTATTAGTTGTTGGCTCTCTTACCAGTGGCTAACTAAAAGTCAGCTCTGTTTACATATAAGTGCCTAGGGGAAAGACTTGGTAAATAACAATCCTTTTGAAACAGATCTGGGGTGCTCATGGACAAAAGGCTGGACATAAGCCACCAACATGTGATTGCAGCCCAGAAGGCAAGCTGCATCCTAGTCTGTATCAAAGGAAGTGTGCCCAGCAGATCAAGAGATGTGATTCTGCACCTGTACTCTGCTCTGGTGAAACCTCACCTGGAGTACTGATTGCAGCTCTGGAGCCCCCAAAACAAGAAGGATGAGGACCTGTTGGAGCTTGTCCATAGCAGGGCTGTGAAAATGATCAGAGAGCTGGAGCATCTTTTACTATGACAGGCTGAGAGAGTTGCAGTTGTTCAGCCTGAAGAGGAAAAGGCTCTGGTGGGACCTTCTAATATCTGAAAGGGGCCTATAAGAAGGCAAGGAAAGAATTATTCAATAGAGCATGTAATGATGAGTTGAAGGATCACTGTTTTAAGCTGGAAAAGGGTACAATTAGGCTAGACAGTAGAAACATTTCTTTAATATGAGGGTAGTAAATCACTGCAACAGGTTGCCCAGAGAGGACACCTCATCCCTAGAGATACTCAAGGTCAGTCTTGGGGCAATCTGCTCTAGTGAGTGATGTCCCTTGTTCTTGCAGGGAGATTGGACTTGATGACCTTTAGAGATCACTCCCAACTTTATGATTCTATGATTCTATGATCCTGTCAAGTGGTAAGAAAGAAAATGTGCTCTAAACCAGAAATGGGGAGGAAATTCTTTCAACTACTAGGTTTTCTTTACAAATGAAGATGTAATTTAAAAATTATTAGTACTTGCTTTGCAAATGGGACTTTCTAGGCACTTGCAACACCTGGTTGACAAAAACCAGCTTTTTCATTTTGTTATCTATGAGAAAAGTAATTTGTCATTAGATTTAATCAACATTTTCAGCTAAAAATTCAAGAGAAATGAACAATAATCCTTAAAGATCCTGTGCTAAAAATAAAGAGTACATAAGCAGTGACAAGAGCCCATGGACTGAATTTTTGCTTAAACTGGTATACTTCAAAACCTGATGGGGTTAAACCATTGCAAAACTAGACCTTGAAAAGAAGCAGTTCTTAAAATCTCTAAGGCTGTATTGATCACATTTAAACATGGGCAATACACTAGTATCGTGGTACTCGGGGAGCCCTTACTGGCTGATAAAGCCCAAAGAGAAGTTCAGTTTTCCTCTCTATCTTCACTGATTATTAGGAAAGCTGAATTTGTATAAACTGCTCAGCAATCAAAGAATTTGTAGTCTCAGTGTCAGGCTTAGACACTAAGTTTGTGGTTCACTTCATATCTTTCTGCCTTGCTTCAGCTGGTTCCATGATTTTTCCTTTGCAATAATTTGGCTTCTTCTTTACTATCGCTATGCCTGTTTGCAGAACTCATGGACAGGAAAGCTAGGCAACTCATTTGATCATACACCAAGTGACACATCAGAAAAGATTTCACAAACACTGGGTAGATGTCCTAAGTGCTTAGCAATCTCTCTCTAATAGACATCAGCACTAGAAGAACTGGCAATGAGGCTAAGTTTTAAATTACATCTCATAGCCTCATTATAAGACCTTAAATTTCTTGACACATTTTAAAATATATCCAAAAGGCCTGAACTGTGAAAAAAAAATAAAACAAACCTGAAAAAAATCTTGGTACATGTATTCATGCTCACAGAGACTGACAGACTATTACATATTTCTTTCTGCTTTGCTCCAGAATGCTACTTCAGCCTGATGACTCCTTGCAGATTCTAGCACCTGTGGAAGCTGATGTGGGTTTCTATGCTTGCAATGCATCCAATGCCCTGGGATCTGATTCTGTCTCCATTGCTGTCACTCTAGCAGGTAACAGTTCACTCTTTGTGATTGCAGAATGATCCCTGCCACTTGTGTGATTCTGGACACAAATTGTTTTAGGGGAACAGAAAGCTGTGTGGATGCTGGGTGGACAAGGTGAGTCACCAGAGGTAGATTGATGAAACACAAGGTATGAATTCTAGAAACCTCTCAAACATACTCCAATTTTTACAGTTTGTGAGATTTGTGGATTTCCGCAAGCAATCAATGCTATGTCTCACTCTGTGCATCTGGCATGTGATCTCTAGACAATGTTCACTCTGATTACTCACAGTCTATGTGGGCAGTTCCCTCCTAATTTGTATGCTTTGTATTAAGCCTCCTGCTATTCTCTTCAACAGATGAGGTTAGAAAAAAATTAGTCAACACTGCTATTCCATCCATATTTTTTCAATGAGTTTAAAATCCATAGTCTTTGTAGTAAATAATTTGTAGTATATATATATACAAGTTATACAAGTGACACAGGAAAACTGATCAATACCTTCTTAATTAAAATTAATTACTAAGGCTGTAGTTTAACATTTTTAGATTAATTAATGTTCATGCATCTCAATTTAAAGTTCATGATCTCTGCTTAGGAACTGGTATACATCTCTATCTCAAATCCAGTGTGAAGATCTGAACCTCATATAAGAAGAAGCAAAAATACCAAATGAGATGCTGAGCAGATTTTGGGAGAAAGCAACAACATTTCTGGCATAATGGAATTATTTTCTCCAAAATAAACCCAGAAGGCTGATACCATCTTTAGCCAGCTCAGGAGTGAAGCTGAAAGATTATTTCACTGAAGTATTTTTTTAATCTTTTGATGAGATTGTGGAAACCAATCAAGAAAATAAAAGGCTTATGCATAGTAGAAGAATTTTTCTTTATTTTCTTTGGATTTTGCCGTAGAGCATTGAGGCTTTTGGAGGTACTTCAAATATAGTATTGTATTTTACTATTTTAAACACCAAACAAAATTTTAAAAATACAAAAAAAAGAGCACCCCAAAGCAGTATCACAGGAATTCCAGAATAAAGTAATTTTGTAATAGCCCTGGAAATATAGCTATGTGGAACAATTTATAGTTAGAGATTAATTAAATTTTCATTACTTTCCATAGATTCAATGAACGCAAATTCTTTTTTCTCTTCCATCCTCTCTTGGTCACCTCCAGATCAGCATACAAATGAAGCCAATAGTAAACATTAGCCTAAACTTGCAGCTTCTGGAGTTGATAAGTAGTCAAGGAATACTTGGTTTGCATCTGGCCATTTATTTAAAGGGGAAATGTGTTTACAGATTTATTTTTTTTTAGATTAAATTAGCTTAAAAATACAACATTAAACAAAACCACACAAGTTCCAAACAATTTAAAGTGAAGTTGGCATGTTCTGCCCTTTCTGCCAATATCCTGCCTGCAGAGCATTTTTACTGGACAGGGGATGCCTTAACCCAGCATTATCAGCTTTGCTGCTTTGTTACCCTCTCTCAGAACTAAGCCCAAGTGCCTCTGAACAGTTTTATATCATGTAAGCATGTCCTTACAGTTCCTGTACAAAGGAGTTGCGGAAGGCTCCTCAAGCACCATAGCCAATTTCATATAGGCAGACACAACAGCAGAGGAGCATGCTTTCCCCAGTTTTGGAAGCACACTGAAAACAATTTGAAAAATGTGTTGCAGGCAAGCAGGTATGCTTTTTAGAGATAGACAATCATAGAATCCTATCATAGAATGGTCTGTGTTGGGAGGGACCTTAAAGATCATCAGTTCCAACCCCACTGCCACAGGCCGGAACAACTCCCACTAGACCAGTGTGCTCAAGGCCCCATGGTTAATACATTACACTGTCACTACAGGCTTCAGATGAAACAAAGCAGGTTATCAAATAAGCTTGTTTATGTCCCTCATCTTCTTATGCTAGCCATTATGAAAAAATTTTCTGGTTGTGGTCTGGAGTTCATGTTCCCAGAGCTTCCACTGTAGGTTAAAGAAAACATGATCAATGTGTAGAACAGCTTTTACATTTCTCTATACCTCCTGCACCATTAACATGCCAATAGCCATCACTCAAGCTTCTTTTTCCTATGTGCAACCTTTGGCAAAGGGTACTATTTTGATCGCAGTTCCAGGAAAAGATCTTGCTGCAGCTCTAATTGTACTGTTGTTTGTTGATTCAGCTGGTGCTCTACATATGTTTTTCTTTTCTCCAAGACAGCTTTTTCCCATGGAATGTGGTAACACTGTAATATTATAAAGAGCAGGCAACATCATACTCCAGCATTTTCTTTTATCCACCTGACCTACGTAGATACTTTCACACAGTGTCCCAGGTTGTCTGTCCCATGCAAATCCCTTGTGCTTGTTCTGATACACTGTGATGCTTCTTTTGTGCAGGAAAACCACTGATAAAAGCATCAAGAGGTACAGTGATCAACACTGACTTGCCTGCTGTCACTGTTGACATTGGAACCACAGTGAAAACAATCCAGAGAGCAAATGTTACCATCAGATGCCAGGTTGCAGGTGAGAAATTACTTGGCGTCACATACCAGTGCCCTCAGCTATAGGGTTCGATAGGGTTCTTTCCTAAATTGGTGTCTCCAAGAGCAGCTGCATGAAACTGAAATATTTTCATAGGAGCTGGGCAAACTCTGTTGGTTCCACTAATTCATAGCATAGAAATAGTCCTCTTATCAGCACCAACAGGAAAAGTGTTGTGGCATAAGAAATTGGTCTGGAACAATACAACAACATCTTTGTTAGAGGTACATGGTATGACATGGATCCTGCAAAACTGATACATGTTCCTACCTGTTGGGGGTGTTTGATGAGAATGTACAAGCATAGATGGACTAATTCATTTATGCATTGATGGGCTTTTTAGGGTCCACTCCTGTTAGTTTCATCTCTTCCAGCCAAACTCTCCTTTTTCAAATTAAGAGTATGTTAGCACACTTTTTTTCTGATTTTTCTTTTTTCATCCTATAAGTGCAAGAATTTAAAGAAATTCTTCTGAAACTGAGTTCTCTCTGAAGCTGTTTTCAAGACTGTGCTGAATGTCACTCAGTCTTGCAATTGCAGTTCACCTTTTTTCAGTGGTGACCAAAGAAATTTTACCTTATCTGAGTGTTTTGGTCCTACAGCTATTGGTGGGAATGGTGTTGGCATGAGGAAAAGGAGTGGAGCAAAAGAGCTGGGAAATCTCTAAACATCCAGGGCCAGATCTTTGATACACCTGATTCATTATGCTTTCCTGTGTGTTTGAGTGGGAACAGGAGAATAAGGGGAGGAGCTTAAAAACATAAAGTGAACTGTGCTGAGTATTCCACGAATACCTGTGGTAGAGAGTTGTGTGAAGTCTCTTCCTGTCCCTGCCATTAACTTCATGTGACACTAAATTGCAATGCAAATATACTAATGTCCTGGTTTTTTACAGTTCTTGATCACTTTAAGCACTTAGTTATTGTTGTTTTTTATTCTGCTGCTGTCAACCACACCCTTATGTAGATTTTTAAATGAGAAGATCATCTGGCACCAGTTTTATTATTTGGTTGCTATTCTTCAGCAAAGCAGTAGATGTGGAAACACTAAGCTGTGATCCTAATCTACTAATGATTCTTGGTGTGGGACTAATGAAAGAAAAATACAGTATCATTTTCCTGAGTGGTTAATGAGGGAGTAAATCCACTAATTCTGTTGCACTCTCAAAATATACACTGTACGCTCTCTCGCAATCAAACAGTTGACCAGTGTCTTTCAGTGAAAAAGGAGATGAAAACTGTGCTGTTATTCACCAGGCTGTAGCATGGCCACTTCCACTGATAATTATATGAATATAACTTCTGTATTTCTTTCTCTGGGTTCTCTCAGATGCATGTGGAGAGACCCCCACACTTGTACATACTGATTGCTGACTTAAAAATTGCAGCCATTTCCCTTCAGTGTAAAGGTCTTGGGAAAAGAACAGAGCATGGCTGATAAAAATTTTATCAGTATCAGAGCAGAATCACAGTCTTCCCTTCCAGAAAGTGGCTTTTTATCTGTCCAGAGTTTCTGTCTTTGTTCTGAGCTAGAATCTATATATGTTAACTGTAAGGCAAAGGAAAAGAAAAACAATTCTAGATGCATTAGAATTTAATTGATCTCTGATAGGAATTATGTCAGGATAAACCTCTACTTTGGCTATACCTCAAAGGTGATGATGCTCAAGCTGGAAAATTGGCCTTATTTCACGTGGCATAACTTCACCACTTTAACTATAGAGGTGAAAGAATGCCTTTTAAGCATGTTAGGTGATGGTGGTCAATCTCAGACCTCTCCATAATTACTCCTGAGAGAACTCCCACCCAAAGGGCACTCAGAAGTCATGCAGATGCCTGTTGACTTCCAGCTGAATTATTTTCTTCAAAATTCATAAAGCCAGTAGCATTTGTGGTACAGGAAAATTCACTTCCAGATGGGATGTAGGAGCAATCTGGATCACATGGGTATCACTGAGAATCTTCCTATTGACTTTGTTATTTAAACTGTGCAGATACTAATTCACATAAAAGCTTTAATCATTCTGGCCCAGACTGTTGTTGAAAATACAGTTACACATGCAAGAAGGAGCAATTCCAAAAATCTAGTTCTTAGGGGATTTGTCCATGATATTCTTTAGTCCACATGTCTTCTAAATGAAGAGCTTATTTGCAAAGTGTCACATACCATTAGTCAAAGTTGAATCAGAACACATTTGGAAGTGTGAAATAAAATCTGTTACCAGTCTGTCCTCTATATCATTCTCTCTCTGAAGTTTCTGCTTGCTGCTATTTCAAATATCTTAGATATTTTTATGACATGTTTTTGCTCACCAGCTATACCAGATTCTGACATGCAAGTCACTGTTTCATCGATACTGTGGCACTGGAAACAAATAATTACTGTTAAATCGTGGTATTAATGCAGTTCTTTTACCCAAAAGCTCCTGGTTTAGCAAAATTGTATTAATTGGCATGCACAGTTCTGCTTGCTTCATATCCCAGATAGAATTTTTGAGCTAGATGCATGTGCAATGATGGAGGGGAAAGCTGAAGAGTATCTATTGGGTATCTATTCACTAAAACCCTGCTGAGGTGAGTTTTGTTTCCAGCTGGCACGTTTCAGACTTTCTGAGACTGCCTCTGCAAGACTTACACACTTAACCCTCGGGCCCCTGCCGTTCACCGTTACTCGCCAAACCAACTGAAATGCTCTTGCTACCCCTTGTGGCGCTGCTGCGCAATGCTGCGTTGGCTTTTTGTGTGCTGCCTGCCTCCTGTTCGTTTCTCTAGTGCGTACGTGCCGCTAAAGGTGGAAGCAAGAAGGAAAATTAAGCTTCCTGTCATGTATTGCTTATCTTCCCTAAACCAAACTCTAGGAAGAGTTTTACAGGTTAGTTTCAAACAATCTGTTAATCTGCAAACTTCACGTTAAAGATAGAGGAAGAACACGTTATAATCTTTTGAGGTGCCTCCCAACATGTAATATTCTGTGATTCTGTGATAATAGGGTATCTATCATTCAGGAAAAGGTTTCTATACAGCTGCTGGGTATTTTGCAGATACAGTGCACCTTTCCTAGACTCAACAGTAATAATTCAACAGTAAGAGGTCTTATGTTTAACTCCTTGTGCCTTCCTGTGCTAGTAAAGTGCTTGCAGAAGAAATCTACGTCTCTGGACTATCTGAGAAGCTGTCTGCAAGAACAAAATTGGTTTTGTCTCTCTGCATTTATTGCTTTTGAGTCTCCACTCTTGAAGTCTATTGTCATTAAATCTTCATTGCTCCTTTCCTGTCTTCATTACCCCTCTCAGCACTCCTCATCCCATCCTTACTCCTTCCTATCCTCCCACTGTTTGCATTTATCTTCCTTTATTTTCCAGAAAAACTTGAAAGCTCTACCTGGTTTTAGTCTTCAAAACAAAGAAGGTGAGCCCTGCCCAGAACTAGAGAACACTTTGTAACTTTATAATCTTGTGTTTGTGTATTTCTGAGGCATGATTTCTTGGTATTTCCTTGCCTTTGTTCAGCCATAGCCATTATGTGAAAACCTGTGCACTTTGAGTAGCTTAGACTGCAAGAAAGAGTGAATCATCCATTTGCTGGGTGGCATTGGGAGGACGAATGCTGGGATATGATATTCTATCCCAGAGACTACAGACCTGGAAGAATCTTCTTTCCTGTTCCTTTGATCTCCAGAGCTCACATCTCAAACTTCCTTTCCCCACAATAAACATGCAAACCTGAATAAGCTCAAGGGTTGATGTTGTTTGCTGTCCAGCTGTTGTCTGAACTCCCTTGAGGACTCTGCCCTAGTGCTCTTGAAAAAGTCAGAGTGAAGTTTTAAGTGGATGTCAGCCCACCCATGCCACATAGGTCAAACAGCAGCAGCCAGATGGAAATCTGTAAACTGGCCCAATCTCAGAGGGGTTTCAGAAACAGTCCAACAGCCTGTTCTTTTAAAAGAGCTGGTTTGTAGCAACATGAACAAGGGTAAGTTTTTAGAAAACACTATCATATACAAAAAATATTACATCTTTGGGTACACCATGAAGAGTCCAAATTAGCGTATTTACTCTCAGACAGAAGTGTAAGAAAACCCCTGCAATATTTTATGGCTTGCTTTTTGCTATGAATATGGACAAAGCTCTCTGTCCTTACAGGGCTTCAGCATTCTTTCCTAGTTACCAAGCTCAGTTGTATATATTCCAGAGTTCTTGGCTGTCTTGGTTTGGGAAGACAGCTATCGGTTAGGGAAAGCTGGAGTCTCCCTTGGAATGGAGACTGTCAACCCCCTCCCTCCAGAATATTAAAATTTTTCAATTTAAGGGCTTTCAGGCAAAAGATTTGGGAAAAGGAACAACAATTCTTTACTAAGAACACTAAAAACACCAATAGTACACACAAACAACCGAACAAAAGAAGGTCCTAGGGACCCCGACAGAGTCAACCTGACTCCTTGTTAGTCAGGGTGGTGGCTGAAGTCCTCCTGGAGCGGTGGATGAGGCTCTCGCTCAGCAGTGATGTGGCTGCAGTCCTCCTGGAGAGATNCCGGGGAGCGGCTCCGCGCCGCCGAGCGCCCCCCGCACCCCTCCTCCTCCTCCGAAGGTTCAGTGGCAGCCATGTGGCTCCTCTCCTCTGCAAAATCCAGTGGAGAGAGGTATCCTAGTGCCCTCGAGTCCCATTCTTATGCAAGAGATAAAATTACATATCTTCTCAACTGCTTTCATCAGATGAGAATAGAATACAAATTTTATATTCCATAACCCAAGACATTGGCCAAGTGACCAGGTGAGTCCACAGTGCTTTGCTGTGGGAAAATAAGGAAAATCTCCCTTTCCCACTTTGATCTGCACATGCTGAGCAAAACACGTTCCATTCACTAAAAATGCAGACAAATGAGTAGTTTGGCTCAGTGAGGACAGTTCAGGTGAGGTATTTTTGATGCCTCAGAACTAACAGAGTTAGGGTTTGTTTATTTGATGTGGAGACACAACAAGAAAGGTCCTGGCAATGAGCAGGGAAGGATTTAGGTGTGTATCAGATATTTAAGAATAGCTGCCTGTACATTTGTCCTTGTGTCTAAGGACACAAGGAAACTGCATACTCATGTGAAAGAGATTAACTGCCTTACACATACTGAAGATACTGCAGATCTAAGTATATGCACTCCGGCAGGTACATAGGTTTATCCCAACTACCAAGACTTCTAATACCATTTCACACAAACTAATTGTTTAATAGTCAGTGACACTACATTATCTAACGTGTTATGCATATAAATCAGGGTAGAAATGACTGTGCAGAAGGAATACTGTCTACTGCAAGAGTAGACATCTTGCTAGCAACACGTCAGAACATATTCCTACAGGAAGGCACCCAAGTACATAAAATGAGGCAATTCTTCCTAAGATTATGAATCTGTAACAATCTGTTGTCTGAAGACTCCAGATGAGACCAGTGGAACTGCCATTCTGAAAACATAAATGCTATTTGTTTGCACAATTTCAGCAATGAAGACTGAACTAATTAAAATAAAAGAAGCCCACGGAGGTCTCCATTGGGAGTAGCAGAAACTACTTCAGGACCATAAAATCCCTGATTTGAAACTAGTAGGAAACTGGATGAGGCACCAGATTATCACTTTTTTCAGAGGCATGGACACTAGGCTTGACTGATGTTTTTCTGATCCATTAGAGACTGTTTCAAGAATGATGTGTTCAGTGTTCACTTGGACAATTCTGGGACACTAAGAGAGGACACTTCAATGGTAACTCTTCTGTTTCAGGTGGACCAAAGAAACATAAAGAACGACAATGTGCTAGTGTTAACTAAACACTTCAGAACTGCAAGTCATATTAAAATGTTGTTCTAGTTGTTCTATCTTAACAAATTTGTCTGTAGAAAATATAACAATGTGTTGAAACCACTACATCTTACTTGCATTATATTTTGTCAATGTTTTTGCAGGTGTTCCTGAAGCAAAAGTTACTTGGTTTAAGGACAAGGTCAAGCTATCCTCCATGCACCATCTGCATGATGGTTTGCTGCTAATTGCAAATGTTTCTCTGTCAGATCAGGGATTGTACTCCTGCAAGGCAACCAATCCTCGTGGGGAGGTAACTGAAAGCTCCCAGCTGTTGGTTCTTGGTAAGTCCAGGACGTTTTGAACTTGCAGCAATAGTAATGTGGCTGCTGGCACATTGAACTAGCATAAAATAATCAGATGTGGAAAGAAGGAATGGCATACAGACAGCCCTGTTCTAAGACCGTATTTGTTCTCTGGTCAGCATTTCTTGAAATAAGGCAGTGGTAAAACTTCTAAGCACAAGGACTGTACCTCCCACTCCTGATATACTCAGTCTTTCAGTCTCACTAGCTGAGAAAAGCATTTATTAACTGTTTCTTAAAGTGCTCTCTCAAAATGAGAATTGTATCACTTTTTCCCTGTGAGGTGCTCTAACTCTGATGATAAACCTTTCCATACTTTGCTGTTTGATAATGACCCATTTCATATGATAAATAACAAGTGTATCAATCCAATTTGCTTTTAAAAAACACTTCCCAAGTTCAGGGAAAGGCAAAGTTTTCTTGGTTTCCAAAAAAACACATGAAAGCCCATATGGGTGATTTGTAATGACAATGTCAGCTGTTAAGTATGAGTGGAATTGTTACCTGGTAGTAATTGTATGTGTGGGAATGGGATTTCCTTTCCTAGTAACTAATAGCTTATAATTTTTCCATGCCTGGCAGATGAGTGATACAACCAAACTTAGTAAGTGCTTCTGTACATTTGATAATGAAGTGTCAAATTTTGAAACTTAGTTCCTGTTATTGATTCAATACCATTAAAGCATCTGTTACAGCTATCATATTTCATGACTATAGTGAGCAGATGTCCCATGAGTAACAATTCAGATTTCTTAGATTCACAAACAACACCAAAAACTGTTTATGAATGTTCGCACGATTTCCCCTGTGAATCCAGACTGCCTCTAGAAACTTTGTCTAAAAAAATCTGGAAGAGGAATCTGCTGGTTTTCAGCCTATAAATAAAAACTCCCACATAATCTTTAAATCCTTTTAAGATCTCTAATAATGGCTTAATTTTTAAATATGGGAAGTCACTGTAAGTTATGTAAGCTGCTTATATTTGTAGGCAAATGTAGAAAGTGTACTTTCTTGAAGAATGACTCAGTGTGACCAGTGTTAGAAAACTTGCTTAGTGTCTGCCATGATCAAATTGAAAGGGAATAAAATCACCACTCACTTAGATCAAGTATCCCTTCATGTGGACATGAATTACATAGAAAACCAAAAGCTGAGCATAAGGAAAGAGGACTAAATAAAGCCCATGGGGTACAGTTGAAGAAATTTAGTGCACAAGTTATCTTTCCCTCAATCTTCCCCATTGGAAGAAAGGAGGTAGTCAGAAACAGACATACGGAACATGTCAAGTGCTGGCTATGAGGCTGTTGCCATCATGAGGCATTTGGTTTTTATAACAATGGGACATCCTTCAGTAATTATAACCTGGGGAGGGATGGAATACACCTGTCTGGAAATGGTAAGGGAATCTTTTGTAACAGGCTGGCTAGCTTAGTGGCAGGAGCTTTAAACTGAAGATTCTAGGGAGTGGGATCCAAACTGGAATTTCTCATGTTAACACATCCACTTGGGGAATACACATAGAAAAGAACCAGAAGGCAAACCACCCTGGGGCTGTGCACAGCTATAGTACATCTTCCCACTCCCCTCCAGGAAAGCCTGCACGCTTTCTTACCTGTTTGAAATGCCTCTACACTAACATCTCCCATAACATCTTCGTTAGGAAACTATGAATTGCAAGTTGGATGAGTGGACAGTGAGATGGACTGATAGCTGATATGTGTGATAGAGCTCAGAGTCATTTTCAACATTGCAGGATCAAGTTGGATGTCTGTGACCAGTGGGGTCCCCTAGGGATTGGTATTTGGTCCAGTCTTGTTCAACGTATTCATCAGTGACCTGGATAAATGGACAGAGCATATTCTCAGCAAGCTTGCTGCTGATGCAAAGTTGGGAGGAGTAGCTGACACACCAGAAAGCTGGGCTACCATCCAGCATGCCCTGGACACTCTAGGGAGTTAGACAAAGAGAAGCTTAATGAGGCTCAGTAGGAGCAAGTGTAAGGTCCTACTCCTGGATAGGAACAACTCCATCCATTAGTATAGGTTAGGGGTAGTCCTGTTGGAGAGTAACCTTAAAAAGAAAGACCTTGGAATCCTGGTAGACAGTAAGCTGACTGTGACCTGATAGCATGCCCTTGTTGCCAAAAATGTCAGTGGTATTCTGGGGTGTACTAAAAAGTGTGCGACCGGTAGGTCTAGAAAGATCATTCATCTTCCTCCTCTGTGTGGTGAGGCCACATCTGGATTACTGTGAAGATGACAGGGGAGCTGGAGCACGTCTCTTACAAGGAGAAGTTGAGAGAAATGGAACTGTTTAACCTTGAGAAGAGATGAATCCATACCTAAATATCTGAAGGGTGGTAGTAGGGAGGACGGTGCCAGACAGTTTTCAGTTCTGCCCAGTGGTGGGATAAGTTGAAATGGATACAACCTGGAGAAATAAGGACAAACTTTATGGTGGGAGTCACAAAACCCTGGGCTACCCAGGTAGGTTGTGGAATCTCCTTCTGTGGACATGCTCAAAACCTGCTTGGATGCTGCCCTGTGCAACGTGCTGCCAGTCCTGCTTTGGATGGGGGGTGTTGACTTGATTTCTTGAGGTCCTTTAAAACTCTGATGGTTCTATGATTATTTCCATGACAGACAGAATCAGAAATGACAGGCAACACAATCAAATTTTAAAATAGCAGTATGGTTAGTAAAGAATGAAGTCCTGCAGTTCTCAGAATAGACTCATCCTCAAGCTCTGAACAGTTAGTGCTTTAGAACTCTGCCTAAGTATACTGCAGGGTTTGGCAGGGTTGTAGTCATATTTAGTCAGGGCTTGATACAGGTTGTAGCAGATATAAAAAACTTTTCTACTGCTATGGGCACTTGATTCACCTTCTATGCTGTATGGATTTGCTGTTTCATTCAAGCAGATATTACGTACCTTCATCATATGTGTAGAGGATCAACCAGAGTGCCACAGTAATATTCAGAGAGAGATTATTTTATTTTGTAGTCATATTGATCCAGATGCTATTTTAATAATGTATATAGTGCCTTACCTAACTTGAGGCAAAGCACACTTGTAGTAGTCACTCAAAGTTGCTTAGACTGCCCCTCTGAAATGGTAGTATTACAGCACAGCAAATAATACAGCAATAGGTGATGGTGGGTTCTTTTGTATCACTGAGATATTTTCTGCTATGGTCTTGCTTATCACTTCAAACTCACAATCTGTTGCTAGAGCCTCCACGACCTCTTCCTTACCTAGAAGATTTGCACAAAGTGCTTTCCAGTGCTGGGATCACCACTTGTTCAGTGTTGGCATCTCCTTCAGGAACACAAATGACTGTCAGTCCAGGATGCTCTACTCTCATAGGTAAGCAGATTTAAGGTTTTCTTTTTAGACTTTAGATTACAGTTATTCATCCAGTTATCCATTAAAGTTAAGTACCTTGTTTTCCACCCTTTGAACACTGGGACAAAAGACATACAATCAAAAGCGCCTAATCCTTGCCAAATTGCTTTCAGAATTCAGAAACTCATTTCTGAAAAAGGAGATCCTCTTTGTGAAATGCTCCAAACCTGTATGCAGAATAGGGGCTCTATTGTGCCACCCTTTATAGCATTCTGTAAGAAACAGTTTCTGCTCTAGGGGGCTGGCAATATCATATGACGCAAGACATGACAAACTAGCATATTTGTTGATCTGAAAGAAGAAAAACTTATGATTCTATTTTTATTCTGTGTTTGGGTACTAGTCTTTTCCATTTATCTGCTATATTTATACATATTTATCTGATATCTATTGTACATGATACCTTTTTTGGATAACTTCCTGGAGTTTTGCTTATCTTTCTAGATGTGCTCTTCTTTTGCACACTCTATTTCGTTTTCTTATATTTATTAGTTTTTGTCATATGACACAAGCAATCTGTATACAAAGTCATGTATGGAAATAATCTCAGTGAAATGCTTTTCTTCTTTTCATCCTTTAGTGTTTTTCATACAGTTTTCTTTCTTTGGAATGCAAGTTCTTCTGTATGCTGTAAAATTCTTTCACATCTCTGGGCATGATTTGTTTGCAGAGAGAATCATCCTCCTCTAAAATTCACAGTATGTTTATTTTAAATGTCATTTCTTATGCTGATCTTGGACATCTACTCTCTGTCAGGTTCAGACAAGCAAACACCTTCTGTAATGACCTTGTTATCACACATGGTGAAATCTTGTCCTTCACTTTCAGAACAATCTTTTGCCTTTTAGATGTGGGGATCTGAAACTTTTAGCAAAATCTCTGTAGCTGGCCTGAGTATTTATAGGTCTGGTAGCTGTACTTTACAGATTATTCTTTGCTTACATTTAGTAGAAGCTTTAATATTTATTATTCATGGTGAAGGATTTCTATTTATGTTTTCACTTTTGTATCATTTACATTTCCCTAGTGCTCACATCTGCATTTGCAGTGGCTTTTTGTGTGCAGCTCTGGGCTACATTCTTGCTTGCACAAAGATTCCACTGAAGTAGTCCTTGGTGGAGGGTGTCAGGATTGAACAAGGAAGGGATGACTGATCTGGGTGAATCAGAAGCCGTTTACTCTACAAAATAGTTGGGTTTATATACTATACAATATTCTTCACCAAAAGCCTTCCACCAATCATTTTCGTCTTCACCATAGTGAGAAGTTTACACAGTTGACACAGGTGGTCGATGCAATAGGTTACATTAGCCTTTTATCTTATGTATTCAGCTGGCTCTGTCTACTCCTTCAGTCTCATTCTATTTGCATTCCATTCATATCTTCACCAGTCTTAGCCAGGGTCTCAAATTTATTCCTTCCTCACTAATTAACACTGTCCTGCTTTCTCACTTTGTGTTCAGAGTTTCCACAGAGGGAATATCTGAAGGCATCTATTATCACTAAATAGACAATTTTTAGCATGGTTTTACTGTTTTAAGTCTGAGTTGCACTTTTGTTTCATTCCTTTCCTCTCAGATTTCCAAAATTAATAGTTTTTTACAGTTGCAGAGACTTCTTATTGTTTGAAAATATTAATTATAACAGCAATTGAACCATAAAAAGTATTCTGCACTGCCCATATACATTTTAAAGGTTAATTTCCACTTTCTATGTTACCCTGTACCGTGCCACTTCAGGGGCAAATAAACTCCATGAATCTTAATAGCAAATGAGTTTCATCCTTGGGGCAATTCCCTCAACCTCACTGGAGTTATACTCAATGAGATCTGTTATTATTAAAATCTAAGGAAATTTTCTCAGACTGTTTTTACTGAAGAACCACCATGGGAGGGGCTATCAATTCAACTAGAAAGCTTCAGTCCCACGTGCTTCATGATGTGTACTTGGTACAGTACAGTTATTGATTGGACTTGATGATCTCTAAGGTCATTTCCAACCTGAATGATTTTATGTTTTATCACCTAAACAAGTACAGAAAGCATTCAGATTCCGTGTATATTATTTGCCTGCAATTGTATCAAAGAATTTGGATTGATACACAATGTGAATAGCTGGTAGTGAAAAAAAGGACTAGTCTCTTTGATTGTTTTTTATTTATTTATTTGTTTGTTTATTGCTGTTATTTGGCATAGTGAAAGCTGAAGTTGTAATGACTTTTACTTACATGCATCAATTATAGTTAAGTGAAGATTCTTGCAGCAACATTAGAAAAAAAAGTCTTAATATATTCTTACATTCACGTATTCTACAAAAGTAGAAACGTAAGAGTACCTATAAAATGTCATAGTATACGAAAAGAGGTCAAAAAATAATGTACTTGGAGTACTTGTAAGAGCACGGTGTTGATGTATGTTCCTGTTTAATTCATTGCAGATGAGCTATTCGTCCCATGTGTATGTTTCAGACATTTTCTTTTTGTCTGATGCACACAAACAATTGCACTTGAGGAGATGCATATTAAAGGAGTGCTGTATTGTGCATTGTATGAAATTAAATAAAGGTTTCAGACTACATTTATGAGGCCATTAAGGGAAGGGATGTATCTTTATTTTGGAATGCAGAAAGGCCTCATGAATTTAAAAAGAAATGGGACCATAAGCACTTAAATACCAAGGACCTGAAATAAGGAGAAAATCTAACTCTGAATTGGTACAGTGCAAGACTTAAGCAATGTCTTCAGAAAAAGAAGGCATCCAAGAAAAAATAAATATTGACATGATAGTAGATGTCGTACATAGCGGCAAGGTACATTTTTAATTGCTGTTAATTTTATTTTCCAAAATGTGAACATTTCATTAGACTTTTTTTTCTCAGAAGACATGTTGCCATCATTACATACATGTTTTAGGTTTATTCCATTTCTGTTCTGTGGATTAAATTAACACAATACAAATCCTGTGGCATAATGATTATTCTAGGGAATTTGAACTTCAAATGGACCTGTGGGGAAAACCCTAAGGAAGTACTTGGAAACAATCTCCCATCCTTCTGATCTCTCAGACTACTCCTTCTCCAAGTTACTCACTGGGAACCTGCCACCTCCAGCCTCAGGACTTTATTTTTATTTTTCCATACTACACTACAAGTTTTTTGTATTGTGTAGCAAGAAATAAAAGAAAAAAAAAAAGGTTGTAGGAGGTACTGAAAATAACCATAAAGTTAGATTCTTAAGTGTAAATTTTATAACCAGAGCTGTACAATCAATTGGGGAAAAAAAAAACCAACAAACCTACAACTAAAAAGAAATGGGAATGCCTCATATTTATTGTATTCTCCCTCTGACTTTCGTATTACATTTTTTCATGTCACAAAACAGAATACAATCTTACTTACTTATAGCATTGAAAACACTGTCCTAGAAAGCAGGTGATTTTCTGTTATCATACATTATCCCTAAGGTCTACAGAATCAGAACACCTTAGCTGCTAATTTCACTCATGCTTCAGCAGAAGGGCATCAAGATTACAATTGCCTAATCTGAAAACATATCCTCATTCAACAAGGCCAGAGAAGTTAGTAATGTGATTACTTGTTATGTATCTTGCTTTTGAGCAATAGGGTTTGTAAACACTGATAAACACTAAATAGCACTGATATTTATTCATAATTAGTGTGAAAAGCAGTAAATGATCCAGATAAATACAGTTGATCTCACCAGTACACATTTCTTGCAATGTTTGATAATATTTTCAAAATAGAGTGTCCATCTTCTTGAAACATAGTAAGTTTTTCTTACTCCTTTTTGCCTTTCCTCCTTCTGCCATAAGGCTGCTTGGAAGTTTCCAGGTTTGGGGGAATTAACAGTGTATTAAAATTGGAAGCAAAAATGTAAAACACAAAATAATTTAGAATCTGCGGAGTCAGCTAAGAGAAAACACACAAGTATTTATGACTAATCTGATATCTCTGCTCCCTTAAAGAAAAGACAGCACAGCTGTCTTTTTATTCCTCTTTGTGCAATAAAATCATATTGAAAAAGTAGTCCTAGTGTTGAAGAATATCTTCTAGCAACTTTTACACTGATAATACTCCCACTGTGATGACGATAAATAAGCAAGTGCATTCATGACATAATCTGTGCTTTTAATCATGTTTTCTATTTCGTTCATTTTTGTCTCAGTAAAAATTTTGCCTTCACACACTACTTATTAGAATTCCTAGGTAAGTCACATGTCTATAAAGATGAAAGTTAAAATTAATATCAATGCCATTATCATTGTAATTAATTCCTAACTAGATTCTGACATACTGATTACAGTCTAAATATTGTATACAGTTCATACAGTATTGCAGTATCTTCCTTCTACATCAGATCACACAGTAGCATTCATCTGAAACATGCAGAGTTTAGTTTATACACGGATCTCAGTGTACATAGGACATGATGATACTTCACTTGGTCATGCATTTCAACCACAATAATACAAAGTTTGTTTTTCAGGCCATTAGACACTAACCTTGCCACTGCCAAATTTTGGAAGCACAGTTGAAAGAACAAGGTCCTACAGGCAGTCTACCACCTTTGGCTTTTTCCTGCCTGCTGTTTGGTGCCATGAACAAGCTAATCTCAGAACCACTGACCTACAGCAGAGGTCCAAACTGCTGCCACGTAAAATAATATCACTAGCCTCTGGGGTTACATTTTTTAATTTCTGGTTTGTGGTAAAATCTGCAGCCCTTTTTCTAGAGTCACTGATGAGGATTATGTTCTAACATAGATGTAAATGATACAAAGACCAAATCTTTTCCCAAATGGCTAAAGCACTTAGTTAATAAGTTACAGACTCTCTGGAGCAAGAAGTACTGGTTTTTCTGCACCAAACTATTCTCCATCTCCTCCGTTCTGCATTTGTTATTTTCCTTTCAGGAAGTTTCCTAAGCTGCTGATACTTGGGATGCGGCAAGTTTGGTTCACCTTAAGAAATTCAGCAAGTCTTCTACAGTATTACTATCCTTCACAATTTGGGCTGGTAATCATATGTGCTACCCCTTGCTTTGTCTTTGTTGAACATTTTGTGCTGTACTAGTAAACTTAGCATGAGTCAGCAATGTGCCCAGGTGGCCAAGAGGACTAATGGCATCCTGGCCTGTATCAGCAATGGTGTGGCCAGCAGGGAGAAGTAAGTTATCCTCCCCCTGTATTCAGCACTGGTTAGACCACACCTGGAGTATTGTGTTCAGTTCTGGGCCCCTCAGTTTAGGAAGGATGTCGAGGTGCTGGAACGAGTCCAAAGAAGAGCAACTAGAATGGTAAAGGGCGTAGAAGGTAAGTCCTACGAGGAGAAGCTGATGGGGCTGGGTCTGTTTAGCCTGGAGAAGAGGAGGTTCAGGGGTGACCTTATCGCTGTCTATAACTGTCTTCAGGCAAGGGTTGGTCTTTTCTCCCTGGACACTGGAGACAGGACAAGGGGTCACAGTCTTAAGCTCCATCAAGGGAGGTTTAGACTTGACATTAGGAAAAGGTTTTTCACTGAGAGAGGGATCTGATTTTGGAATGGGCTACCCACGGAGGTGTAGTGGAGATGTTCAAGGTTAGTCTGGATGAAGTGCTGAGTGACATGATCTAGATGTCAGATGTTAGGTTTACTTGGTTGGTTTTAGGTTGGTCTGGATGATCTTTAAGGTCTTTTCCAGCCTTATCATTACTGTGATACTGTGATATACTCCATGTGCCCTTTTAAGAGTTTAAGGTACTTGTTCATTGAACCTGAACAATAGCAAGGCAGAAGTTTATACTGGAAACTAATCCTTTTCCATTGTTGTTATGTTATGAATTAACCCATCAGAGTTGGCTTGGGGGATTATTTCAAGCTTGCTATGTCCATTCTCATAGACGTGGGTTTCATAATTTGCCACTAGGGGTTGTTCCTAGCCCAGTCCTGCTTAATACAGGATTTGCAGTATACAGGATTCCTGCTGTCCGATCCATTTTTATAAAATAGTATAACCAGACCTTAAAAATTCTCTTGCTTTTTTAATGGGTTCATCATGTGGTTGTGTATTTGGGAACAATTTTTACAGATTCTGTGTGTCAGAGAATTAACTTGACACAAATTTTTGTTAAATACAATATAAATGATACCTAATACATGTGTGGCACTGAGTAACCAGTCTAGGTGTTCTGAAAACTGTTGAAAAATTATATCATAAAATTACTGTAGTAGGATTCAATGGCTGCTTTGGATCCATAAACAGTTATTCAAAATACTTTGGGGGTTTTATTTTTAGAATGATACAGTAATTAGCTAAATTTGTTCTATTTCATGAACTCCTAAATTATTTTCTTTGGTTAGCATGAATTCATGTTAATTTGACCTCCTTCAAATTATTAAAAATAAACCATTATGTCTTTATTTTGGGGAATTTATTTTGTGGATAGATTTTTCATTTGGGGAGAGAAAAGCACTAGCAGAGATAGAATTAAATCTGGCTTTTAAATTAATTAAATCTGGGATGAAAGTAAACAAGAAGGGTCTCTTTGCATGAATCAGTGGCCATTGCCAACCTCAAGAGATTCAACAAGGCCAAGTGCAAGGTCCTGCACCTAGGACAAGGCAATCCCAGGCACAAATACAGGCTGGGTGGGGAACAGATTAAGAGCAGCCTTGAGGAGAAGGACTTGTGGGTGTTAGTTGACAAAAAACTCAAGATGAGCCAGTAATGTTCCAGGCTAAACAGACCCAGCTCCATCAGCCTCTCCTCGTAGGGCTTACCTTCCAGGCTCTTTACCATTCTAGTTGCTCTTCTTTGTACTCGTTCCAACACCTTGACATCCTTCCTAAACTGAGGGGTCCCAGAACTGAACACAATACTCCAGATTGCAGTCTGAATATTTTGTTTAAAGAAATTTCAAAAAAGCTGCCTTATCTTCCCATGAAATCTTCACTCACATTCCATCTTTAATAAATATTAGAAACACAGCCTGGGATTAACCAGCCTGTCAGTAGTAGATCAGAATATACTTGTTAGACAAATATGAATACTGTCCAGGGTTGAAAAGGTGTCCTCGACCAGTCCTTTGGGTTGGTGTTTCAACCTACACACATCAGCCTGCTGTCAGGCAGGATTTACCAGGCAATAAAGCTACTTTGCTGAAAAGAAAGGATTTATTGATCTCACACCCAAGAAAAAGAAAGAAAGGAAAAAGCCCAAACAAGTAAAATAAAGAAACAGAAACTATGTCACAACAACATTGCACGCATTCTGAGAAAGATGGGAGAGAATTATGTAGCAGTTTTTGGCTTCAGACAAGAGCCCATGGGGAAAAGGGCATATACTGACACAAAAAAGTCAAGAGAGCTTCCTCTAGTCTCTACCACTCATGGAAAGTCCATTCCAACAATCCAAACTCTATTTCTCTTTCTCCTTTCAGCAAAATCTTCAGGGGTCAGCATGGTATGGCTGGCAGACATCAGTCAGATAAGCGTGATTTTCAGGTAGCAACATATCTGATGCAACAATATACACTTCTAACCCCGGTCTCTCAACATTCTGCCAAAGGAATCACAGGTACCTTCCACTTCTTTCAGCACACACAGTCCAGCCATGCACGAAGGAAAGCATCAAACATCCTTCTGGGTCTCTTTCTCCCACTTACTCAAACACCAATCACAAAATCAAACACCTGAAAATTTGGCAAATTTTCAAACCACAAAACCCAATTTCTCAATTGCAGCTGTGACATAGTTTCTTTGTGCATGGCCAAAAACAAAGCTAATAGAGTGCCCTCCATGTGGCTGCCACACCCACAGCAAGAACAAAACCAAGATAGTGCTAGTCACATGGGCATTGGCCCATGGCAAAACAGAGATGGCAGTGGTGGCATCAGCCAGTCCTCCAGCACCTGGAGCTCTCCTCCCGATGGTTACAGGCGAAAGCGCAAGCTTTAGCTCACCAAATTCTGGCATCTTCAACAAATTGAGTTACAGGACACTGCTGTATCAGCATGGCTCTGTGTTCCAGTGCAATGGTGGCAGCAGCAGTGGCTCCACACCTGGTGGCAGTCAAGCAGAGCCCTGACAGCCGTGTTCAGGCTAGCAGCACCGGTAGATGGGAGGGTGTTGGTGGCTATTGCCATTCCTTTTTGGTGACCACATTCAGGGCTGCCCTTCCCCCACCAGCACCCTGGGTCTGCTGCCTGGCAGAGCCATGGGAGAGTGTCTGCACCTGCTGTTCTGTCCCAAGAGAGATACCAAAGCAGAAGCAGTGCCAGCTGTGTAGTGAGACTGCTTCCCTCCCGCCTACCCCACCGCAACCCTCCCTGGCCACACCATTCTGGCCAGGGGGGAGGAATGGAAGAAGCACACCTGAAAATGTGTTTTCTGCAGAGAAGCACAAAAAATAACAAAACACCAGAAATTCAACATACAAAACCATGACCAAAAAAGTCTGTACTTTGGAATAGACTTTTTTTTAAAGAAAATGCTGTATTTTTTTGCATATATTGTGGACTGTATTTAGTACTGGCAAAATTTGTTTGATATCTTCACCATTATTTAAACTGCCACAGAAAACACCAATTTTGCCATATTTTCCATAGATCCATGCTGTTTTAATGTGTTGGGCTGCTAAAAAAATAGTAAGAACCCTAAAGTCAGTATTCTTTGCACTTGTGTTTTTTCTGTCTTTCAATTCTGCAAGTGAAAGAGTGATGCACATTCCATATTTTGTTCTTTTAGCATTAGAAGAGTAACCAGGGAGTTTCTGCAGTTATACAGAAAATTTTGCAGAGGTATGATGGGGAGCTGAGTTTGGCCTGCACTGTACATTCATTCTTTCATCTCAAGAAGCTCTCAGCATTGTTGTCAACATTGGCTTTCCCTTTCTGAATACTCCTGTGTAATCCTGGAAATATTAACATTGTCTCTACTAACAGATGTCATTTGTATTACATTTTTGTTTGTATCTCCAGCTTTTGCACATTGATAACTCACCCTGTCTGTGAAATCATTGAATAACAGCAGACTTTGGAAAGGCTTGCTGAAGACAGTGTTTTATTTCTCTCCACTTAAGAAGAACTGGAGGGGCTGTCTCATGACAGAGCTATCACGGCTCTGAAACAGTTCCCTCCTTGCCTTCGCAAGGGTTTTGAGATTATAAAGTTCTGCATTAGTGTGCTGCCTGGAGATGGAAACAAGGGCAACTATACCTTCTCAAGCATTATAGGGACAGGTGTTGAGCTGTGGAAGGATACAGCAGTCTATATCCACAGGGACAGAAGTGAAGTGTAGATGCTGGTTATCTGCATTAAATGCTATTAAAATTATGCCTAGGAGATGAGAAGGGGATATTAATGGAACATGTAATTTTCTATGAAACTCTGGTTCTCACTTTATGTGCATAAAATATTACCTCACAGCTTATGCATCCATATATTTAGACATGTGTAGGACATGACTTAGGAAATGTGATGGTTCCATATACACCAATGAGGACTATCCATTATATATGAGTCTCATAGCTGTTAGTAAAGTTGCATTGTTAGATGTTGAAAAATATATTAATTACTCACTGGGAGAAAGTGAGTAATCAAGGGAATAGCATGTGGGGTTTTCTTTCCACATATTACTGATTAGTGGCTATTCTTTTAGCCTAATATCTTACATAATTTGGAAGACAATTTTTTTAAGAAAAACCGACATTAGCTAAGATCATCTGCACACTGCAGCTGATTTCAGTTCCTCTATGTTTACCAAATTTCTGATTTTTTATATAAAATCAAGACCAAAAAATGGCCATGTGGTAAACATGAAGTTGGAGATCTATTTTTGCTTTTATTGCTGGCTCTATTGTGCTCCTCAAGCTTATGCTAGGTGTGTGACCTCTCTATCCCACTTTCTTCTGTACTAAATTAGAAGGCTTAGTATGAATATTTTCAGATCAATCTTAGATTTTCATATAACTGATAAACTGATTTCTTTTCCAGCTGATGAGAAGATATTCATTATCACACTATTCCTACTTCTCATTATGAAAAAAATTATGCGAAAATGGGGTGGAATTTACTTTTTCCCTTAATTTTGACCACTGCAAAGGCAAATAATATTGCAGCCGGTTCATTTCTCAGCAGGTTTCTTTCATGTCCTTGTTTTTCAGGTTGTGCTGTGGATGGTCATCCAACCCCAAATATTACCTGGCTTTACTCTGGCAAGCCTCTCAGTCTACCGCATCACCTCCTGGCAGCAGGCCAGATTCTTCAGATACTCAACATCAGTGATGCACTTGATGGTGAATTCAGCTGCCTCGCTCAGAATGAGGCTGGCTCACTCACACAAAAAACATCCCTGGCTGTACACGGTAAACTGTCCGTTTTCAGTTCTGCTTCTCTATGAAGCTTTTGCCAAGGACTTCCATGCACTGCTTTTACCATTATAGATTTCTCCTTCCTGGAATCAGGACAGTCATGTGCAGTGGGAAGTAGGCATTTTGATGTTTTACTGATTTTGATGTTTATGGATAGACATTTTCAGGACTACCAGGTATCTTACATGGTCTTAGGTTTTACTTAACAAAAATGACACCAAATATTTCTGGCCCGCTGAGTATAAAACACCTTACTGATTCAAGTTATGCTTACGCTTGTGGAGTCTAGAAAACTTTCCTGTCCAAAAAGTCAAAACAAAGGTGTCACATATTGAGCTCCTAAAATTAGAAGCCCCTCTGTTAACCTGCTAAAGTCAGTGTTTCACAGTTTCATCTTCCTTCAAAACCTTTCACTTTTAGAAAATGCTGCCACCATTAGATTAGATCTACCCTAGAAATAAGCTGAAGATGGAAAAGCCACAGAACAGAGCAGTGTGTACAAGCTGGAACAGAATATACATCTTTAATTACCCCAATTGTCAGGGATAAAGTAGAGAATAATGTCCTTAAATGTAGTCATAAATCTTTAAATGTGATGCAACTGCCTTATTCATCTTCATTAAGGACACCTGTACTATTCATTTGTTTAGAAACACTCTCTTATAGGACCACAGAACCATAGAAACTTCTAGGAATTGCAGCTAACCACATCTTCACTAAATCAGACCCCTTTAAAGACATAGCTGCTTTGCTCTGCATCACTGTCACCTGGATTCGCCTAACTGCTTTACCATGTCTTTCACTTTCCAAACCTGAAGATTGTAAACACCAAAATGTAGGGTTTCTTACACAAAAAACAGTGGTTCATGTCAGCTGAAACTCTATTCCTTATTTGTTCATTGCTTAGTGCCTTGTCTGTATCCTTCTAGTTAACTTGTAGGTAACATTGTAGGTAACTCCCATAAAACACTGAGTCCAACTGTTTTGAGCAGAACATTTCTGAATCTTTCTTTCCTAACAGTTTCCTGCTGGCAGAGTGTTTTGACTGTTAATTTGTCTCTCCCACATTTTTTGGCAGAATACCAGTGGTCAGTGGACAAGCTGATGGCTTGTTCGGCTTCCTGCGGCAACAAAGGGGTGCAGATGCCCCATTTGAGGTGCTTGCTGGATGGGGCTGAAGTCAATATATCCCATTGCAAAGAGAAGCACAAGCCAGTCCTGCACCCCATTGCATGCAACAGAAGAGACTGCCCTTCACGGTTTGTCTGTCTTATGTTAAAATGTCATACATGCTTTTAGGAAGTGCTTGTGAGTTCTTTACACTGGACATCATACCATTGGTGCCTGTCTGGAGACAGATAATGGCTAAGAGGAAATTTGTGACTATTTAACATAGATGGTTAGGAATTTGTAGCAAGATTCATGAAAAATATTAATGCAATATGGTAAACACAGCACTTTCTTCTTAAGTAATTAAGTTAGAAAATAACAGAGGCTATTCTCTATTCTTTATCAGAAAAGATCACGGTTTGAATTGTCTTGAGTGACTACAGTCTCACCCTATGCAGGATGCAAATAACATGCCTGAGTCGTGCATAAAATTTTATCACCCAAGAACCTCAGGATGATATCTTTCTGTTCTATGTGTCTTCATGCCAATTTACCCCAAAAAATTAATAAACAGGAAGTTAAGTTTAGCAGCTATCCTGGGGGTTTATTCTAAATCTCAGTGTTATCTGGACTGTAGCAGCAAATGCAAAGAATTCCCTTAGAACAGTGGAAATGTAAAATGGGCACATCCTAACAGATGTTGCGGACATGAAACAGAGTCAGACTGAATTCTGCCTTCTTTTGGAGAGTGCTAGCTTGTGGTCTGTTTGGGATTGAACTCTGCTCCTGTCACTCCCTGTTTTTCAGGTACTGTTAAACAAAATTGTCCCAGGACTAACTCAAAGATTCTGACTACAGTTAGATCTTTCTGTGCTGCTTTCTCCCCACAAAAAACACTTTCCCTCTCTGGTACCCATTGTTGCAAGTAAGAGTATATACTGAGTGCTCATCCTGAAATTCCATGTAGTTATACTCCAAATAGATTCTGTTCCATTAACCACCATACTCTGGATTCTATGCTGCAGCCAGTTTGCATCCTTCTCACAGTGAGGGTAACAGAGCATTGGAACAGGTCACCCAGGGGTGTTGTGGAGTCTCCTTCTCTGGAGATGTTCAACAACCACCTGGATCTGTTCCTGTACGACTTGGTCTATGTGATCCTGCTGTGGCAGAGGGACTGGACTAGATGATCTTCCAAGGTCCCTTCCAATCCCTAATGATTCTATGATTCTATGATTAATGAATAGATTGCACAGGACTGGTCCAGTACTGATCCTTGGGGGACTCCACTAGACACAGGCCTCCAACTAGACTCTGTCCCATTGAACACTACTCTCTGGTTTCTATCCTGCATCCACTTCACGATCCACCTCACTACCCAATCATCCAATCCACACTGCCTCAGTTTAGTTGCAAGGATACTGTGTCAGACTGTGCCAAATGCTTTACT
>VZRI01013880.1:0-42039 GCA_013397515.1 Upupa epops | reverse complement strand
AAGCTCCCTGCTCAATCAGGCTGTTTGTCTTCACTGCCTGCCCAGTTTTCAGCACACAGGGGCAGCCTGTTCCTGTGCTTTTAAGGCTTCCCTCTTGAAGTGTGTCCAACCTTCCTGGACTCCTGTATCTTTCAGGGCAGCCTCACAAGGGACTTTGTCAATCAGTCTCCTGAACAGGCCAAAGTTTGCCCTGTGGAAGCCCAATGTTGCAGTTTTACTGACCCCTTTCCTTGTTTTTCCAAGTATCTCTCAATCATCTCATGATTGCTGTGCCCTAGATAACCTCCAACCTTTACTTCCCCCACAAGAAACAGGTCCAAGAGGGCACCTTCCCCAGTGGACTCTCTCACCAGTTGTGTTGGGAAGTTCTCTTCCACATACTCCAGGAACCTCTGGGACTGTTCTGTCTCTGCTGTATTGTACTTGCAGCAGACATTAGGAAAATTGAAGTCCCCCATGAGTACAAGGTACAAGTATTTTGAAACCTCCCTCAACTGCTTATAAAAATTTTTATCTGCTTCTTTATCCTGATTGCATAGTCTGTAATAGATTCCCACTAGAAAAACATGCTTGCTGGCCTTGCTTCTGATTCTTGTCCATAAGGTCTCAACCCTATCCTCATCCTCATTAATTTCTGTGCTTTCATATTTCTTCCTAACATAGAGTGCCACTCCATTACCTCTTCTCTCTTACCTATCCCTTCTGAAAAGTTGATACCCATCCATTGCAGCACTCCATTTGTGGGAGTCATCCCATCATGTTTCTGTGATGGCCACCATATAACAGTTTTCCTGTTGAACAGTAGCCTCCAGGTCCTCCTTTCTATTGCCCATGCTGTGTGCATTGGTGTAGAAACATTTCAGGGCGTGAGCTGAGAACACAGTTTTCTATGTTGAAGGGCAGCACACCATCTGGTTACCTGTGAAGCCACACTGCCCTATAAGTGTTGAGCTACTACATTTCGAGTTCGTACTAGCAAGGCCAGTTATCTTCCCTTCCCCTTTATCTAGTTTAAAGCTCTGTCAATGAGTCGTGCTAAATCCTGCACCAAAATTCTTTTCCCCTTCTGGGACAGGTGCATCACACCTTCTGCCTGCAGGCCAGGTGTCTCATATAGAATACTGTGATTGAAAAACCCAAAGCCCTGCCTGTAACACTAGTCTTGCAGCCATGAGTTCACCTGATGTCTCTTTCTGTTTGTATCCTCATTTGGGATTGCCACTGACAGGATAGAGGAGAAAATAACCTGTGCTCCTGATCCCTTAAGCAGGTTCCCCAGGGCTCTAAAATCCCTTTTAATTGATTATGGGCTTCTCGTGGTAACCTCAACACTGCCCATCTGAATACAAATGGGGTAATAATCAGAGGGGTTTACTAGAGTGGGAAGTTTGTCCATTACACCTCTAACCTGTGTCCCAGAAAGGCAGCAAACCTCCCTCTGAAATGGATCACTATGGTATATTGGGCCCCCTTGTCAGGAGATAGTCCCCCACGACAAAGATCTGTATACTATTTTTAGAGCCAGTTGTAATGGTGGATCTACGGCAACTCAAGTCTGTCTGGCACTTCAGGCCTGGGCAAGTCATTCTTCTCTTCACCTGCTGGGTCTTACTGCAGAATCCTATACCTGTTCTGCAATGTCAATTGGGATGGTGGGGGAGGCCAAGAGGGTACATCTGCTTTTCTGAGCAGGGACCTGTTTGCATTCCTTCCCTTCTTTGAGATCCCTTCCTATTTCCTGAGGACAAGAGGGGAGGGGGTCCTCTGATTTGTGTGATTTATGTGTAATCTCAGCCTGCTGTCTTTCCCTCAGGAAGTAGCTCCACAAGTCAATCTCGCACTCACTTTCCCTGATGCTCCTCAGCCTCTC
This sequence comes from Upupa epops, assembly GCA_013397515.1. Lineage (NCBI taxonomy): Eukaryota > Metazoa > Chordata > Aves > Bucerotiformes > Upupidae > Upupa > Upupa epops. The sequence continues at coordinate 40,169 of VZRI01013880.1, read as the reverse complement.
TACTTCATCTTTTAGGTCCACCACCATCATGAGCAGATAATTTACTTGGTCACATCTTACATAGGTGTGTCTCTGTCATCTTCCTGGAAGAGAGACAGGCTAAGGCACTCCCTGCAGCTGGATATCTGCACAACCCACGATTGTAGGGAGGTACTGTCTGTGTCCCCACACTTACTTTGCTGCTCATTTTTGCCCTAGGTCCTACCATTGCTAGTTTGAGGCAAAAAAACAAAACCAAAAAATGGAAACACAAGTGAGAGTTCTTAATTTCACACACTTAGAGTGTCATGTGCGTTCATATCAAATAATTCACAATACCATTATTTCATGCCTTTATTAGACTACTAACACTTTCCTTCTTTTGTTAGATTACAGAGCTAATTGCTGAAGCCCAGAAATTTAAGTACGTTTGGAATCTACATCTAAACTGAGAAAACCCACTTTCTGGCAATGAAATGTCTGTTCACTCAGTATTATTATTATTCCTATCTATTGTTATTAGACTTAGATTTGATGAATTTAAAATGTCACAGCAATTATGCATCAGAATAGTTGAACCTCAAGTAGTATCTGTCAGTCATTGTCCATCACTACATTAGACAATTGTGTTATATTCTTTTATGTAGAATACATTTTTTTGTGTTTACAACATAAAGGATTCTGTAAAGATAATTGTACATGAAATAAAATTTTAATTTGTACTGTAATTCACATCATGGTTAATAGTCTGGATAAGAATAGAAAAGGAGTTTACTTAAACCGCAGTTAAATCATCAATATGCAAGTAATGAAATCACAGTTATGGTTTGAAAAAGAAAAATCATTTTAGGATAAAAATAAACACAATTTGTGACAGTTCCAATCAGCTCACCTTCAAAGCATTTAAGTCCTGGAATGCCTGTAAAAATTTTTTTTAAATTTGTAAAAAAATTTTTATTAAAAAAATATTAAATAAAATTAAAATTTATAAAAATTTGGCAGAATTATTCTCTTAGAATAGTTCATGTTTGGAAAAATTAATCTCAAAACAGCTCATACATGTCATAACCATATATAAGAACTCTCTAATGTTCGACACAGCTCTAGCAACAGTTATGCTCTGTAGTTAGGTTTAGTATTTCTAACAAGTTGAGTGACTTCTCAGTTTCTTGACAAGCTGATATATCTGTGTAAATATTTGAAGTTTTGTATCCATATTAATCCAGCAAAGTCTTGCATCTTTATTCATATGTAACCATGCATAAACCTTAAAAGATTCATCATTTTGTTTAGATTCACATGTCTGATGAGGTTAGATTTTCATTTAAAGCTTATCTAAGCATCTTTGGTCTGAAAAATCTTAAAGTAAGTCTTTTGTTACAAGTTTCCCCATACATTCTTAATTTGTCAGATTTGGCAGAACAGACAAGGGTGGTGGGTACCTCTGAAACTCCAAAAAATCTGTGCACGCTCTTTCTTATCTAAACCTTTTCTCTGATTGAATACCGTAATATTGGCATTTCTTTTAAAAGCCATGTACATGTATTTCTAGTATCTGAGTAATTCTCTAGGAATACTGAGTGAACAGACATTTAATTTTTAGCTACATGTTCATTTTGTCTGTTTTAGGGCTTCTTATTTGGAAATGCTCATTGTACAGATTTTACAAAGATTTTGGAATTATGTTTTTTGTGGAAACACACTTGTGAACAGGAGTGTTAATACACAAACTGTAAAAACTACATAACATAGTTATTTGATAGTATGCTATTTAAAATTTCAGTCATGCAACACAAATATCTAACAACAACCACTGTTGTAAGACCATCTCCTCTATTCGCAATGGGTCATGGTGTGATACTGACCCACATTATAGATTTAGACGTAGGGGAACCACCACTGGGAATGTGCTTCCAGGTGACAATGAGAAGACACTAAGCTTCTTGTAGCTTACAATACACCCATTGCTGTATTAATTACTTTCTTCCACTCCTGTCTTGTTACTTCTTTTACACTCATTTAAATGAGAATTTAACATGATTTTACCAGAGTTTGAAATGAACTAGTCCAACACAGATCTCTTCCTGACCAATACTCTTTTCCTTTGAAAAACGCAATTTGGTTGCACTTGGTGATCTTGGAGCTCTCTTCCAACATTGATGATTCTATGATTTTTCAAGGGCATGGAATCTGTCCAAGGTAGGGAAAATTGTATGTCTTCCAGCGTACTGAAAAATATACTATGCTTTCTTCTGCATAGAGAACTGAGTTGGTTACAGCTGAAAATGACAAAGTAATAATTACATGGAAAAATGCTCTTTAAGCAAATTTATGGTGGAAAGTGTTGAAAAGAAGTGCATTTTTATCAGTCCATATGAGCTGCCTGTCAAATGCACACAAAGTAAATGGTTATAATGATGTACTTGTACAACAAAAGCATCACCAGTCAGCATTATGTAGCCCTAGAAGGTCACTTTTTGCTAAACCTAGTATTCTTCATCCCAAAAGTTTGATGCTTTACAAACTAAGTGTCACAGGTTTTTAGCTAAAATGAAGCATTAGGTAGTCTTGCCCTTTATTTTCTTCAGCTGCCACTGAATAATGCAGTAATCATATCCTTTTGTGTGGTTTTGCGAATCAAGCTGTAATGCACATTCACTCAGACCTACAGCTTTTTTAGTTTGCTCTTAAACATCAGGAGAGTTCCATTTCCATTTCTGCACAGCAGATATTTATGTAAGCAAAACATGCTCCCTTATTTTTTTTTTTGTTTTATGTAACCAACAATGCTCATTCTCACTTTCCCCTTCATTTTTATTTCCTTTCCTCCTACAAATACACAAACCTCACTTTAGGAAATACTTCAATTAATCTGAACCGATTAAAACTGTGATCACACAGATTCAGTTCTGAATTTTTATTGAAATTCAGTATTCATGATTCTACTGAATTTTTATCTTGTTTTTGTAAGAAATGATCAGGTCTGAATTATAATCAGAACAAAAAAATTATTCTGCTTTATTACTGTTTCTCCCTGTGTTAGATTTTTCTTCTTACTCTTAGGCTTGAAGGCAAAATCCAGTTACTATAGAGTTTATTAAAATAAACAAAATTGAAGAAGTGTTTTTAAAAGAAAACTGTCTGGAGCCTTTTGCCCTTGCTTGCCACTTTCTTCCCTCCTTCTGGTATAGATGAAACCTATAGCTATAGCACTGCACTCCCAATGTCATTGAAACTACATCCCACTTTGTTGCAAGAGAGAGGAAAGGAGGAAAGCAAATAGATATAGAAAATGAACTGTTCACCGCTCATCCCAACCAAACAGCAAGCTGAGAGAGTATGATGTGTAGCTGAAGAAAATTCCAAAAAGATGGCAGTGATGGAAGTCCGAGAGCAACACAAGTTTCAAATTCCACAAATGCCTTTGAAGAATAGGATTATGGGAAGGGATAATTGTCTGTCACATCTCCATAGTAAGGGCATCCACCCCACAAGCAGAAGGTCAAATCCCACCTGGTTAAAGGTCAAATTTCCATGTTTCTTGAGCCATGGCATATCTTCACACAAAACTTTTAAATGTATAATATTTATAAAATGCTTAAATATAGAACATCTACAAGATGTAACCTTCCAGTCACAGGCTTATGTCTTTTACTTACTGTAAATTGTATCAACTGCCTATACTAAGAATGTAGTAATTTCTTCCTTGTAGGACTTGTGACAATTTTATACTCTGTTTATTAGTGAAACAGTTAGTGAGATAAAGTTTGATGGAAGTTAGGATGTAGCCATTGGTATCTTTATAGTCAATGAACTTCAAATGGCATTGAACAAAAATTTGCACTTTTCCCTCACTTGATTATTAAATCCAAATATTCATGTTTGAAGTAGTGCTGTGTTGCAAGCACACACCAAAAAGCCTAGCCTAGAAATAGTGTTCAAAATAAAATTTTAAATAGGCTCTAGGGTACCTGACATTTTTGGTCATTTTTTTTTTTTTAACTATTTACTGTGGGTTTGGTATCTCACTGCTAACAGCTTTGCAGCAATTCTCAGTACATTTAGCAATAATACTGCATCCCTCTAGTCTTATATGTTGGTGGAATTCATGTTTGATTTTGTCTTCAGTAACCTCAAAGTTAAAGTTTATGGGGATGTAGTGGTGGCAGAACGGTTCATAAACTCTCATAGGCACAGTAGATTAAAGTAAAGTGAAAAACTTAATTAAATCACTGGTCAAAACTTCTTGAAGTTGAAAATTTATCTGTGGCCTTAATGTGAGTCACCACTGTTAAAAAATATTCTGTAGTTTTATTTCAACTTTTAGCATCTGAGTTATGGGAACTTCATATAAACGGTGTCACTGCAAAAGCCATCAATGAACTTTTCAGGATCATGGGATATAGCTTAAGTATATTTACTAGAATTTTGGTTATTTTATGCTTCTAGACTAGCTTTTCAGGATATCTTGTCAACTGAGACTAAGACAAATACAGAAAAGAGTATTGCACAATTTTTTTACTTTTTCACTACTTAATTTCTGTAACTAATGTAACAATCCTGGCATTGAAATATCTATTTATACACATATTAATCTATTTTATGCATTTAAATATCCCATATGTCAAATACAATAATATCTAAATATTAATACGATACCACAATTGCACATATCTGTGACATATATTCAATACATTAAAATGCATATATAAAATGCATAAACGAAGGTAATAATTCTTACATTTTCCCCTCAATAACCTTTATTTCTTTGAAACTATAGAGCAGCTGTTGACCATATGCCAAAAAATAACACTATGCATACTAGTGTCCAAAAGGATAAGGTGGGTTTTTTGTCTTAGAAATTTTAGTAGCTATGGAACTTTTAAATTCAGAGAATGTATACAGAAAAAAATCAGGAGAGAAAACAAAATTCATCATTAGCAGACTACAGAGCATAAATGAGGTAAGGAAGAGTAAAGAAATCCCATCGGAAGAGTAAAAAAGTCAAGGGAGGCAGAACAATTAGAAAGAAAATGTCATGTCCTTGATGGTTTTCCTTCCAGTTATGTCTCAAATAACCTGAATTTTGCCAAACCTTTGAGACTATTTATAGTAGAACTTGAAAACTACCATAGATTCAATGACCTGAGTTTTCATACAAATTCCTTACTTCACTGAGATTATGTATGAAAAATACAAGCATGATTTTTACACACTAGTGATTGGTTTTAGTTCTTTGGCCCATTTCTTAGTATAAGCTGTAACAGTAGAGATTTCCACTCACTTTGAGGACAATATATACTTCTGAGGATTTGAATTACATTACAGTGTTTCTGATTTAAAAAGCTGTCAGACCAAAACCACGATCAGATGTAAAACTCACTCATTGTACACACAAACCTGCTCCCTCTTTGTTCTTAAATTTTCACAGCTTTTATTTCCCTTCACGATTGTGGTAAAGAACATTTTCTTTGCCTCTGTTCTAGCAGTAGGCATAAATGCAGCTTAGAGGAAGTTTCATATTTTGAATAAAAGCTAAGCTTAAACTATTGCTTTTTAGAAATGGGTAAACATATCTACAAAAGCTGATTTGTCTCCTTGAAGTTAGAGGATGAACCCAGATTATTTAAAGTGGCTACTCTCTATGTTCATATGGGAAGTGGGAAATCTGAATGTGTTCTCTCTGAAGGACTTTCTGAAATATTCTAAACAGTATAAGGTGGGTTATACCTTAAGGTATAAGGTGGAAGCTTTCCTTCCTTAAGGTGGGAGCTGAAATGTGTGTGTTCAGTGTGTGTATGTAATACATGTATGATAATTTTCATATGGATGATAATTTTTAAAGCAATGCAGGAGAAATATTATCCATATTTATCTCAAGAGACAAGTTAGTAAAAATTTTCTCTGGAACTTTATCAGAATACTTTACAGGATGGAATTTCAACAGATACTGTATCAGACTTACTTTTTTCCAATACAATTTATTTGTCTGAGAAATACCTTGTTTTAGCAAGTTTTATGTGAAATTATAATTTTTTTCTTTATTTTGTAGTGACATTTTCTTTAAACATAAAATGTATAAACTAGAAGAAATCAGCATTAAAATAAATTATTTTTTCAAAGCTGTAAACAAGTTTTTTATTTCAAAGGTGGGAGGGGAAATTTTTACTTATGTAGGTAATTTTAGAAGTATTTTTTACATAAGACAGCCGTATTTTTCTCAAAATTCTTAAACAAGTGATCTTTCCATCACCTAGCAATTGTATTACTTAGCAGGGGAATAGAAGAGATATGTTAAATTGTTGCAGTTGTTTGCTGTTTACAGTTTGCTGTTTACAGTTTTGAACATATATGTTTTAATGGATGACAATTGCAGGCTTAAAGAGAATCTGGGAAGGACCTCACAAAAACTCAAAGCTCCCCAGCCTAACACAAAATCTGTGGAGCATAATGTAAAATGGTTGAGAAGTCAAAAAATACATTCAGTCTTACATTTTTGTAAAAGGTAATTTAAATTTCTTCTCATTAATTACATAGATTTCATTTGTCCTGGCTTTTTGGACAAAATCTAAGTACCTTTAAAAACAGGATGGGGCTAGCAGTCAACTGGTGTTCAAGTGCAATTGCACAAATTCCCCAATCCAGGTACTGTTGGATGGATAGGCTGTTTTGTACCGCCTAGCTGGCCACCTAGTCCCATGCTTGGAGTAACCAGGGGTTACTTCACATGTCACACTAAGGAGAGTTGAAAAAGCATTATACTTCACATGTCACACTAAGGAGAGTTGAAAAGGAGCATCAGAGAGTGATAAACTCAGACGGAGAAGTGTGCATATGTTTTGCAAAATACTTTCTGCCTAAAAATGTCTGAGGCAAGTCAAAACATTCTGATAGCAAAGGGGTTTTTTGTTTTAAAATTAATTTGTTTTCACTCTGTTTTCATATGTATAATGACAAAAATGTTATTTCTACACTTTAAAAGTCTTAATTTAGATTTCATAGTTTTTTTTTCATTCTGTTTTTACTGTTGTACTACAATTTGTAATCTGTCTATGTAGTGTAACCCTAAACATCTTTTGTGATACTTGATATCTTCAGTAGTCCCTACTAACATTTTTCAGAACATCCAACAAAGAACATTTGTACTAATTCAGACTTATTAAAGTTCTAAAGCATAAACAATGTAGCAAAGCAATTGTAACTAAATAAAGGAAAAATTTAGGATACAGGACAGTTGCTCTTATAATTTGAGTTTATAGTGGATCCAACTAAAAGAACAATTGATTTCTACCTGCAGATTTCTATTGCTTCTCTTTACACGTTTTTGCTTTAATATTGCATTTTTGGAGGAAGTTTTGCACTTTAGTATGCAACAATACTTATTTTATTTAGAGATCTACATTTAAGAATTAGGTCTATCATTATCAAAATTCTGTGTGGTGAAATGATCAAGTAGTGATTTTAAGTACTACAGTAACAATTATATCGGTAAATATATAATACAACAGTAATTCAGGAATTAAGCACATATTAAGTCCCACATGTAAAAATCTATATAAGACACAAAAATGTAAACCTAGACTGTGAAATTCAGTAAGTTTTTGGTTAAATTCATAGAGTAGTGAAGAGAAATTTGAGGTATTTTTAACTGATTTGAAAACTTTATGGAGTGTGTTTGTGAAGATATCATTTCTGGAAATTATCATAATAAACAAGTGAAGAAGTACCACTGCTTCCAACTGACAGGATTTTTGCATAAATCATAACAACCTGTCTCCTATAGCCAGTTTCATTAGCAATTGTTACAGTAAACGGTAACTATCATAAACTTCTCAACATTGCCTTTTTAATCTAGTATTTAGGGACCATAAGGCCTGTGTTAACCATGAACTCTGATTTTTTTAAAGCTTTATGAGATAAATTAAAATGCATTGCATTTCTAAATTAAATGGATTTTCATTTCATACTGAAATTTTGTCACAGACCATTTGCCTTTCCTTCATTACTACTGCCTGTGTGAACATGAAAATGACTGGAAAAGATTTTTAAAAATCCTAACACTGTGGATTGGCCAGCTTTAAGCATGTCTGCTTGCTCATCCCAAATCTCTCTATGCCAGTTCTATAGCTCTGCAATTGACTCCTGCCAGATTTGGCTTTCAAAATTAACATACTTTGTACACAACACATGTTCTAAATTAGCACAAAATGCAGGCAAGGACTGGAAATAAACACAGAAAAAAAGCTATTCTAGCAAAAATTTTGGAGTCATGGATGACTTTCTTGTCTTAAAATATTAGGACAGGCTATTGTATATTAAATAAATTCAATATGTAGCCTACAAATTATCATTGCTACACTGTTTTGTTATGCACACATAACAAAATGTGTGTACTTTTGTAGTTACAAAAAAAGGAAAGCATCACATATTCCTCTCATGTTTCAAGTGGCTGTAGTGTTGAAACTTGTGGTTTTGTCAGAGACTAAAATTTGTGTTTCTAATTAAGACCTGGCGTATTGTTCTTGTCACACATATGCACTAATCATACCACTATGGCCACTGGGATAATCTTTGTTGCTGCTGCTGGTTTGGAAACAAAACAGGGTTTTCTTGTGATTGTACAAGACCCCTGAGCATAAAATCTTGTATGCTTCTCCGCTGGCTCACCTGAAGTTAATCATATATGACAAGAAGGCTGTATCTCCTGAGTGACCACAGCCATTGGGACATCTTTAGGACCACAGCTGAGAAATAACAGAACCATATAACTGGTTGTTGCCTCTGGACTCTGAGTGCCATAAATGGGGAAGAAGGGGGCAGTGGCATAGACAGAGCACTCAATCCCACACTGATGGGCAACATCTTTCAAACAATCTGACCAAAGGTTCTGATCTTGACTGCAGCAATGAATTTGTTACTATTTATGAAAAAGGTTAGACTATCCCACTGCTTTATCGGAACTTCCCTAATTATTTAGTCCCAAGTTACTTAGTCAAATTCTAACTGAATTTCATAACCTTTTATTTTTATCATTAAAATTTAAACTTTAGAGAATCATGATATCGGTACTACAAAAAGTATTTCCTAAAATAACCTTGCCTATCACTGAAATTCCCAAAGTGGATAATCAGTATGTGCCTCATCTTTTTGATCTTTTTCACATTTTTCTCCTTTTCTGGAGTTTACAATAGAAAGGAAACCTTTACAGAGTGCACAGGCTACGAAGAAGAATCAAAGCCACCTTATACGCTGATTTTTCACCAACTCAGCTTTTCTTGACTGCTTTGGACTATAATCACATCTCCTCTCCACCCATGTTATATATTGCCCTGTAAACAGTATGCCAGACTTTTAGCCATGGCTTAAGTATGGAGCAGTTGAATTACTATATAGTTAAATTTTAAAGGCATTTGGTGACTCCACTAAAGTCAATGGAATGAATTTACACCAGAGAAATTCTATCCCAAACATTATGAATTACCCAAAATTCATATCTACATTTACCAGTATATTCTAACAAATGCTATACTTCAGTATTTTGCCTTCTTAAATAATGGTTGAGTCTAACATTTCTAAGATTACACAAACATGACTAGAAGAGACATCAAAACACTATGGAATAGCATAATGTGTTATTTGTTTATATTTGCTTGTTTTCTCCAAGACCAAGTTTATGTTTTATGGCACCAGATAAATATATACGCAGAATTAACATATCCAGTTTTACTGACTTTGTTGGACATGCAGAGCTCGTTAATTCTGAATTTTTTTTCAATTAAAATCACATGATCCAATGGATGACCTATTGATCACATAACTCCTTCCTTCACAAAGAATGGAAAGGAGCCCAGATTCTATGAATTATGGCAACATCAAAAATAAGACCTTAGAAAGAAGCCTCAAGACCTACCAGCAATGAAAGGGTGAATCTGTCCTTATTTGCCTACACAGCTGGCTGCAAAATGTATGACTAGTTTTAGATCTCCTATTACCTACATAGTCATCATCTATATATATTTAGTAGCAATTACATATAACTCCTTCAGGTAACAGAAAAAGCTGTCATAGCAATTATTGTATATTATAGATATTAAACATTTGGACTAAAGTCTCTTCCTCTGTGATTCACAGATAACAGCTTTGCCGAAGGTATGAAGCTGTGCTGGCTTTGGTCCTGCTGTTCAAGGTATATAGATGAATTATTGTGGGATTTCTGGTTTTGAGGTGCTTTTTTCTTTGGTTTGTTTTTTAAATTAAGGGCTTACCTACTTCATATGAAGTATTTTTGTTAAATCTTTCTTACATAGAATTAACCTCTCTATAGGCTAGTCAGTGATAACTTATTTTTACTTTCTTTGTTCTGGTAAGAGCAAGTGAATTCATACTAAAGAAATGTAATTCTCTACCATACCCACACATTCCAAATAGGGATGATACAAATAGTATCAGAAAAACAACCCAGGCCTTGCAAAGAGACAAAAATATTTTGTACTTTACTGGTGCTAAGGTCACATTGAATAAATATGATTTTGATTTTTTAAAATTGTAAGCAGAGAGTTTAACAACAGCTACACCTTATTTACAGAAAGTATATTGATGTGAATTTTCTTAATGCAATACAGTGTTTTCTAGTACATTACACAAGCTCATATTTAGTTCACTTTCTGAACTCAAATGATATGCTGAATGTTTTTCTTCAACTCATTGAACTCCTATTCCTACTTAGGAAGATTTATTTTTTCATATGGAAACTTAATTAAGATAAATTCTACCACAACAGTTGCCACACATTTTTTTTTGCCATGTGCTGTGTGTTTCGTTCACCCAGAGCCTACTTCAAAGAACTGTAATTTGAACATTATATCATTTCTGTCATTCTAGCGTTATCTGAGGCCTATGTTATTCTCTATTCCTTTTCCTCCCACTCCCACTAACTTATTAATACATATGAGAGTGCATGTGTCTCTATTTTATGCTCTGATTACCATCTTGCTTATATTGCTGATTTTGCATATAGATTAAATTATAAGAAGATGGTCCTAGGAAAATTGGAAAAAGCAAAATAACAGTGCAGGATATACTATGCTAGATTCATAAGCAATAGTCAGATTTATTAGCTCCCCAAAGTTTGTTACATTGAATTTATTTAAATCTGTGAGTCATATGTTACTTATGAAATAGTGATAGACAGCTTATGAATCAGGCAGTATGCTATCAACAAATAGTTATGAGCTCGTTACCAAGCCGATTTTGGGACCATCAAACAGATTCCAGCTAGGTAGCACAGAGTATATAAAATGATGTCTATTAATATGTTTGTCAAGGACTGTTCACAATTTTTCTTGATTCACACTTACACAGTGCTCAAAGGTTTTGTGGTTTTATTTGGGGTAATTACAGAAACTGAAGAAAAAGCTAAGGCATTGAACTTCTGTCTCTATTATAGAAGTCTTAAGTACAATGGGCATATCTGTAGCCCAAGGGGCAGCTGTGCTACCCTCTCTGAATAGATGCACATGTCTGGGATAGATCTATTTGTCAGTAGACAAGCTCTGTAAGCAGTGGATCAAGCAATGCCATTCTGCATTAAGTTACTCCAGATGGCCCATGGTATTACGTACTTGCAGTCTACCTCCTTTTCTCAAAAACTGATGAGTCTCTCTGATAGCTTTTGAGAACAGAAGAGATCAAATGCTCTACAATTAGGCAAAACATATTTTAGCATAACAACATCTCAGACAGAAGATTCCATGTATTTAATACGTGACAATGACACACCACTGGAACAGCTTCAGTATAGAGTTCATGCTGTAAAGTAACAGAAAGCTTATTGACAGCTATTTGCTTTATGACCTGTAACAAGTGAAGTCCCACTGTATTCACATATATAAACATACACACAGCTCAAACACAGGTCAGTACTACTGTTAGTCACAATGTCATTACAGCATACATGATAGAAAGGCAGGTTTGGAGACTTTTAAAAATGCTGCAAATGCTTCTTGAAATTGAAATACAGTCTAAATTATCATATAAATGCAGCCTATCTTTAGCTGCACTGAGCCTAATTGAGCTACTCTCTGTAGTGCAATTCAGGCCAATATCAGCCTTTGAAAATGTACAGCTTATCTTGAGACATGCCAGTGAACATTATCAATGCAGCAGCTCTGAGACAGACTTACCCAGACTGGCTATCTCAGATTTGGTACATTCATAGACAAGTAGCAGGAATCCAGATTTTCAAAATTATCCAAGTTCCTATGGTACCAATTTTCAAAAGCTTCCTTAGAGCTTCAGCACTAGAAGTAGTTAGAGTTTTACTACATTCCCACTAAGAGACAACCTGTGTCTTAGACTCCTTTGTACCTTTGAAAATCAAGACCTTCACCTCTTTGTGTCTCAGCCTTTCCTTTCACACAGGACCACACTTAAGTATCACATATAGTCAGGTTTAATCAACGTGTGTAACAAGCTTTTTAAAGATTTCATAGTCTCTGGTAACAGACATATTTTGCTGCTCCTCATCTTCAAATAGTTGGACTAACTTCTGGCATCAGGCAATGCTGATTATCTACAGTGATTCTTTTGTTATATTCCATAAAAACCTACCAATTCCCACCCACTATTAAAAAGTCTTATACAAAGGCTATAGCAAAATTATCGTCCAATATTTTAAATAGTTCTGGGTTGCAAAATACACAGTGAAAGTCCATCACAGAAACTGTCTGAGTTATGAACACAATCACTAAAAGAGTCTGTTGTTCCTGTCATGCTTCAGATTTTTTACTACCCTGTGCCCTTTCAAATGCATCCTCTTTCCTGTTCCCACAAACTTGCCACATTAGTGCTCTTAGGGAGGTTCGCACAGCCTAAACAAAATGGGATCAAGAACTCCTTCCTTAACAAAAAAGCACAGTTAATACCTTAACTTTGTGAGAATATAAGTGAATGCTTAACTTTAATTGGTTGAATTTCTAACACAAAATTTAATTCAGTTCCTCCCTGTTTGTCCACCACTTCATTTTCTTTATTGTGACAAGTTGGAAGCTACACCTGTGATCATTCTTCTTATGAACATCTTTCAAGTGACAAGCCAGCACATTTTCCTGGAATTCTGCTAATATTCATTTTCTTTTTTTGGATTACTGAGAAAAAAGAGCCATTCAGTTTGGGCACAGCCCTTGTGGGGATTTTGGGATAAAAAACATACCTGAGAAACAGATAAAAATATTATACATCAGGAGAAGAAATAGTTGTGAAAACACTGACCCATTGGCATGTGCACTTTGTCTACATGACCTTTATCTCTTGTATCCTGCTTCTGAGCTAATGATGCAATAACAATGCCTCTGGGTATGATGATTAAGTCCTGCTCAATATGGATTCAGGGGAAACAGATAATAAATAGTACAAGAGCCAAGGGCTAGACTGAGGAATGAGCTCAAGTGCAAGTTTGGGATGTAAATGTGGATCTGAGTCAAATCTTCTTACCTCCATAAATAATGGCCAACCCAAGAGCCCTTTGCACAATCCTGCACAGAATCTGGCTTCACATCAAGATCTCCCCTTGGACAGGGATGCCTGTTAAGGTATTCCACCAGATTCCAGGTGTAACAACAGATCCTTAGGTGTGACTACAGATCATTAGTATGTGACTAATAGCATGCAAACACTTTTAAGATGGATTAAGGTGATATAGAGATTGATTGTGTACATACTATCTTTTAAATGGAGGATCTCCTTACATCTTTGTCTGACACTGTCCTCCATGCAGTAAACAATGCAGTGTACTTCACCATCAAATTATGTTAAAAAAAAATCTCATGTACTGTTCACATTTCATTAAATCAGTTTTATGTCAATAAATATTTTGTTACTTCTCTCTTGTGAGTGAAGTGCATATTTCCATCTGTGACACCCATTTAAGGGTGTTTATTTTCATTTTGAGGGAAAAAATGAAATTGTGCTTGATATTAGAAATTGTGGTACAATGTTAAGCAATAATACAAGAATGGATTGAGGTCTGATTTTTTTTCCTCTGCGTATCTTTACGCATCATCCCTATGTTGACTTGTATGGTGACTTTCAGTTAGCAGATATTTTGATCTAGCCATAAGATCATATTTTGATCTAGCCTCTGTGATGGAAAAGTAGTCATCAGGTGCGGAAGTTTTCAACTTCAGCAAAAACATTAGAGTAACTAGGTAGATTTGCTGCATTGTTGGTTTCAGTTTTAGTTTTAACATCTGACTATATTTTAAATAAATGACTTGGATTTATGTTCCTCCATCTCACTGGAAATCTGCAAATCCTCAGATTCTCAGATACTTCTAAAGTTCTTAAGGGATAGTTTACACTTTGCAGGCTCAGGAAATGACTATGACTTCAGGGCTACATGTGCTACATCAAGAGATAATGGTTTAGGATGGGCAGAAAAGCTCATTCCTTGATAAGCTAAATGTGGAGAGGAGGCATTCCAGTAGTCAAAATTTCTATAGACTGAAAAAGAAAATCCTAATATAAGTGATAGGAATAGTGCTTGTGTGGAAATACAGGCTCTTTCTTTTATATACTAGCTAAATTAACACCAGCTAGGCTGGCAGGTTTCCCAGATCAAAGGCTACCAATAGCATACTCTATTTATTCCTTTAACCAATGCATTTTCCTTTTTTTCTTTTTTTTTTTTTTTCAAATTACCCACTGTGCACTGATGTGCAAAAGAAACATCAATTCCTAATAAAAAAGTCTTATATTATCAAATGAGAAGAAGATAGAGGTCATCTTGAGAACACAACATTCAATAGAAGCCTTGAAGTACTGAACTAGATAAATATCTTTCATTGTGGTAACCTCATGACCATATTTACTTTTAGTTGCTGGAATGAATTATTTCTGCTTATACAGTTTAAATAGATATGTTAAGACTTTTCTAGGTTTATTGCTTAGTGCAAGTGCTCATGTGCAAACTGCAAGACCCTGAAGCACAGGCATAATCAATAATGAATCTAGTTGCTCTCTGATGGAGTTCAATTGTAGTATTTATTAGACCTAGCCTTCTAAAACCTTGCCTTGAAATAAGTATTCAAGCATTTTAGGGCAAGCTATGCTGTATTAACTTCTTTCTGGTAGTAACAGCAGAGAAGGAAAGTGCTGCTTGCAGTATATATACTGTGCAGTGCAATGTCCCCTGGAATAAAATGACCTACTAAACTATTGTTATTCATTACAAATAACATACATTCATTCCTCTTCATATACAGGTAATATTTAGATAAACCTAATTATTTAAGAGGTTTACTGTCACTAGTATCTTACTTTCTTTTTAGAGGCATGCACAAAATAGAGAATATTCAGTACACAATCACCTCATGCTATATACAGCTTGGACATTTTTTCTTTGTTTTTTAAGATATTATTCAAGTTTTTGTTTCATCTTTAAGACAGACAGGAGGATCAAACAGATTTTAGTGGCATTCCAGGCATGCTTTAAAGAGACAAGATAGATTTTTGAAATCAGTAGAAAAATTCTTAGCCTTTGAATCATAAAGAAATCTCTTAAGAGACAAAGAAGATTAACCAAATAGTTGGTTTTTTGTTTGGGGTTTTTTTGGGGTTTTTTTGCAACTGTGGCACAAATGTGGATCTTTGAGATGCTGTCACATTTACTGGTGGAGAAAAATATTATGAAAATGATGAAGACCAAATAAGGAAGATACATGAAAGCATCAA
Source organism: Upupa epops (assembly GCA_013397515.1). Lineage (NCBI taxonomy): Eukaryota > Metazoa > Chordata > Aves > Bucerotiformes > Upupidae > Upupa > Upupa epops. Next base: position 24,461 of record VZRI01013880.1, on the reverse strand, counting down.
GCACTAGAATTATTCAAGAATTATGAGACTATGTGCATATTCAAGAGTTAAACAAGTATAACTAAATGCAGACTATAGCTCATGACTTCTGTAAATATTGCAGTACTCTACCTTCTCAGTAAATGAACAGTCAATTGACAGTGACTCTGGACTGGTTTCTTATAGTTAAGTTATATAGTTAAGTATAACTTAAGTATAGTTAAGGACTTTCAGTGACCTTATGTTCACACCAATCTCTCATTAATTATCCATTACACTGAAAAGTCAGTATAATTTTCAATGACAAACATATGTTCTGCTCTTTATCCATTAGACAAGTTTAATTTGAAGTGTACTGGGATTATCATGCACTATCCTTTCTACAATCGATAGACTAAAAGCTGAAAGTTGTTTTGCCAGGTGCCTTACAGCTAGCTCAGTGTCACATCCTGCAGAAAGAACAGGGAGTGACTTATGTTCCTGGATTCACTTGGGCTGAGTTAATGAGACCAACACCACAGGTCTGCACAATAAAAATCAAGTCCAGTAAATTTAATGTATGCTGTGCTCAAAGAGTAGAGAAGAAAAACATTGAAAAGACAGAAAATAGAGGGAAAAGTAGAAAGTTTCAGATCACCACCCCAAGTGCCAGTGATGTCTCACTTTGGCCATCTTCTTCCCCTACTCTTCAGCTCCATAGACACTTGCTGTCTCCAGCTCCTTGCTGTCTTCAGCAGTCTTCTCCCCTCCTTCCATTATAGTTGGCCCCATGGACAATGTGGGGTTGTGAGTGGTGCACACTCATGCCACTTTTTTTTATCCTCTGTTGCAAGGTTCATTTTTTTCACCTCACCATAGTGTGAGGGAAGCTGGCACTTACTGTTTTTGATATGGTATGCAGAAAAGTTTTGTCTTGGTGAACATAGACAAAATAGTGACAAAAGGCTATCCATCTTCTGATCCATTCATACCTCATTTTGTTCTTCCCACAGACTCAGCCTTGGAAGATGTACATTTCTCCTACTCTACCAGTCTTCTCCCTGCCTACCATTTTGAATCATTTAGCCTGTTGTTTGATCAGTGTGAAGCTCACACGTGGCAGGTCAGAACACTTGTTGACATCTGTTTCCAATAAAAGAAACTTTTCTGTTGATATTTTCGTTCTATGCCTATCTTTAGTATGGAAGTATAAAATTGAATTTTAGGCTGGATTAATTCTTAATCTGGAAACAAGTAAAAGCATACAACAGTACTGGAATATGCACAATTTGTAGTGGGCAGGCCTTGGCTGTGAAGATGGCTTGATGTATAAAACAAATGCTCTAAGCTATACAGTGAAAAAAAAAAAGGTCCTTTGCTGGTTATGTTCTTACAGTAATGTATTGAATTTAAGCATAATGTTTTACCTCAGTATATTCTAAGCATACTTAAAGCCTTTCTTTTTTATTTTTCACTAGTGTGTTTTTACAATGATCTCTTCCTAATCAAAACAAACTTACATTCAAAATTCTACTCTTATCTGGCTAATGATATCTGATTCTAGCTTCTGTGATTTTTATTAATTCTTTCTTCATCATTCATACAAGAATTGCATCTCATCCTTTCTATAGTGTACTGTGAATGCCACACAATTATTGGTCCCTTCTGCATATGGTGTCACAATCATAAATTCATTAAATCCTCTGTGCCAATAGCTCAGGTATCCATTTCTCCTCCAATATTTGTGCCAGCAACCTCTCACGAGATCAGTTATTGCACTAAAACTTCACATCTCAATCATCTCCTATTTCTGAATTTGTTTCTTGAATTTCTGATGATCTCCAATCTCACTTTTCAGACTGCTGCTCAGACTCACAACCTGGGCACGTTTTGCAATTACAAAGACTCTCAAAACCAATATGAGTATTCAATTTTGTTATTCTGGGACACTTCAAAAACCCAAAGCCTTATTTTCCATACCACAGAGCTGTTTGCAACATCTCTTCTTGATCACTGAAACAACAGATCTGTGCAGTGCTGTTGTATGAATAACCTGTTGTGTAGTTCATTTTCTCATTCATCAGGTTAAACACTGCCCCTCTCTACCCGTTCTTACTTATTCATCTTTTACCATAATTTCGCTTTTAAGACACAGAAGGCTTGGCTCCACATTATCTATTTTTTTTCAATATGAGGAGATTGAGTTGGACATGTTTGATCAGTTTCTGATACCAGCCTTACTCTCTTGCATGTTATATTTTCATAGTAAAATGAGGTAGATTACAGTATGGGCTGAGTAAAACAAATTATAGTAGTATCTCCAGGAATAGAATAAACACATGAATATAGTCACTACCCGATTATTTTTCACTTCTTATTCATGGGAAAAAGGGCAATATTTCATTAGAATGCTGTCCATTTTGCAAGTTAAATATTTTCTGCCTTTTATTGGCTACTGGAAATTATTATTTGAATTGCTGCTAGCCAACATTATTGGTAGTTCCAAAGAGAAAGTGCTGGAAGAAAATGAGCAAAGCTAAGTAATTTGTAAATTTATGCTATATACAACTGAAATCAGTGCATATCTTCTATTTGTCTCTTGAGCAAACAAAATGACCAGGTATAAAACTGTATTTTTAAAATGTTATCACTTTGATTACTTCTTTATGGACAAAAATTAGTGTAGGATTTCTGCTTAAAAAATCTGAAGCAATAGGAAAGCAAGATAGCACAAAACTAGCAGTAGTCACACAAGGATCTCTGCAGAGTTGCAGCTCAGCTGGACCACTATGCAAGCTAGACAAAACCCCCCATATAATTATAGAATCATTTAGGTTAGAATGGACCTTTAAGGTCATCGAGTCCAACCATTAACCAAACTCTAGCAAGCCCACCACTAAACCATATCCTTCGGCTTCATATGTACATGACTTAAAGATGTCCAAGGATGGCCATTCAACCACCTACCTGGGCAGCCTGTTTCAATGTCTGGTGGCCCTTTCAATAAAGGTGTTTTTCCTGATGTCTAATCTAAACTTCTCCCGGTGAAACTTGAGGCCATTTCCCCTTGTTCTATCCTGGTTACTTATGTCCTGATTTAACAGTAATGCATAATCTGAAAGCAAATGTATGCTTGATGAATCCTTGATGTTTATGGAATTATTAGATTATTATTTTTTGGTATTTTTTTATGTGATAAGATCTATGCCTTGGGATTGCACAATTCAAAGTGAGAATGAAGCAGCTCTGTAGGACTTAAGATAAATCAATCTTTTTCCTCTTGCCTCCCTTGGTGGATTTAATCCCATGGAGTTTTGATAAGGCTACCTAACTGAGCAAAGCCTCAGTACAGGAGTGGAGCTTACTATTTCCTTTGTGTTAACTTGCCACACTCATTCTCTGCATGCTTCTCTACATCACTTGCAGATCACCAAATAGCTTCCAAAACTCCAGGAGTTCCTTTCTCCCACATGCCTTTGATTGTTAGCATGACCAAAGAGCTTTTGTGCTAATACAACAGTTTGTATGCTGATGCTCCATGGCCAAAACCAGTTTATTGTCAGTGTCCTTTAAATAGTTTGACAGTACTGACTGGCTATACATTTCTGCTCCTGGAAAAACGTCATTTTGGTATCAGGAAATGTGAGTAATCACCTGGTAACATTCAAGGGCAGGCCTCAAGGGGCTCTGAGCAACCTGATCTGGTTAAAGATGTCCCTGATCACAAAAGGGGTGTTGCACTAGATGACCTTTAAAGATAATTTCCAAGCCCATTCTTTTATTTTACAATTCTATGAATACTGCACTCTCCATGATTTTATTGCACTACAACATTTTCTTCACTTTGCTTTTTAGGTTGAATTGGTTAGAGGGAGGACCTTGCATCCAGTCTTGATGCAAACCAACAATTTCAATTTTGCAGTTTTTTCAAACTCAAGTGCAAACCCAAAAATTTCTGAAATAACATGGGTTATGATAATCTAGGTAGTCATCTCCTATACAGATCTGTTTCCTTAGCCTGATTTCTCTGAAAGGTTCTTCCATTCACTCTTACAAATAATCTAATCACTGTGTGAAGTAAAAAAGGTTGTTCAGTAGCTTGCTCTTGCAGTATATTTGTAGATTAATTCTATTTCTATGAATAAAAGTTATGATCACAGGGCTATTGAAGTTAATAGTAATTTTTAGGGATATTGCTAACTAGGTTCTCAATCACATCTGGTTGATGTTGATAAAGTTAAAACTTCCTATGTAGACGTTGTGGAGAGTTCAACTGAAACTGAAGAATACTTGCTGTCATAAATCATGTAATGGTGATCTTTCTTTCTTACCTCATGTTTTTGAAATCGTGTACTGTGCTTAATTTGGCATGAAAATGACACAGGTTTAGTACTCATTCAAAAATAAGTCTACTTTTTTTCCCAGGGAGACTATAAAATTGCATCTAATACCATCAACTGACTCAACTAATTGGTATCTCTTCTTGTGTAGTAAAATTCTTGGATGCATGCATTTGCATGTAATTTTGATCCTAGGCCTTGAGTAGTACAGCTGATTGCTTACAGTAAAACATGTAACACATGAATTACAAACATAAAGCAAGCACAAAATTTTTAGCATGACAGAAAGATAACTTCTTCTAATCGAGGCTACATGATATTCTGATGACATCCCACCAGCTGTATTTGTTTGCAGATGCTAGATATTATCATGCAAGTTGGCCTACAGCAAACACAGTAAAAATCAAATAGAAACATAAGTGAACACTTGTAGCTAAGTCTGTTAAAATTAGCTAACCAGATTATATTAAATCCTCCATCTATTTGTCACCTTATCCTAACAAAAATGGCAAAGTAAATTTACTGACTATATGTTATAGAGTATGTTGTCCATTTTTTCGCTTTTTAATTTCCAGACTGTAAACTCTGAGTATTTGTACCATGCTATTTTATTTACACTGATTCTTTTACTCAATGTTGCGTATTAAATAATTAAGTTATTAATTACTAGATGGTATATAAACAGACTGGATGATGTGATAACATATTTCAATCAGGATATTAATTTGAATGTTTGTCTAAAAAACTGCAAACTGTAAGTCTTCTTCGGTTTCTTTTGGCACTGACAGAAAAAGGAGAAGGAATTCCCTCTTATCCAGGCTGTACACATTGCTTACACCATGATCATTCAGATTTACAAAGGAAGATGTCACAAAAATGTTGTGTCCTGCCATTTTCCCCCCTCTAATTACTTAGTTCAAGGAGTCATGTTCACAAAGTAAAATAAGTTATCTGTGTATCTCATATACATGAAAGACATATCAGAATGACCTATCCCTAGAGTGCAATCTTTTAACAACCTGTATTCAGAGCATCCAAGGGGTCTAAACAGGGAACAATGAAATGTAAGATGTACTTGAGGCTTCTCTTATTCCCCTATTCCTGTGAACTTGTGCAAGACCTGTATTCACAGAGAAAAGCTAATCATACTATCTGTTGATCACACCATTGTGGAAACAGAACAGAAACAGAAATGGAGGGACAGAGAAGCATCATTCTACCTTCCCTTAAAAAGAGATTTCTGCAGTAGTGGTAGTGGTTTAAGCGCTACAAAGGAAATAAAAAGTGGTTTCTATGCCTCCTTCAACCCAAGGCCATTCAAACCACATCTTGTCTTCTAGAACTATACCTGACATTCCTCTGTGGCCTACTTGAATGACAGACACCTCTAGGAACAGCTTATGAATCTCATATTAAAGAGTTATGCAGCAGGGTAAGGAAAAAATTTTTAAAAAATATATAAAAGCCAACTACACACAGAAGGGCTTACATCCTCTTAAGCACCTAAGTGTTTAGGTTATAGGTAACTCACAGGACATTTCCCTGGGTTGTACTTAAGGCATTCACACCTGCACAGGTACTCTTTAGAGCAGGGTTTATATACTAGACATGACATGTCAAATGCAAAATGCTTCTCCTATAAACAGAAAAAGAATGTTCTTTCAGAAGAGCAAAGAAGCAGGGTGGCTGTTTTTTGCACACTCTTACTATCAAATCTCAACTGGTTTTAATGTAGTTGACAGCAAATTCCACTGTAAAATAAAAGTCTTGCAGCTCATCAAGTTAATCAGAATAGTCATCACGTCATAAGTCAAGCAAGAAAGGCAGAAAACCAGACCATCTGAACAGGGAACTATTACTGGAATAAAGGAGGAAGAAGAAATTTTATGATCTCCAGAACAGACTTCATGCATTGCAGGAGGATTATAGAGCTGTGATTCACACATACAGGGGAAATACAGGAAATGCTTAAGCCCAGAAACTAACCAGTTTTGTATCAGACAAGACTATTTTAGATATGTTAATAGCAAGAAGAGATCTAAAGAAAACATGTGGCAGGTACTTGTTGAAGATGATCAGAGGTATCCAATGTTGGGGAGTTTTTTCCTCAGACCTTAATGATATGGATAGACCTTCCAGATCCTCTGAGATGGAGGACCACAACTACAGGAGCAGTGACTTTCCATAAGTTGACACTAAAATTATAAGGAATAAGTAATAGCTGTTAAAAATTCAGAGGTACATGAAGCCTGATAATATTCATCTCAGAGTACTGAAGGAATACTGGTGGATGTAACAACAATCATTTCCATCATCTACCAAAGGTCCTGGAAGCCTGAGGAGGCTCCTGATGACTGAAAACTAGACAGCATTATTCTAGTCTATCAAAAAGGCAAAAGGGAAGACAGAGGAAACTACACACCTGTTAGTCTACCTTAACAACCTGGAAAACATATGGGAAGCATCATACTGCGTGTGATTGAAAGGCATTTCAAGGGCAATGCAATCATTGGGCATGGTCAACATGGACTCACAAACAAAAAGTCCTGTTTGTCTAATTTAATGTCCTTGTATGGTACAATATAGTCACATATCTAGTGGAGGAAGGGAAGGCAATTGCTGTAGCTTTCTTGGATTTCAGTAAGACTTTTGAATCTGTTTCTTACAGTATCCTTCTGAAGTTGTGCAATGGTGAAATAAACAGATCTGTATGCTGGGTGAAGAGCTGGAAGGATGAGAGATAAAGATCAAAGAGTTGTAGTGAATGAGGTGTTTGAAAGCCAGTCATCAAAGGTGTTCCTCAGGACTCAACTCAAGGGTCAGTTCTGTGCAATATATTTATCAATTATTTACATGCAACATTTGAATGAACCTAGGATGGACTAGCATTGGGTAGAAGTGTGAATTGAGATAGGAGTGGCTGGACAGCAGCCCTGAAGAAAGGAATCTTGGGGTGCTGGTTGACAGCCCAGTATGAGTCAACTGCCAGTTTGCCCTGGCAGCCAAGAGAGCAAACTGCACTCCAGAGTGCATCAAACACAGCACAACCAAGTCAAAAGAGCTGATTATCTTGTATTTAGTAATGGTGTAGCATGACCTTGACTACTATTTGTAGTACTGGGTAAGCAGGATGTAAAGGTCCTTCAGTGTATCCAGGGAGGGCAACAAAGCTGGTGGAACATCTGGAAGGAATGTCCTGTGCGGAGCACCTGAGGTCTGAAAAATTCTTGTGGCTCTTCCTAATATTCCCAGTATCTTAACATTCCCTTTCAAAGCACAGCAGTGAGTATTCTTTATGGCTGACAACTGGCTCAATACGAACCAGCAGTGTGCCCTGGTGGTATGAAAGGCCAGTGACATCCTGGCTTGTATCAAGGACAGTGTGGCCAGCAGGGCCAGAGGCATAATTCTGCCCCTGTACACAGCTGGTGAGACCTCAACCTCGAGTACTGTGTGCAGCTCTGGGCCCCTCACTTCAAGAAAGATGTTGAGTGGGTCCAGAGGAGAGCAACAAGGCTGCTGAAGGGATTAGAGGGAAAGTCTTATGAAGAGAGGCTGAGGGAGCTGGGGTTGTTCAGCCTGGAGAAGGGAAGACTTGGAGGGGACCTTATTACTCTCTATAACTACTTGAAGAGAACTTGTAGACAGGTGGGAATCAGGCTTTTCTCCCAGGCACCTAGTGATAGGATGAAGCTGCAACAGAGGAGGTTTATGTTGGATGTTAGGAGGCAATTCCTCATGGAAAGGGTGGTTAGACATTGGAATGGACTGCCCAGGGAGGTGGTGGAGTCTCCATCCCAGGAGGTGTTTAAGACTGGACGTATTACTTAGTGCCATGGTCTAACTGTTACGGTAATATTAGGTCATAGGCTGGGCTTGATGATCTCAGAGGTCTTTTCCAGCCTAAATAATTCTGTGATTCTGTCAATTTTCTATACATCTAATACAATTCTTTCTTGGCACAAAAATGTAATGTTTACATTTTTTTTTGTATTTACATGCATTTACATGTATTTACAGTGAACTTTTCCATTGTTAATGTATTACATGATACTACCTCTTGTCTAGTAATCACAGTCTATATTTTTTATTCATGCATCATGTGACCTTGCATTTGAAAATGTTCAACCTCATCATCAAAAGAGAGCAGCCTGTTTTATAACCAAATTATGACCACTGCAACTTCCTTCTTCACCAGATTTTTGGTATCATTTGCACATTTTACAATCAATGATTAAATATTTTACTGCAGTTCATTTACAAAGGTATTGAAGATCAATGGATTGAGGACAGATTTCTGTATATCTGATCTAGAAGCAACCCCAGTAGTAAGATGTGTCTTCATGTATGGATTACATTTTATTATCTATTGGTTAGCCAAATTTTAATCCCTGCAATATAGTTTACATGGATTTCGTGAGTGATTTGTTTTCTCTCCCCATCAAACTCTGGTGCCAATTCAGACATAATTACTTTGCTGTCAGCTTTTACTGGTTGCTCATTTTGTGTTTGATCCAGTGACCACTGCAATAAAATACATGGCTGACAGGGCTTTTTTTATTAAACATTATACCAATTCTTATTAAATATGCAGAAGGACTTATTCTTTATTCTTTGTGTTCCTTATCAGTATTCTCACTTGTTTGCTCTGAATCAATATTAATCATAAGCTAATAAAATCCTGAATTATTAAACTGGTGGAGTACACATAGAAAGAAAAAGCAGGAGAACATGCATATTTTTGAGAGACATGTCTTTTGGCTTCAGTTGTATAGGTTTTTTAAAGTTTAAAATGTTGGACTGAGGGACATGAATAAGGACTGAATGGGTAGTATGTTTCCACTTGTTCTTGTTTGAAAATTACCAAATTTTTAACTATTAGTTGTGGTGCTTTTATGCTGAAAAAACATTCTATTTAGAAGCTGAAGGTAGCTTTTGTAGCAGACCTCCTGTGTCAGTGCACAGACTCCACAGATGCTTGGTGGACAGAGTCCATAAAGGGAAGGTACTTCCTGCTTCTTCACTTCTTCTCATCATCTGCACCATCTTTGCCTCATCTCATGCTCCTGCTGCTACACGTCTTGAAACAGGGAGCTCCTCTTGGAAGAGGAGAGAAGAGAGAGAGAGCTCCCCCCACCCCCCAAGGGTGGTGGTGGGGGTGAGTAATGGCTCTCAACCCCCTGCCACCAAAGGGTGGAAGCCAAAAGAAGTCTTAGCCTGGCTGTAGCTCTGCTGCAGGGGTAGCCACAGCCCTCTTTTGCACGGGATCTCAAACTCAGAGAGGCTGAAGAGACAAGCCTGTCTCCATACCTGCAAACCCCCCACTGTGGGGGTGAACCTGTAGCCCTCCCCTCTTTTGATGAGGGATCAGATACAGAAAAACCAGCTTGTTCCTATCCTTGGCAGTGGGCCGGAGTAAGGACAATTTCTCCAAAGCCTTGCTACAGTCTAAACGACTTTAAAGATACCAGACAGAGTTGGTTCTTAACTCTCTACCTCCCTTGGTGCTTGACCAAGGGGAGAAGAAAGAAAGGCTCTGCATAAGGCCTGTGGAAAGCCCTTGGATGAAATCCCAAAAAGCCTGCATGTCATAATAGACGTGATCATGCATAACCAGCACCATGTTGCCTTGTCTCCACCGGATTGGCAAAGATCCTGTATAGTCTGCCACTGAGAGAGACTGAGAGTAGCCTGTACTAAGAGAGAGAAAGAGAGATCACAAATACTGATCTCCTAAGCCTTTAGCAAACACAGAGAGTCTGGAATCCTGTTGTATCTTCCTTTGACGCTGCTATAGACTCAAAGAAGAGCCCCTAACTAACGGAAGCTGGAATTAGGCTGGAGACAACACAAAGTTCTGACATCAGCATGAGGATCAGCAAAAGGAACTTTTCCACAAGCACCAAATGTGTAGTTTGTGCTGTATTCCTGCCACACCACCATCCACCACCACCCCCCCATCCCCTCCACTTCCTCTTCTGGAAAGTGGGGGTGAAAGTGTGTGTGTGTGGTGGCTGTTGTGGGAACGAGTGTTGGTGTATACTCTCTTGTTCCACACCTCTCATCTGAGGCCAAAGCCCAATGTGTTAGCTGTCTCCCATTTCTCTCAGAGTGTGTGTAAAGGCATTGTGATACAGTTTCTGTTTTACCTTTTTGATTACTTTTTTGGGCTTTATTCCTTTTCTTCTTTGTGATGGGTTCAATAAACTGTTTTTTTAGCAAAGTTGCTTCATTGCCTGTTAAACTCTCAGTGAGAGCTGGTTGTTGCACTTGAATTACAGACACCAACCCAAACTGATTTAGACTCTCTTGTTAAGCCATTACACCATTGAAGCAGGAATGGTTGGAAGCCTTTTTTCCCTTTTTAGGGTTTGGACATTGAAGTTTTGTCTCAGTTATGTAAGAACATTGCTGTGAATCTACATACAAGTGCATGTCTTTGCACGTATGTATTTTTATGTGGAATTGGTTTTGTGGGGGATGAATTAAATTTCTTGTTGCCTTTCCTCCAAATTCAGTGTTATGTTTTTCACCTGCAATGTATATTTTTTTATCAAACTATCCTTGTATTGTATTTATTTATGCCCTTTAACATCTTAGTTAAACTAATTGGTTCATTTTATCATTATCAACACTAAATAATTCTTGCTACCGTAAGTTACCAAGAAAGCCATGTTCTCAGCTGATATATCTCCCCCAGGACCTTTCTCTACTCCAAGCTGAACAGCTCAAATTCTCTTAGCCTTTCTTCATAGGAGAGATGATCCTGCTCTCTGATTATACTTATGGTCCTGCTCTGGATCTGGTCCAATATGTCCATGTGTGTCTTGTACTGACAACTCCAGAACTGGACACAGTACTCCAGGTCAGGTCTCACGAGAGCAGAGTGGAGGGTGTGAATCATCTCCTTTCACAATCTGATGACACTTCTTTTGATACAACCCAAGGTACTGTAGAGCTTTTGCACTGCACTCATACATAGCCAGGTCATGCTAAGATTCTTGTCCACCAACATCTTCATGACATTTGCCTCAGGATTACTATCAACCCATTTGATACACATCATGCATTTGTGTTTGGGATTACCCCATCCAGATGCAGGACCTTGCATATGGACTTGTTGAATCTTGTGCAGTGGTGAATCATGTCCAGGTCCCTCTGGATTGCTTCCCTTCCCTCCAGCATGTTGACCACACCACACAGTTTGCTGAGGGTACACTCAATGCCAATATTCACCATGTTGCCAACATGGTTAAACAACTGGACCCAAACCAGAGTCCTGAGGAACACCATTCAGAAATGATGTCCACTTGGATATTAAGTTGTTGATCACAGAATCTTGAATGCAACAATCCAGCCAATTCCTTATCCACTGATCAGTCAACCTGTCAAAACCACGTGGAACAGTGTCAGATGCCTTGCACAAGTCCAGGGAGATGACATCAGTTGCTCTACTCTTATTCACCAATACTGTAACCCATAGAAAGTCACCAGATTTCTCCGGCCTGGTCTGCCTTTAGTGAAGTAATTTTGGCTGTTAACAATTTGTTTTCCATGTGCCTCAGCATAGTTTTGAGGAAGGTCTGCTCCGTGATCTTGCCAGGCACAGAGGTGACACCTGACTGCCTATAGTGCCCTAGATCATACTTTTTTCCCTTTGTAAAAATCATGGCTATATTTCCTCTTTTCCAGTTAGTAGGAACTTCACTGTACTGCCATGATTTCTCACATAAAATGGGTAGGTAATTTCCTGGCAAATTAATCCAACATTTCTGTCAGGATCTGAAAATCTATCCCACCAGGTACCTTGGACATGTGAATCTTCAGGTTATTTATATAATCATGAACCTGATCTGCCACTACCAGTGGTGGTACTTCTTTATGCTGGTCCCAGTCTTTGACTTCTGTGGCTTGGGCAATGTGGTTTGAAAGTCTTCTGGTGAAGCCTGAGGCAAAATATCACAGAGCACTTCTCCATATCCTGCCTTACCAGGTTACTTGTCTCAATCCAGAGGGAGCCCACATTTTCTCTGGTTTTTCTTTTTTGACTTATATATGTATAGGAGCTCTTGTTGCCCTTGTGTCCCTGACCACATTTAATTCCTTATGGGCTTTGTCTTCCCTTACCCTGGCTGTATGGACAATTCCTCTATATTTCTCCTAAGCTACCTGTCCTTGTTTTCACTCTCTGTAGGCTTCCCGGTTATGCCTAAGTTTGTCCAGAAGTTCCTTGCTCATCCACACAGGTCATTACCTGACTTTCTTTTCACAGCAGTGCAGTGCTCTTGAGCTCAGAGGAGATGATCTTTAACCATTAACCAGCTTTCTTGGACTCCAAATCCCTTTAGAAACCTATCCCATTGCACTTTGTCAAAAACGTCCCTGAAGAGTCAAAATCTGCTCTCCAGGGTACCCTCCTCTCTGCCTTGATGACCAAGGAATACTCAGATAAAGAGAAGTGTAATTGTCATGAGTGATTCCTTTCTGAAAGAGACAGAGGGACAATTGAACCCAGCCATCCCACAGGAATATCTGCAGCCTCCCTGGGGCCCAGGCTAAGGACTTCACTCCGAATTTCCATGATCTAGTACGAGTCTGTAATTATTACTAACTATTGGTCATACAAGAAGGAAGCAATGAGGTTGAGGGGAGAAGTACAGAATCAGTCAAACTGGGCTCTAGGGTACTGGGGCAATTGCTTACTGGATTGGGAGCACAGGTGATCTTGGGGAGGTTTGCAGGGCACTGGGCCTGCAGAGAACTGATGAAGTTGAGCTGTCTCAAAGGGGGAAAAGGATTCTTGCTAATGACTAAGCAGGGCTCACTGATAGGTCTTTAAACTAGATTCAAAGAGAGAAGAGGATGAAACCAGGCTCAGCAGAGATGAGCCTAGATGTGGCATGCAATTGTTGGGGCTTAATATCAGTAGAGCAGTTCATGTGAATCTGTATCAGTGCACAAAATATGGATAACAGGCAGAAGGAGATGGAAGCTATCGTACAACAGGATAAATATGACTTAATCACCGTCACTGAATGGTGGGACTACTGTCATGACTGGCAGACTAGCTTGTCAAGCCACTCTCATAATTTATCCCAGGTGAACAGAGTCTTGTTAATGTGACACCCATCCACAAGAAGGGACAGAAGGATGATCCAAACACGAGCAGTCCCATTAGCATGACCTCAGTACCAGGGAAGATTATGGAACAGTTGATCTGAAGCATGTCATATGATAAGTACAGGACAGCCAGAAGATGAAGGGAAGGCTGTGGGTGTTATTTCTCTAGATTTTAGTAAAGCATTCAAAACAGTGCCCAACAGCATTCTCCTAGAGAAAATGGTGGCTTATTGCTTAGACAGGTGGACTCTTCAGTGGATAAAAAGCTGATTAGGTGGCTGAGCCTGGAAAGTTGTGTTGAATGGAATTAAATCAAGTTGGTGGCTAATTGCAAGTGATATTTCCCAGGTCTCAGTATTGGGTCAGTCTTGTTTAGTATCTGTAGCAATGATCTGGATGAGGGGATTGAGGGCATCCTCAATAAGTTTGCAGATGACATCAAATTCTGCTGATATGTTTATCTGCTTGAGGGTAGGAAAGCTCTGCAGAGGGATCTGGACAGGTTGGATTGATGGGCTGAGGCCAATTGTATGAGAATTAACAAGGACACATGATGGGTCACAAAATCCCATGAAATCCTTTCAAATCTCTAAGGTTCTGTGATTCAGTGATTTCTTATCTTTCTATAAAGACTTTCATCCACTTTTTTTTCCTGGTCTGTAGCAGACCTCCACTGTAATGTCTACTTGTTTCTTTTTTTCCATTTATACTGACCCATAAGCTATGAGTTGTTTCCTCATCTGCTCCCAGGTGGAGTTACATGTACTCCATGTGGTCATTGACATAGAGGACAACACCCCTCCTTGTCTCCCTTTTCTGTATTTCTTAAAAAGTTATACCTCTTCATTCCAACACTCCAGTCATAGAAATCACCCCACTGTGTCTCGGTGATGGCAATGAGGTCATAGCCCTACATGCACATCTCTTCTTGTTTTCTGCTTATGCTAGGTGCATTGGCATAGAGGCATTTGAGTAGGCCTCCTGAAGAAATGTCTGTCTTCTCAGGTTCATTACATGTGAGGTAACTCCATATGTTTTGCAGAAATCTAGTGTGAACATTTTTGTTTATGAACAGTGATTTATGATTTATTATGATTTATGAAGCACAATGTCATTGTTTCAGTAAAAAGAAGAGAAAGAACTGATTTGAATCATTACATTAAGGAGCAATACAGAATTACTCCTTAAAAGGTTTTCAGCTTTAGGATAATGACATAATATAAAGTTAAAACATCAAATTTACATGGAAGAAAATGAATGTAATCTGCTAATATTTGTGTAATATCTATGAATTACTTCAGTTCTGAACTGTGCTTTCTAAAGTACCTCTATTAATTGTATTTGGTGAATGATTTATTCATCAGAATTGGGTTGGCCATGAATTACTGTAAATTCGAGCAAATAATTCTAACTAAAAATATGTCAAAATGTTAATTTTGCATTTGCAGGTTAAAAGAATTCGTTCTCTTTTTTTTTAGTGGAGCTAAAGAGAGGTGTAGGCACAAGTTTCACCTTGTTCATTACATAACATATTTCTCCAAAGGCAAAGATGTTTTTTTCTAAGTCAGAGAAGGTTCAAAATCTACCTGCCTGCACCAGAAAATTACTTTCAACCAAAATTTTGTACACATCAAGAGGCTATTGCATAGCTGGGTAATTGATGTAGGTTTCTCTCAGTGTTTTAACTGAAGTTTTTCCAGTTTTCAGGACAAAATTTTCAGGTTATTCAGCTGAGGATCTGTAAGTTAAGAGATGCAACTTCTATGTCTTTGTGATAGAATTCTCACAAGTAGTCCTTCTGAAGCTCCTTCACAAACTGTGGATGCCTACAGCTAAAAGTCACAAATCTACTCTCAGTGTTTCTCTGTGGTGTTAAAACAATCCTTTCTTTCTCAGCTGGAAGTTTAGTAAAAACAGGGGAAGAATTATATTGTTCTAAGAACATTTTTAAAGTTGCTGCAGAACAGAGTAGCACTGAAAATACTGGAATAATTTTTCAGCTCTCCCTGGTGTCTGTGGAAAAGATACTCTATGAACACATCAATATATAAATGTTCCATCTTTCCTTACAAGAAATACTGTTTCTACACCATACACATATAATTTCAAAAGAAATAAAATCTAGATGTGAAAAAGGCCAGAAAAAAAATCTCTTAATTCCTTTTTCCTCTCAGATAACCAAAATCTGATGGAAATCTAGCTATCAGGAATGTGCATAAGCCAAAATAAAGTTTTTATTTTATTTATTTCTTGTATACCCCAGCATCCAGCTGCTTGTCGCAGAGTTATTACTCTCTACGTAGAGTTCCCAGGAGGACCCAGATCCCAATTACTTTAATTCCTTGACTCAAGTGTCTTTCACAAACAGAGATATAGAAATAGACTTTTGTTGTACTGTAACCAAGAAAGCAAAGGTGAAAGGAAACATAAATTCTCCATTTTCTAACTAAATAACTGAACTTTTGAAATGTGATGGTATCAGATTGGCACAGTGGAATCTGTGCCTGTCCATGGTTTTATAAGCTATTCTGAAACTCAAGAAGAAAGCCTATAGTTCATGCAAAGAGGGGATGGCCGCTTGCTATGATTGTAAGACTAGTCAGAGAATGTAGGGATGTGATTAGAAAAGCCAAGGATTCATTAGAATTAAACTTTGCAAGAGAGGTCAAGGATAGCAGAATGAGTTTCTTTAAATATATTGCAGATAAAATTAACACTAGAGGCAATGTAGGCCCCCTGTTGAATGAGGTGGGTGCCCTGGTAACAGATAATATGAAGAAGATGGAGATGCAGAATGCTGCCTTAGCCTCTATTTATACCGCTGGAGGCTCTCTTGATGAACCCCAGACCACTGAAGCCCCAGAGGAAGTCAGGACAAAGGAGGACTTTGCCCTGCTTGACGAGGACTGGGTTAGAGACCAGTTAAGCAGTCTGGATGTACATAAATCTATGGGTCTTGATAGGATGCACTGTGACTTCTAAGGAAGAAGGCACAAGTCGTTGCTAGGCCACTCTCCATCATCTTTGGTAAGTTGTAGGGAACAGGAGAGGTGTCTGGGAGCTGGCAAAAAGCAAATGTCACTCCATTTTCAAAAAGGGCAAGAAAGAGGACGCAGGTAACTATAGACCGGTCAGCCTTACCTCCATCCCTGGAAAGGCAATGGAACAACTTGGCACTGTCTCTGGGCACATTAAGGGCAAGAGGGTCATTAGGGACAGTCAACACAGCTTCACCAAAGGGAGGCCATGCTTGACCAATCTGATAGCCTTCTTTGAAGATATAACCAGATGGAAAGATGATGGCAGAGCAGTGAATGTGGTTTATCTTGACTTCAGTAAAGCATCTGACACAGGCTCCCATAGCATCCTGGCAGCCAAACTAAGGCAGTGTGGTTTGGAAAATTGAGTACTGAAGTGCATTGTGAACTGGCTGCAGGATAGAAGCCAGAGAGTAGTGATCAGCAGGGCAGAATCTAGTTGGATGTCTATGTCTGAGTCCTCCAGGGGTTAGTACTGGGACCAGTACTATTCAATATATTCACTAACAATCTGAACAAGGAAATAGAATGCATTGGGAGCAAGTTTGCTGATGACACAAAGCTGGGAGGCGTGGCTGACACACCAGAGGGAACGTATATGGAACGTAGAAAGTTGGGCATGGAGAAATTTAATGAATATAATTAGTTCAAGTGTAGAGTCTTGCACCTGGGCAAGAACAACCACAAGTACCAGTATAGGTTGGGGACTGACCTGTTGGAGAGCAGTGTAGGAGAAAGGGACTTGGGGGTCCTGAGGACAGCTGGATTACCATGAGGCATCAGTGTGCCCTCGTGGCCAAGAAGGCTAATGGATTAGAAGGAGTGTGGTTAGTAGATCAAGATTGGTTCTCCTTCCCCACTACTCTGCCTTAGTGGGAACACATCATGTCTAGTTCTGGGCCCCTCACTTCAAGGAGGACACAGAACTGCTTGAGAGAGTTCAATGAAGAGCCACAAAGATGATGAAGGGAGTGAAGTATCTCCCTTATGAGGAAAGACTGAAGGAGTTTGCTCTCTTTAGCTTGGAAAAAAGGAGACTGAGGAGTGACCTCCTTAATGTTCATAAATATGTAAAGTGTATCAGGAGGACAGAGCCAGGCTATTCTTGGTGGCATCTAATGATAGGACAAGGGGCAACGGGTGTAAGCTGGAACATAGAAGGTTCCACATAAATACGAGAAGAAACTTCTTTACATTGAAGGTGACAGAGCATTAGAACGGGCTGCCTAGGGAGGTTGTGTAGCCTCCTTCTCTTGAGATGTTTAAAATGCACCTGCACATGTTGCTGTGTAACTGGATCTATGTGATCCTATTGTGTGGGAGGATTGGACTAGATTATCTTTTGAGGTCCATTCCAATCCCTAACATTCTGTGAATCTGTTATTATTCTGTATTCTAATTACAGACTGAGAACAAGTAGATTTCATCAGTGTCTGCTGTAATGAGCAGCTCAGTTGTCACTTTGCCTGTTGATTATTTTAATTATATTCAAAAGTTTTAAACACTTTAGTTTGTTTCTAATTTATAGAGTGATACTCCTTAATAACGAATGAAAAACATTGTAGGTTATAAAAGCAAGCGATATTGAAACAATATTCTACTGCCTGAACAAGATGTTTTCTGACTGGAGGAGATATTTTTGTGTTTGAATAGCAACATCATCTTTTAGTTTTGTATTTCTTTCAAATACTTCAATATATTCAAATTAATAGAAAGAAAGAAATTGAATCAATTGTGAAGGACTACATTACAGGAGCCTAGAAAATACATTGGAAATACATCAGAAATTTTCAAGAAATCATATCTTAACACCTTTCAGTTACATTAAGTATGACATGATGGTGAATTCATAATGAAACATTTGTGCTTGGAGAGTATATAGGGAGCAACGTGTTATCATCTGAAATACCTATTAAAACCTTTCAGATTTGGGTCTTAGAACATGTCTTGGACTGCTGCTGTCAGAAATGGTAGAACAAACTCCTGGAAGTCTGAAGTAGAATGCCTGTATATGTGACATAGTGAGCACTACTTTGTATCTTCTTGAAGCCTTAGTTACAAAGGTGCAAGTATGAAAATTACAGAAGTTGTACTTTAATTAGACAAAACTGATAACAAAGATGAATGTCTTACTTACTACATGACTGCTAAAAATATATATTAATATTGTAGCATTGTGAGTACTTTATTGAAAAGAACTAGACTTTGGAAGCAAAGCGAATTCTGATTCCTGAATCTTGCTACCACAGAATACAACTAAGTTGTGTTCAAGTAATGTGAAAGGCTGTACCTTTCTACTTGTCTTACTTACAAAATAAGTGTAGAAAGAAATCAACATTTTTATTTTGCAAATCTTACATAATGGATGCAGTTGTGCAGAAGCAAAACCTTTACGGAATCCTACCCTACATTTTTGTTGCTATACATGGAAATATAATTGTGTCTGTGACAGCACACAATGCTTCAGTAGATGTCTTAATCTTTTTAACTACAGATAAATTTCTTTGAACTTGGAAGGATAAAAGGGAAGACCACTACCAAGGAAACACTGAACATTTACAGGACGTCAGATACTGTCTGACATTGATTTTGATGGAGCCTGTTGTAGTCTTGAAGTTTAGCACCGGGAGACATACCCAAGTACACTTCGGCTTCATCACTGCAAGATGCAGTTCTTCATCTCATGAAGTCATTTGGGAATCAATAGAGCAATAACACTTTAAAATTACTGGGAATTTGTCCTGACCTTCTGAATCCACAGGTCAGCATTCCAGAAGATCACAACATGAAAAGGAATCCACACAAATCAAATACAAAAGTAAAGTGATTACTCCCTTCTGTTCAGCTGCTGTTGGACTACATTCTGAGTATTGCATCCTGTCAGATTCTCCACTAAAACAGGTTAAAAGCCTCAAACACTGTAAGTGGGGAATTAGTAGCTTCAAAGGCCAAACTCCTCTGCAGCTGCTGAGGTGTGCACTGTGGGAACATAGCAAGCTGTTACCATCCCATATGTGAACCTATGTTGTAAGTCTCCTTAATTTGACCCAAGCAAACCCATAAACATGTTCTTTTTTTGATTGGATGGGATGTGACACATGTTAATACAAGAAAAAAAATGGAAAAAATTAGTCCAAAATATGGCATACAAGATGTTTAAGAAGCTGAAGCACATCACATACAAGAAGAGGCTAAGGGAGAAGTATGCATGCAGACCCAAGAGAACCATGAGGGTCAAACTGCTGTCATGTACGAAAATAAAAAGTTATGATAAAATGCAGTCAGAATTTTCTAAGAGATCTTCAGGAGATGGACAAAAGGTAGAGGTCACAACCTGCAGAAAGACTATCTGAAAATATGGAAAAGATCTTCTCTTTATCACCTCTTCTCAGTGGAGGTGATAAAACACTGGAGCTGGCTGCAAAGATAATCTGTAAATTCTCATTTTTATATATATTCAAAACTTTCCTGCACAAGGTCTTCAATAAATTCATCTAGCTTTATGGTAACTGTTTTGAGAATTTGATGGGACTAGTTACCTGGAAGTTCCTTCCAATAATAATATTCTATTAATTTTGATATCCAGTTAGAATTTTAAATATTTTTGTTATGTCATTGGTACCACATGGGTTACACATGCTGAATTCTGCAAACATAGTTTTACAATTGTGAAAAAAAGGATAGTATATTAAATGTTATCTAAAACCATTTCTGCAATTTTCTTAATTTCTTGAAGCAGAATGCTTCAAATAGTAGATAAAAATGGGAAAAAAAATTGGTTGAGTAACGCTGTGGGAGGTGTTGGATTGGTATTATTAAATGTCAAGAGCCAGCAGAAAATGGCTTAACAGAATGAGAAGAAAGAATATGCTTAATTCTTTTGGCAAAAGCAATTCCCTTAGTCTCTCTGGTAAACAGCAGTGCAGGAAAAGTATTCTTTAAAAATAAAGTGAGAACGCACTTACATAAGGAACAAACAAAACAGAAAGACTGTGATTTTAATGTGTTCATTTATCGTGGTCGATGCCTGTTAAGGCAGAAGAATTTCTAAAGAATGTGGTGAGGATTGTGTCTTTCTTACATCTGTGAGAAGTCTAAATTAACTGAAGAAGCTTCAGTGAATTTATTCTGGATTTATAATGGTATGATTAAGAATATAGTTTGATCTTTTGTGTTTCTCATTAGTCAATGAAACTAAATTTCTTTTTTTTTGGTCTAGAAGTCAGAAAAACTTTTCTGAATACTCAAAAAAGTCCATAGCAGCTAGCATCAGTCCACCCAAACAAAACAATAGGGGATGTGACTCAAACATCTTTCTGAGCTTTAATAGAAGAAATTTTACTTCTCCTTTACAATTCATCTGTAAAGTATATGGCACTGTAAAATAACATCAAATATCAAATCATGCTTACCCAGCAGTCAGGGGGAAATGTGACCTATGCAGACACGTTGTCACAAGGCAATACTTTCAAGAATACCGTGAAATTTTGGTGACAGCATAACATCAGAATTTTTTTTGTTGTTCATGGCAGATCTGTGACAACTTTAAAGTTCCAGGGATGAAGGTCATCACTAATATACTGCTGCTCTTTCTGAACATATTATTAAGAAATTAATAGTAATTCATACAAAAAATTACAGAGTGAATATCTTGTCTATTTTTCATACCATTTCCCAAGTAATGAATTTTTCTTCTATTAAGTCTCTCTGTATCTTCTTCAGGATTGGCCATCAAATATATTAGGAAGAAAATTTAAAAAAATGGGTGTTTTTTTTCCCTTATTGAGAATAAGAATGCACTACTTTAGAATCAAATTATACTGGTGCTGCATGCTTTCTGGTACAGAAAGTATGAGTTTAACAGTGCTTAATATAGAAGAGATAGAAGGTGTGAGCTTGCCTAATATTCCCTAAACTTTCTAATCTGACTACCTTTTTTCCTACAGAGACATTAGAGAACCTTGTGACCTCCAAGGAGTAACAGGATTATCTTACAGACGGTCCTCAAAGAGAAGGAACTGCAAAAGATGAAAGACAAGACCTCAGAGTTGAAAAGCCTCATCCTTGCTTTGCAACTCATTTTCTGCATTTCTTTAGCAGCATTGACACCAGGAATGAGGTGAAAAGAGATGAGTGTTTTATCCTTTTCTAGGTCAGCTTTTTTGAGTGGAAGGCAGCCAGAGAGGCCACTAAATGATGAGACTGTCACTGTTTATTCTGATACAGCCACCTTTTTACCCTTTTCTCACCTTAGGAAAGAAGAACAAGTCTGGCTTCTTTCCAGGAAGACCTCACTCATTAGATATGAATACATTTCCACTGCAAAAAGTCTGTTCCAGACAAGAATAAAAATATTGAATGTTTAAAACTATTTCTTTAAGTTAAAAGTGTTAAATGTCATTGCCTTCAGGAAGGATGTATCTTTTAAGGAGCAGAAAAAAGAACTGATTAACAAAGGAAGCTGTTTGTTAAGAGGTTGAGGAACATAAGAGATGAAATGAGAAATGCATGAAAGTCAAGTGTTGTCAGTTGGGTATGCAGAAATATATCTCTTTGGTTTGGTTTCCCTGGCTTTATATAGCATAAATTGAAATTAATATTTCAGTTCAGTTTTCTATAAAAATTGCTACAAATTGAATGAAACAAAGGTTGGGATGCAATAAAAAAGACAAGTTACTCAAATGGAGCTGGCAGTAAAATTTTTAAACTGCAAGATATGAGCAGGTGAATGAAGCTCTAGTAATCAGTATTGCATGATTCACATAAAGTCCAGGCAATACTCTTGTGATGGGAAAAGAGCAAATATGCTTTCAAAATGCAGAAATGGAGATCCAGGCAAGTATGGTGCCATTAACCAGAACTCAATGGCTGTTGTGGCTTGAATGGACATACAAACTAATTTTGAAGGAAGAAGTAAAAGCAGAAGCAAAACACTGGATGATATTTAAGACTGTAGTGAAGCATATGACAAACATAAATTTATTATTAAGATGAAGAATTAGACAATAATTATTACTGAGAAGTTCTTATATATGAACAGAAAAAAACAAGGGAAAAGTGTGATCTGACGTTCTAATTGGGTTGCTCATCCTACAAAGCAAGATAAATGCATACATTTTGAAAAATCTCACTATTGTAACCACATTCTGGAAAATTCTAGAACATTTTGTTGAGAAATTGAAATTAAAAATTGCACCTTCTTAAAATAAAGTAGAAATAAACTACCTAAGGAAAGATAATGACTCCCTTGAGTTTATCAGAGTTTGGCTATATTCTGCATAGGAAGGGAATTTGCAAGTATTCATAGCCAAAATATACTTATTTCACACAGAACTCTGCATTACCAGTTCTATTATTAGAGCTGGAGCTAAGTAAATGGTATTCTGTGTAAGCCTTTGAATAATTGGGATTTGGATGCAGGTCAGTGGGAACATTGCTTTTCATTACCCACCAAATAATTGTTGGTTTTCTAATTATTCCAAAATCACTCTTAATACAGGGCAAAATCAATAAGGTTAAAAAAAAAATTAAAATCATTGATCATCTCCAAACACAAATCACAAAGCTTAAGGAACAGGTGGTCAGAAATCAAAGGAAAATGTTTGTGGGCTACCAGAAATAAACTGAAAGGGTTTATTCGTTCTAAAGTACTAGTTGCCACTCCACAGGTATATAGCTGATGATTCAGCTCTCAAGCACAACCTAGGCTTAAGAACTCATTTTCTTTTATACCCTAAACACTTTGTGGATTATTCAGATTTAAATCTGCCAATACTCTTTCTTAAACAGGCTTTCTTAATTATACCCAAACAAAAGGCAGTTTGGGCATTTTTCATTTCTAATGATTGACTGTCCACAAATTCTCTGGAAATGCTAACTGCAGACAGCTGTCATCACTTCTGTGTGTGGTAATCAATGTCTACTGGCAGTTATTCTTGAGCACAGGCTAAATCCTGGCCAAACCATTAACTGAACCTGAGAAATCATTTACTGGTCAATATGACTGCAGGTTCAAATTCCTAAAAATTTCCAAATGTCTTTCAGGACAGTGAACCTTCTAATTCATACAGATGATGCTCGTAGTTAATCTGATCATGCAACTGAGACTCTTGCAAGGAGTTCATTATTAACAAAACAATGAACCACTTATTACTAAGAGTAAGACCGGGGAAAAGTGTTCAGGTCAATTGCATTTTAATCTTGCTTTTTGAGGGCATACTTTGTATGTAGAAAAAATATCTTTAGAGCTTATTGAAAGAAAAATCACCACCAACAATGGTATCTTAGTTATTATAGTATTCAGTTCTGAAATCAGATATGATGCTAGGCATAAGTATGTTGCAACAATGTCATCCATATCAGTTAGAAGAACATTCTTCAGTCTGTACGTAAATCAAAGAGGCAAACAGAATAGGTCATTCTAAAAGGAGGAAAAAGCACTGGAGAAGTAGACCTGAATGTGAGGCACTAGACACTGGCAATAAAAATGTCAACAAAAGCTTATGAGATTTAAAGTAGAGCTATACAAGAATTATTTGAAATACTATTAACTTAGAATAATTTAAAATACTACTAAAAACAAAGAATGACATTAGTCCAAGCCCTAATTAGTAAAACAATAATCAACAACTTTTGTTTGAAACAGTATCCTGCTTCTAGGGTTAAAGGTGGCCCCTCCACAGGGCAGATTCTCCTAATAGGAGAATTTTACAATGAGAGATCAGACTTCTGGTATAAAATGCTGTAACTTTAATGGGGAAAAATAAGAGGGAAAAAGTAAGGAAAGAAGGTACAAGAGGAGTAAGAAATAATGTACAAAAAAAACCCCAGTAGAACTAGAGCTAGAGTCCGGAGGGCTGCCAAGCCAACAGTGGCAATGAAATGCAGGGTCAAAAGGAAACTGGGGCCAGGCCTCTTCACACTCACTAAGCCAGAGTGACTGGCGTCAGCAGAAAAGTCACAGTCCCAAAGCTACAGGCCATCAGATCAGCATGAGGAAGTTGAT
>VZRI01013879.1:27436-64929 GCA_013397515.1 Upupa epops | reverse complement strand
TTAATATAATATAATATAATATAATATAATATAATATAATATAATATAATATCATATCATATCATATCATATCATATCATATCATATCATATCATATCATATGCATATATACATGCATAAGTACATGTATGTATATTTACATATAAACTCCACAATGACACTTTCCTGATATATGAAATACATTTATAGTTAATTTTCCAGACCACAGAAAACAAGATAAAAATATACATGTTCCAAAAATAATACCTCTTTGTCTTGCACAGTGATCAGTTACATCAAGCATAGCTGAGATTTAGTAATTTGTAGATTAGTTTTTCAGAGAAAATGAAGAAATTCATCATTGAAATATACATAGATGATACAATTTGAAATGTTCATTGACTGTACAGTCTGTCACGATGATAAACTGCTTTTTTCAGTCAAAAAGTGAGAAGCTCTGAAACATGAATATTTCTCTGAGAGTGCATTAATTTGAAAGTAATATGCTTTTATTCAAGCTGTATACCTCCAAAAAGGTACATCTACCTTGTCTTATGCAGCCTTGTAATTGCTCCTGCACTGTTGCATATTTTAAATTATTTTTTCTGTGGCTTCTTTTTCTTTAAAAATATTCAGCAGATCTTTGTTTATTCTTGGTGCAATAGGGATTTTTCTTTTAAATCTGAGAATATTTTACTTGCTGAACAGTCAACAATTACTTCCTGGTACACTTATTCTTTTCTATTCCTAATGTTTGTTCCATACCTTTATTAATCTCCTTAATGACAAGCATTGCTGCAGTAGGTCTCATGAAATATATTATTCACAAACTTCTAGAGCTTTCCAGTATGTGTGGAGCACATACAGCCCCTACAGAAATCAAATACATCATCCACCTCTGTAATTACACTGTCACAGAGAAAACAATTCACAAATACTGCAAGATAAAAAAGGGAGCCTACAAGAGTGGAAGCAAAAAGAGAGGTGGTCTGGAAAGAATACAGAGAAATTGTCTGAGCAGCCAGGGATCAGGTTATAAAAGGTAAAGCCATGATATAATTAAATTAACATCCCCTGCCCTGGCCAGGGACATCAAGGGCAACAAGAGCACAGGTACTCAAATTTTTGCCTTGTTCTTCAGTGGCAAGTGCTTTGTCTTCATCAGCTAAGTTACAGAAGCAGAAGACAGAGACTGGGAGTATGAAGAACCACCTATTATAGGAGAAGATAAGGTCTGAGACCATTTAATATGAAGGTACACAAGAACTGATAAAAATGAATCCATGAGTTCTGAGAGAATTGCCCAGGATGGCTGTGGATGCCCCCTCCCTGGAAGCATCTATGGCCTGGTTGAATGGGGCTCTGAGTAATGTGATCTAGTGAAAGGGATGTAAAACAGATGACTCCAGGCTAAGCCATTCTATGACTCTATGGTAAGATTTAAGGGTGCTGATAAATATTTTGTTACAACAGCCTGATAGAATAATAATGTTCTATTTTCCTTCAGTAATTTATTCCTGCTGCATTCTTTTCCCTGGTGTGCTTTGCAAAAGTCTTGCTGTGAGTTTACACACAGTCATTTTGAAGAGTTATGCTTTTGTGTGTGACAGTGATGAAAAACTTTCATGGCAGTAATTGGTAAACAAGGCATTGGCTCTGGGTTAATGAAATTTGAACACCAATTAATGACTAAGTTTGTTTATTCTTTATTTTCATGTTCCCTTGTTTGGGTTATCATTAATGGGGCTCTGTAGAAAAAACATTTTTTAATATGAATATCTATAAATTCAGAACAATCAGATTTAGAAAATAGGAAAATAGTTAGAAAGATTTTTTTCTTCATCTTTTTAATCAGATATGCATCAGTTTTTTGGGGGAATATCATGGAACACGCAAAAATTCTCTACCAGAGTTTTGAAACCTCATATTTTTAGAAAACATGACAATATCCATACTCCAGATTATGTTATCTATTATATTTCATGGAAAATGAATTTAGAGAAGCTTTCTATGCATACTTGTTTTTTATATATACCTACTATAGGACTGGGAGAAGTTAACTGATGTCCAAGCTATGCAAGCTGAATGTGAGGAGTTCAAGCATTCATTGCTAATGAAGAGGTCTGTTCCTGTATATGCAACATTTACATCTCTGTAGTGTCCTTTTCCTGTGTAGCTTTCTGATTCCTCTGGAAAAGAAGAAACAACTCAGATTAGAGTCATGTTCAAAATGCATAAAAATATATAATATTGCAAGGAAACTGGGAAAATACTTGTGTTTTTTTTAAATATGTGTGTTTGCGTCCTCAAAGATCCCTCTGGCTGAGAGCCAGAAAGCTAAACTTTTTCAAATAATGACTTTGCACAACAGGCACTGAGGGAGATATTTCAAGTGGAATTGCTCTCTAAGGTTAGGTGTGCCAGTGCGTTTTTTATTTTGATTTCTCTTTGGGACTAGTTTACATATACGTGGCATAAGTACTTGGCATCTATTAGTTTGCATGAAGCTACTCCTCTCCTGAAAGAAAGAATGATAAATGTACATGATACAAGGTCATTGCTAATGGCTCTGCAAAAGGAGAGCTGAAACACAGGAGAGGGCCAGAAACCTGGGGCTTCATGCTGGTTACTCATAGTAAAAATCAGCAATATTTTTTCCAGTGGATAAGACCAAGATAGTTTCCAAAATGCTCAGTTACGTCTTCTTGGATTCCAGATGTCAAACAGAAGTGTGGATTATTGAAAGAACGCTGATGAAATCTGTAAACACCTTCTTTATATATTCCTGTGCAGATATCAATTTGTATTAGAGACAGCATGAGAGAGAATGGGTCTTTCTGGCAGCTATAAGACATTGTCAATGAATTTTAAATAGTCTGTTTCAGGGATTATTTTTAAAAGTAATTCCAGGTTTTTCTAAAATTATCTGACTACTAAGGACAAAAGAAACAGCTTAATTTACATTCATATAGTGATCTTTGTCTTAAGCAGGCACCATTTATGTATTGCAATAAAGCATTACAGATTAATGTGATTTTATTTTGCACAGAAACTTAAATCCAAAATTGTAGATAATCCTCAGCAGTGCTCTATCAATGGATGGATATGTCTGGTATGAGTTATTCTTCATTTAGCTTTATCAAATGAACCTTTTCCAGAAAAGACAAGCTGTTGTATACTTGTATTGCCTTACACCCTTTCCTCTACCAATAAGCCAACAGTCTTGTAAGTTTGATACTAATTTTGGGAACACTGTATTTGTTTTTAAGATTACAGGAGGAAAAGAGCTCTTGAGCTTCAGAAGCGGACTGTTATTGTACTAGAAGTAAGAATATCCTTTAATCCATGTCATGATGTATAAGTAAATAAAAAATAACAGTAAATCTCTTATATTGGACTGTTCAAAGCCCTCAGATTACAAAATAACGAAATAACCCTAAACCCTCAAACTGTGGGTATGTTCTAGACATATGCTCTGTATGCTCTGCTGAATTAAACACTGGCTGGATGATTTGACCCAAAGATTGATGCTGTTAGAAGTTAAATCCAGTTGGCAACCAGTCACAAGTGGTGTTCCCTGGGGCTCAGGGCCAATCCTGTTTGATATTTTTATCCATGATTTGGATGAGGGGATTGAGTGCACCCTCAGTAAGTTTGGACATTGCACCAAGCTAGGTGGCTGTGTTAATAGAGAGGACATACAGAAAAATCTGGACACTCTGGATTGATTGGTCAAGGCCAGTGCTATGAGTTTCAACAAGGCCAAGTGCCAGCCCCTGCATTTGGGTCACAACACACTGCCACAATACAAGCTTGGGGGAGAGTGGCTGGAAAGCAGTCCAGCAGAATGAGACCTGATTATCAGCTAAATGAGCCATCAGTTATGTTCAGATGGCCAAGAAAGCCAAAAACATCCTGATTCATATAAGAAATAGTGTAGCCAGAAGGAGTAGGGAAGTGATTGTCCCCTTGTACTCAACACTGATGAAGCCACACACTGAACAGTGTTCAGTTTTGGGCACCTTGATACAAGAAACACACTGAGGTGCTGAGTGGGTCCAAAGAAGGACAACAAGGTTGGTCTGGAGAACAGGCCTTCTGAGGAGTGGCTGAGTTAATTGAAACTGTTCAGTTTATGTTACCATAAACAGTTTTCAAATGGCATGTAATGTATGTTTTACTGGAGTAATCTGTCATGCCAACTTAAAAAAGCAGTGTTGTATCACAGTAAAAACATATTGCATTTCTTTAAAATTCTATTGAACAACGATCTCGTACCCAATTTATGTGTCATTCCTGAAAACAGATTTTTATTTCAAAGTAGAAAAGCAAATCAAACAGCTTGGCTAACAGCCTCATGTCCTAAGTGTTTTCAGTCAGTGAAAAATGGGTCCCTAAAACAATGGAAGTCTTATTCAGAATGTGAACTCCTAGTCCTTGAATGAATTTTATTAGGTTGCTTGCAGTGTCTGATCAGTCAGTTTCGTAGACAATTACTCTCATTAGACTTCACTAGGCAGCTCACCTGGCTCCTCAAGCAGGCAGATAAAACTCAAAGGAGAATTTCTAGCAGATGCCAACCGTATTTGAGCAGCAAGACTAAAGTATAACTTTACAGTTATACTTTATATACAGTTATACTTTAGTAAAACTGTCTGCTTTAGTTAGCAGCAGACTTCTCTTTTATAAGGGTAATATTTTTGGTAACAACTGGTCTTTAAAATTGTGCTTACTCTTTTTGTAGATTTTAGAAAAGTGTAGGTAATGAATTGGAACAAAGAAGAATTCTGATAATATCCTCTGTTGTGTGTTATTTCATTTCAAATATAAATATGATAGACCATATGAGTGAAGGAATGATGTTTGATGAGAAATATGGTAAGGAGGTGAAAACAGATGGGAGTCTCTGCTGACCAAAGGGAAAACTAATATAAAGGGAAAATTAATATAAAAATTAACATTTTGAAGATAAATTTTCAAGTGAAAATGTAAACCTGACTGAAATGTCATCCAATGTAGCAATTTCATGTAGAAAATCAGTTAACAGCTTGGCTAAGAGATTAAAAAGTAACATTAAAAAATGGAGTTGTTTTGCTTAGTGTCATAGCCATGGTGTTTGCTCATAATGCGAGTTTTAATAGCATGTTAGCATTTATTGTAATACTTTGGTTTACACATGAAAGTCTTCATGTTACAGAACTTTGCTTTGTTTTGGTCTGTTCAATCAGAAATCTTGTAGCTTTGAAAGGAAATAGAAATTATTTTGATTGCTAACTTAACCAGATAAATAAAAATAAAGCTGTTAAATCATGTAAGTTAAATACAGAATTCCAAGCAACACATTAAAAAAAAAATAAAAATCCAAAACCCATTGAGACAGCTATGCTAACCCTGGAGGCTGCCATTTTTTTGATAATAAAAATGAGAGATGCTGTTTCAATAAATTATTGTCAGACAGGAACTTATTTAGTGTTCAAAACCATCCTCAGTGCTTGAAAAACATTTACTCTTAAAAAAACCCCAAACCCTCTCATCCCCAAACCAATAGTCTTCTGGAATTGAAGAACTGGAGGTGTACTAAGGGAAGAAATGAACAAAACAGTGCCGTGGGATAACCAGAGATATAAGATGAAAATGGAGAAACAATACAGCAAAATTACATTTAAAGATAATCAGATTACATTTTCTGGGGCTGGAGGTCTTAACTGTCTTGAATTAACATGAACAAATGGCAACAGACATGTAAGGCTATATCTTGGAGCTTTGTGATTATCCTCAGAAGGCATTAAAGATTAATCTTAGTTTAGATATTTTTCAGTGCTTGGGTTCCTTAAGCATATGTAGATGTGGAATTAAATCTATTTATAGAAATATTAAAGATGAACAATGAATAATGTTAGCATTTCCCATCAGGAAACACTGACACGCATAAAAACACACAAAACCCAAAAACTTGCACATATGCCTAGGGAATGCTTCTTGGAAATATTTGATATTTCTTAAATTATTTCCATGTCATCTTCCTGCTGGCAGTGTGGTTACATCTTTAGTCATTAATTCTTCTTTTATATAGTCTTGTCAATAAGTATAAACATTTTGGTTTAGCAAAGTATCTTACAGGTATGAAGAAAATAGCTTACAGTAATTGGATTGGCTCCTCTCAGGGGAAAATAAATCCCACATGAAACTAAATTCTATCTTTTCTGTCTAATTCCCAGTTTTCTGAAATGAAAAATGTCCTGGAGTAGCCATAAGCTCTGGAAGACTTGATTACACAGTCACTATGGGCAAAACTGTCATCCAGTGTTACTCAGACTTCTAGATTTTCCACCTTGGCTGAAAAAAGCCTCTAGCTTTCATCACTGTTTTGTGAACCACAAACTAGTTATTGTCTATCTTTGGAACATGGTTAAATTGTCAGGGAGAGTGAAGAGAGGATCAGTCTGTAGGCAGGTGGTATAAGCCAAAAATATTAGGTTAGTAACAAGACTTAAAGGGCTTGAATTTTAAAGCCTTGTATCAATCTTGTCTGAAAGAAAAAAACTTCCTCCTCCTACTCAGTTTGGCAGCAATACCAAGCTCAATATAGTCTTAGGAGTTCTGCCTAAGGTGTCAAAGATGTTTCAGGAAGAGTTGCCTTGAACAAAACCATTCTTTCTTCCATTGGTGGAAAGTCTTCATTTTCTGCAAAACTGCTCTGTCCTGACCTGCCAGAGCAGTTTGGTTTTTTTTTTCAGCAGGATGTATGTATACGTTAACCAGAAGTATTTATCTTTTAGACAGACTGAATTGGAGAGTCTGTAATAGATTGTTCCAGAAATATTATCACAGGAATTTTGTTAGAAAACGTGTGAAAAATTATATTTCCAAGACAACATCTGTACTACTTCCTTTTGTCATCTTTTTGGATGAATGGTGCTACAAGAATATTATTTCACAGTACCACCATGCAGCAAATGAGACCCAACCCTACTCAAAGGTCACTTCTTGTACAAGAATTGGTCTGCATGTTTTTAAGTATTCAAAGGTTATACTTTTTTACATGTTTGATTAATGTCATGGTATTGAAAGGAAAATAATTGCTTGTTTAATTTTTATCAGTTCCTTATTACTGCTGCTCCTAAAGCAAATGTAGGAATGGCATATATTGGAAAATTTCTGTTGTCTCTTCAGAACAAAAGTGGTTCTGTGTACAATACAGACTGTCTTTGAGATCTTTGATCTGTTACAAAATACAAACAAGATTAATTTGAAAATTCCTGAGCAAATTATCTGATGTAAAGGATTTACTTTGGCTATCTTTTCATTCATTGGTTCAGATCTTCACTGAATCACATTCACAGAATGGCTTAGGCTAGAAGGGATCTCAAGAGATAGCCTAGTTCCAACCCCTCCTGCTATGAGCTGGCACATTTCTCACTAGTTTAGGTGGCCCGGAGCCCCATCCAGAATTGCTTGCCTTCCTGGGCAGCCTGTTCCAGTGCCCCACCACCTTCACAGTGAGGAATTCTTTTCCTAAGATCCAATCTAAATCTGCCCTCATTTAATTTGATATCATTCCCCCTAGAGTCCCTCATAAAAAGTCCATCTCCAGCTTTCCTGTAGGCCCTGTTAAAACAACCTCTCAGATCATTCTCTTCAAAAAATCCTTGCAAAGGAGAAAGAGAGTAATTGATATTTTTTAATGAAAGTATATTTAAACCGTTTCAGGTTTGCTGAACTTAATAAATGAGGTACCAAATAAGTTAATGGTTTACTAATTGGTGACAGAAAATATTCCTAAATTACAGTCTTGTCAAAAATGTTTTATGGGTGTGAGCTTGTGGTAGTATAATGGATGGTCTTGTTTATGCCTGTGTTTCTGCATTACGCTTCTGATTTAGAAGAATTTTAATTAAATTTGTTCCTAATAAGATATATTTATAACTATTACTGGTTGTGTGGAAGACCTTAGTGCCTGCATCAAAGCTTAGACACTGAAAAACATTAGACAAAAGATGATTTCTGTGTCTGATAATATGTACCTTTCAAAGAAGTCTGTAGACAACAGCCTTCTCAAAGTAGAGAGAGGTAAGAGTCTGATTGTACAATGTACTAGTTGCGTAAATTTTTAATGAAATACAGAAGACAGAATGCATTGTCTGTTATTAATAATTTATAAAGAATCTTTTGAACAGTCTACAAACTGGATGCAGATAGAAACACAAATGCTCTCTCTTACAACTACGTAGATAATTTCTAATTGCTTCGTAGGAGATGTCTGTAGTTAGTAGACATTTTGTTGAATGGTCATCTGATTTTTCCTTTAATTTACAGGCAGTGCTTCTGTTCTAAGTTAAACCAGCATAGACCAACTGGTCTTGTTCAGCCAAAGCAGAAGGGATTTTACTACAGCAGAAAGAGGCATGTTTCCCAGAGACTGAGTATTTCTTTCTGTTTGATGTAGACATAACCATTTAATCCTGTGCAAGCAGAATGGTTCAAAACATTGCTACTAGGATCTTTGTTAGCTTGCGTTGAGGTGTGTGACAGATCAAAGAACTGGTTGTCTTCCCCAAGCCTTTCAGGCTTGGACTTGGAAGTCCTTTCTCTCTCCCATGTGCACATGAAGACTCAACCAGAAAATCACCAGTTTGATATGTCCTTGTCATGGAATAGTTTAATGCTGTTCTGAGGACTCAAAATACCTTATGCAAATTTGAGAGCTCCTCTAGGCACAGTAAGAAAAGTAATTTTTTGTTCTGGGCCCATTTATGTCAAGGATTTAGGTAAGGTTGCGAACCAGCTGAATTAATTCTTCTGTGAATTCTTTGTGAATCTTTAAAAATAGATTGCCTCCACCATAATTTTTGCAAGTTTTATAGCTTCCTTGCTTTTCACTCTCTTATGGATCTTTCCTGGTTTCTGTTTTCTTTTATAGTTGTTGAGTCTTTCCTTTGTTAGCAATTTTCTTCAAAGGCCAGGTGAGCCATGAGTAATTTCCGTTATGTCTACTCTTGCTTTTACGTATTGAACTTGTAGTACCATGTGCTAATAATCTGTTTTCCCTTTTCAGTAGTATGTTTACCAATTGTGATACCAATGCTATGTTATGAAGTGAGAAGATCATGGAAATTATTAGAATGGTCCAGGAAAAAAGGTCAGGGCAACATAGCTGGTGAAGGACCTAAATAGCCAGTCTTAAAAGGAGTGGAGCTGGAGCTGTTTAGCCTGAGGATGAGGAGGCTCTGGGGAAACATTATTGTACTGAATGATTCTATGATAAAGCTGAAAATATGACAGAAGGCAACAGAAAAAAGTAAAAGTAGGTTGGAATAGTAAGAATATTTATTTCTTTGTACCTTTCCTAGAGCCATACTAACCCTGTGATGCTAATACTCCAAGCATCTTAGCTTCAGCTATCTTGACTAGCTAAGCTCTGACATGTAGGAAGTGGTTTTCCCACAACCACTGAAGAACACACAAAAAGCAATGACAAAATTCATAAGGATGTTCAGACAGTTTTCTGAAAGCACAGCTCAAAAGACTGGAGAATGGGTAGGAAATATAAAATGATCTGAAATATCCTTGTAGTCTCTTGTATTGGGTTCGCATACAAAGATTTTGTATCAGGAGACTACAAGAGTTGCTTCTATGAGAAGCTGCTAGAAGCTTCCCCTGTGTCTGATACAGATGATGTCAGCTGGCTCCAAGAGAGACCTGCCACTGGCCAAGGCCAAGCTCATCACTGACGGTAGCACCTCTGTGGTAACATATTTAAGAATGAGAAAATAAAGCTGTGCAACAGTAATCACAGCCAGAAAAGATGAGTGAAAAAATGTGAAAGAAAATCTCTGCAGGCACCAAGTCCAGCAAAGGAAGGGGAAGATCAAACTAGCAGAAATTTTCCTGCTTTCCCTCTGCAGCCCAAGGGGGTTAAAGATAGAGCATATATCCACCTGCAGCCTGGGGAGGAGCACATGCCAGAGCAGGTGGATCCACTTGCAAGTATCTATGACTCTGAGGGAAGCCTGTGCTGCAGAAGTATCCTAGAGTACTTGTAGAGAGAGAGAAGCTTACACTAGTGTGCGTTTGCTGGCAGGACTTGTGACCCTGAAGGACAACATTCTATGGAAAGGACCAGTGCTGGGGTAGGTGAAAAATGTGTATTTTCCTCCCAAGGAGGGGGAATCATAGCATCACTTCAGTTGAAAAAGACCTTCAAGATCGTTGAGTGCAACAATTAACCTAACTACCAAGCCCACTACTAAACCAGGTTCCATCTACACAATTTTTAAACGCATCTAGGGATGGCATATCAGTGACCTCCCTAGGCAGCCTCTTCAAATGAATGATGAACTTTTAATGAAGTTTTTACTAATGTCTAATTTAAACTTCCCTTGGCACAACTGGAGGCCATTTTCTCTTGTCGCATTGCTTTTTACTTGTGAGAAGAGATGAACACTCTCTTTTCTACAACCTTCTTTTGTGAAGTTGTAGAGAGCAATAAGGTCTCAGCCTTCTACTCAGACTAAGCTGTCCAACTCCATTAGACACTCCTCATGAGGCATGTCCTCCAGACCCTTCACCAGCATGTCCAGATCTCTTTGCAGAAGCAGCAGAGAGAGTATGTGACAAACTAATTGCTATGTACATTCTTTGTTCCCCTGCGTCACTGTGGGGCAGAAGGTTCAGAAGCTGGAGAAGAAGAAAGGAGTGGGGTGAAGGTCCTTTAATTTATTTTTTTTATTCTTTTTCATTATCCTGCTCTGATTGGTAATAAATTAAACTAATTTCCCTACAATAAGTCTGTTTTGCCCTTGATGCAAATTGGTGATTGATCTCTGCCTGTCTGTATCCTGATCCAAGAGCCTTTCACTGTACTTTGTCTTGTCTGCTTAGCTGAGGAGGGGACTGATAAAGCAGCTTTGGTGGGCATCTGGCATCTCTACATGTTGTATGACTTTCTTGACCTGTGCAAGAGTAATATAGGGAGAATTCACTTTTTTTTTTTAGCTATTTCTTCTTCCCAGGGAACAACTGAAATACGGAAAATACTGATGTGAGCTCCTCTGTCTTTGTCTGACACCTGTGAACTTGCTTATGGGCCTTGCTTCTCTCCAGACCCCCTCATCCATTTCAAGGACATCTTAAGGAGATTTTCAGAACTCTCATCTATTGGCTTATTCAAGTAGATCCTTCTTAGAGTGACCACTATATACAAAGTTTACATGGTCTGAAAAACAGAAATAATTACTGCTTTAGATTTAAATCCTTTATTATTTAATGAAAGAGAAAATGTGCACAGAACCATTTGTCCCTTTTCAATATGACAGATGAATGACGGAATCATACTGTTCACTTACTCCTCTGTTTTAATTGTTCTTAGCAATTGTAAATCTCCATTATTTACCAAAGCAAAGAAGAATTGTGGAGATGACTTGGACTGTTAGGGTTTTTCTACCTCATGTCTTCAAGGTAGGGGAATAATTTATTTTTTCATCCACAGATGATTAGCTACCTTTAATAGCACAAACCTTTTACACATCACTGGCAGCACACTTCTGGTCATGCTGGACTGGTGGCAAATCAAGAACTTGTGATGATACTGGCTTAGCAGTTCTAGGTTTCTTTAAAGATATTTTTCTTATGCCAACTCCCTCCTCTCTGTAACCTTCTTTCAGGTACTTGTAAAGAACAGTAAGATCTCCCCTTAGTCTTCTTTTCTCCAGGCTAAACAAGTCCAGTTCCCTCAGCCGTTCCTCATAAGACCTGCCCTCCAGGCCCTAGCTTTGCTGCTCTTCTTTGGACATAATCCAGCAAGTCCAAAGTATCTCTGTAAGAATGATTTTAGAGATTTTAGCAGTGACAGCTTAGGTAATTTTTACTGCTTACAGCAGCCTTTCAGAGTTATTTAGCCTAGCACTGCTACAGACACACTACTCTTTTCATTTTCTTCTTTGAATAAGCATCCAATCATTTCATTGAACTACCACAGAACAGCCACTATAATACTTCTTAATGGACAGAAATTGTCCAGCCCTCTAAATAGTGAAAATACTTCTGTAGTCATGTGTAAATTTTTCTTGACTTTGAAATAATCTAAAATGTATGGTCACTAAAGGATTACATTTATATTATATTCATATCTCCAGCATTTATCATAAATTAATACATGAAATAAGGACTTTCTTGTAGTCAAAATGAATCCTTAATATTGAAATAATTCCTTGAAATTATTTATTTTTCTTCATTGTGCATAATAATTTAATTCCTGCATGTCCATCTGAATATAGAAACTAATGAATGACAATCTTAAATATTTACTTACCTGATAGGTATTATATCCACCTGCACTCGAGCTCTAGACTTTTTACTTCAACGTTACTGCTATAGCTATGCTATATAACCACCAGCTTAGGGTAATGCTTTCTAGGACTTTTCTCACTTTCTAATTCTTATGTGCCTTACAAGGAAGATAAGAAACCCAAATGATTTAAAGGATAAGTTTTGTTTGGAAATGCTTCAGTTTTCCACTTAGAGCAGTGTTCTCCAAGTTCTCTTTTACAGTTCCTGCAATATCACATGGGGGTTTAATGCCTGGAGATTACAAAAGAGAGCAAACAGCTGTCAGCTTCCTAATTCACCCCAGCTGGTTAACAGGATAATCTGTTACCCATTCTTCTCATTCTCCATAGAAAATCATACTTAGAGAATTTCTTTGGTCAAAGACAAAATTTAACAACAACAATCTTCTGAAAATAAAATTTTAAGAGGAAGAAAACTCAAGAAGTTTTTAAAAATATTACTTTGGTTGTATCTTCCTCTTTTTTACTGTTCTTGAAGCTGCATATTGGCTATTTACTCTCTGAACAGAAAGAGACTCACCTAGCTTAATTCTGACTTATTCTATCCTATTCAGTCAAATTTCATCCTAACTGCTATGGTAGAAAAGGTCACTTGGCTTCCAGTTTAACCTCATATCATGAAACAAAGCCTGAAATTGTAATTTATGAAGAACAGAAATGCACTTGCTTGATGTAAACATGATGCTTGAAAGAGGGGTGTAATATTACAGTGCCTGGTCATTTTCTGTTATATATTGCACACAAAATAGCACAGATCTCAAGAGTTGCCTTATTATGATTTTAGCATTCAAGATTTTCCTTTAATAATGATATTTTGTTTTCTTTGCCTCTAAAAGCATGACAATGTATAACCTGACCTAACAGTTTTTACCCTGTGCTGCTCATATCCTGCCCACGATTAGTGACTCTCTTTGCCTTGCTATTCTCATTACCAGAAAGTATGTCTTGTTCACAGTACTGCAAATTTCTCTCAAAAACTGTTAACCCAAATGCACTTAAGCGTTTCTGATTTGTTTGGGTTTTTTTAATAACAGAGAAATATCAATACTTGCACTTGGTTCAAGAACCACTTGGGATGAAGGAATATTACTCAAGGGCACTGAGAACATGTCAAGTGCATCTAGGAACAGACAAGAAGAAAGGGGAAAATACAGACCCTAATTAAAGTTTCATTTAAATGAGAAATGTCTTGACAAGTTTTCTGTGGAAGAAAAGAGATGTTGGCATGAAGGAAAGGGAAGCTGCCTGAGGTAGAAGGCTACCTTATGAAATTTCAACTGATAGCCACTTCTAATAATAATTCATGTGATAATTCACAATATCACCCCCACCTGCTTCAAAATGAGCAGATGCTTCACTACAGAAAAGTAATTATCCTCAAGTTCATGCTATGTTTGTGGTGAGCTGACTGCTCAATTCACATGAGACCCAGGTTTTGTATTTTGCACAGCTTTATTTAATCACATTCTGCGTTCACATTCAGTGCTAAATTAAGGCTGCAGAAAAGACCTT
Organism: Upupa epops; assembly: GCA_013397515.1. Classification (NCBI taxonomy): domain Eukaryota; kingdom Metazoa; phylum Chordata; class Aves; order Bucerotiformes; family Upupidae; genus Upupa; species Upupa epops. The sequence continues at coordinate 51,091 of VZRI01013879.1, read as the reverse complement.
TCTTTCTCCTCTGACAGTCTGACCATTTTTACTAACACCAGGGAGAAGAAATGAACATAAGCATAGTACTGACACCAGAAATCTGGTGTCTAGCCCTCTAATCCACCTGATCTCTTTTATGTCTCTCTACTTTTATCATCACTGTATCCAAAGAACAACACATAAAATAACAACAGATTTTTAAACCATATGAATAACAAAAAAAAGTAGCTGGAGAATGGAATAAAGATAAAAGATAAAGGTGACTCCCAAATGGAATTAATACTTCACCTCATTTTCAGATAAAGGTGGTGATATAGAATGTGGGAGAAAGGCAGGAAGACTGATGAGAACAGGGGCAAGGAAACAGAAATAACAACAGAGGTACAAACAAAACTTACATTGCTTAGTGCACTCAAGTTGGGGAGCCCCAATAAGCTTGTATGAGAGCTGATGGATGAAAACTTAATGGACTGCGGTTATTTTTAAGAAATCTAACAACTGTGAGTTGATACTTTGCAACTGGAAGTAGTGAGTACAGCATTTCTTTTGAATAAAGAGGGAAGGGAAGGGAAGACAGACCAAACACTGTATCATGATCTCAAGGCTATACAAATAAGAAATAAGAGTCTGAAATGAGAATAAAAACCAGCAAAATACATTTCTGTAAATGTGAAAGAGCTCACATACAAATATGGCCTTACATAGGTTACACTGAAATAAATTGATGTCTTCCTTTCATAAAGTGAAAGTTTTTCTAGAAAAGGAAAGTATAAATAGAATTAGAATCATAAAATAGTTTAGGTTGAAAGGGACTTAAGAGAAAACCTAGTTCACCCCACCCCCCTGCAACAGGGGGCACCTTCCACTAGATCTTGTTGTTCAGAACCCCATATAATCTGGATTTGAACACTTCCAGGGTGGGTGTGTCTACCACCTCTCTGTGCAACCTGTTCCAGTGCCTCACCACCCCCACACTGAAGAATTTCTTCCTTATTTCTAACCTAAATCTACCTGCTTTAAATTTAAAGGCATTATTCTTTGTCCTATCACTACATTGTCTGACAAAGTTTCCTTCCCCATCTTTCCCATTTTCCCCCTTTAAATATTGGAAGGCTTCCTGGAACCTTTTCTTCTGCAGGCTGAACAAACCCAACTCTCAAGCCTGTCTTTGTAGAATAGTTTTTCCATATCTCTGATTATTTTCATGGCCCTCCTCCACATGTTCTCCCACAATTTATTGTCCTTGTGTTATGGACTCAAGATCTAGATACAGTACTCTAGATGAGTGAAGTAGAGGGGCAAAATCACCTCCCTCAACTTTATGGCCTTGCTGCTTTCAATGCAGTTCCAGCATGTGGTTGGCTTAATGTCCTGTGAGCACACATTGCTCATATCCAGCCTTCCACCAGTAGCCCCAAGGCCTTCCCCTCAGAGCTGCTCTTAATCCACTTGTGTCTCAGCCTTTGTGCAACAGGTTTATCTCACATGCAGGAGTTCTCTAAAATAACTTTAAAAATATAGGTTACTCAAGAATCATTCTGGTTTTGACGTAAATCACAATTACATTCTAATAAAAGGTAGGAGGACTTTTGCCTCTGGAAGATCAGAAAGAGCTGTGTGACTTTGAGGACTGGAATTCTAAAACTGGAACTATACACAGTCATTAGAAGTACAAGATAGTACAGCTGTATTACAAGTTTTAGTTGTCTGAGAGCTGATTTGTTGAAAATTCCTGAAAAGGTCAAACTGGACAAGTCAGAAAACATATACCTGCATTTATTCTTGCTTCTGTGCCTGAGAGATAGCCTGGGACTGGGTTAGCCAGCAGTCTCAGTGCTGGTGGAGCTAGCATGCAATTGTAAATATCTATTTTCACAGACTTTAATTTATTTTTACATGCTTTAATAGTTCTTGGCATCAAAAGAGGAAACCCTTCTGTCTCTTAGCCTCCTCTCAACTCAGAAATCATAAAACAGAGCCAAGGGAAAGAAAACTGGCAAGAGCAAACAGGAAGAAGTGACAGAAGATTAGTGGTCATTTGACTGTATCATGAAAGAGGAGGATGTTTTGATGGTATTTGCAATAACTGTAATTTTCATTGGTCTTTAATGTGTGCTTTAAGCATAAACTTAGAAAGTTTCAGAGAACTAGATGTCAGAAAGACAGAAAAAGCAACCAGAAAAACCAACATGTTTTTTTCAAAAAAATTTCCTGCATAATTTTCTGGCATGTTTTTCCTTACATATATACACCAAAATTAAATCATATTAAATTGCACATATTTATGACCATAGGGTTAAGTTTCTGTAAAGCTGAAATATAGTCATCATTTCAGTCATAATCCTGAAGTTTTAACTTGTAATCTACTTGCTGAGGCATCCTCTCAGGATTCACATTATGACAGATCCTAAGGAACTCTTCTGGACAGATGGAGAAATTAAAATCTGCTAACTGGCTATCATACCCTAACAATGGTTTTTGGCTTTTGACACCTTTTTTTTTTATTCAGTGTCTCCTGGCTAGCATCTAGATGGTGACACTTCAATTGGGTTTGGCCTTTCACTTCTCTTGTCTTTGATGAGACTGCTGACATCATCTGGCAAACGGAAAGCTCAGAAGAGGAAAGTTTGGACTGTGGTTTCTATCATTTGAATATTCTTTGAGCATGGCTCTTCAGTGTAAAATGGATAAGTGGAACACAGGTTTCTCCTCCAAAATAGTCACAGAATCCTGTTATCATAGTATCACAAAATGGTAGATGTTGGAAGGAAACTCTAGTGTAGTTACAGTGGTAAGATGAATGGATAAATATTGTTCCCTTAATGCCCTGCAGTTAGGTCACTGTTTTGGAAATGAGAGCTTTAGTGAAATATAAGGAATATATTTTAGCATACACAAAGACTGAGCCTCTTTTCCCTCTGCCTCTAAATCACAACTTTTTAAATGTTTCTCACCCCAGTCTGCGGAAAAACTGTATCTTCTGAGGTAGCGTTCAGGTGTCTTAAGAAAATTCAGTCTGACTAGGCTTGAAATTCTCATGATCACATAATTGAATGGTAGGTAAGATGAAGTAGGGACTTAAATTTCACCTCACATTGATCTAGGCAGTCTCATTATATTTCTTAGAATTATTTCTTAGTATGCACTTGTTGAGACAACCTGGCAAAAAGAATATTTATTAAGAATAATAATTAAGAACATTTGTAATAAAAGAACATTTTTCAGAAAAAAAAATCATACTCTAGAAAATAATTGTAGACAGGTGATAAATATTTCAGAAAAGAAGGAAGAGTTAGAGGAGAGTTAAGATGGTATTTTTTCAATGTATCATATTCTGATCTTTCGAATACTGTGATATCTCAAAGACATTTGCTTCTCTTGAGGATGTTCGGCATCTCCTAGAAATTGCCTTACACCAAAAAGAACTGGATATCAAAGCAGTTTTGACTGGCATTCTTTTAATTCCTCCATCCTCTTAAAGAAAGCCTACATTCAGAAATAAAACATACATTGCGGTTTCAATGTCCAAAGTAGGAGGTTGTTACTGAGAAACCAGTTTCAGAAGGGTAATCATATAACATTTCTTTGTTTAACAACACAGAACAGGATTATTTCATTTCCACAGAATAGAATCTGGAAAACAAGTATTAATGGATATATTTTACAGCCATATTCACAGCATGTGCTCTCTTCTATTTTCCCTTCTTCATAAATGTTCTCAGTGAATTCACTTATAACTTACATTTGGAACTGTGTTACAGGGAATGGAAGACTTTGCTTATCAGTATTAATTTAGAATAAAATACCTTTTCTTTACAGTTCAAACATCGAATATGCTAGTGTTTGAAACATATTTTAGCCCTTCTTTTACCTAATATTTTATGGCTTTGTTCTAGAAGCTCATGTCAATTAGGGAAGATCAATTATTTTATCTGAAGAATATTATCTCTACCCAACAATAAGAAATTTATACTGGTGACCAAAAGGTCTCTAAAATGTAAGTTACATGACTTTAAGTTCCTACTGCAGTTTTTCGCTGTTATAACTTTTTAATAAAATGAAGTACATTCTTTCTGAAATATTAACTATAAACACCTTGCTGGTACACTCCAAAGTTCATCCTATATTTTGAATTTCCTAAAAGTATTTCAATACTTATTCATGGATGTTGTGGTTTAAACTCAGCAACATGCAACCACCCACACAAACCTACACTCTGGGCAGGAAATGGTACAACGAAAGGCTTGAGGACCAGGAAAAAGGACCATGAGTGCTCATTCACCCCTTACTGTTAATGGGTAAAAATCAGACTTATATTAGGGAAAACAAAATCGTATTTAATTTGAGCAACAAAAATCCATCACCAATTATAGAGAGAGGTATAAGGGTTCTTAACTGCAGGTTAAGAACCAGGTCCAGTTCTGCTAACTCTTCCCTCAGGGGGAAAACCCTTTCAGTCTTTTCCTGTGGCTACAGAGTCATCCCCACAGAAGACAGTCCTCCATGAGGTTCGCTGGCTAGCATGGGGATCTCGCTTAAGCTGTGGATTCTCCCATCAATGAACCACTCCCATCCAGTTCTTTTCCTGAATCATAGTTCCAACAGCTGCTTACATGTGCTCTCCTCTGCATTTTTTGCAGGTACTGTCCTCGCAGCAATCTTTGAGGTCTTCACATACCCACAAGTTTCAGGGCACATGGCAGCCTCAGTACAATTTTTGCCCCTTTTATCCACCAACCTGGGCAACCACATGACTGCATCTTTAACCTACAAACTAAAGAGACCTTCCATATAAAAAGGCCCAAAGCAAACAGGAAAAAGGAAACTTGATGAAGAAGCGGGTCCTTCCATGGCTAGAGGGGTCTTTCACAAAGCTGCTTTCACTAGCAACCTCCTCCCCCTGCTACCATAATTACACCAGGATCAAACTGCAACAATGGATCATAGACTTCTAATTATAGTCTGTCTCTAAACTGAAAATTTAAAGTCACATAGAATACTGTTTAAAGTACAGAAAATCTGAAAATTTAAACAGTTTAAACCAAAAATGAGCAAATAATTTTCCTTTCACACAAGCATATATGTCTAAAATCCACTTAGATGTAACTTGATCAGTTTTCCACAACAGAAGCACTTCCTGTAGGCACCCAAACATACAGACGTTTTAGAACACTACCACTTCTGGTCACCACATATCTGTATACATTTATAAATTAATAGTTACCCAAGGTTAACAGGAAATAATCTTTATTATAACTGTAGACCTCAGGCTACGACTAGAACATGATATCTCATCCTCCTATGTTTGCCAATTATGCAAACCTTGAATCATTATTAAACCATTAATCTGCCTACCTATTTTACCTTCATGATCCCATTGATTTCCATGATCTCATTGTGAATTTTCTTTTTATTTTTGTGTGGTCACAGGAATGTCATCAAACTTACACAGACCCATTTTGTAAAGGCAATTGTCAAAATGCTACTGAAGAATAGGCACCTCAAAGGACTCACGCATTTATGAGAGACTCATTCTGATCTGTAATTCCAGAATCTGCTGGTGTTAAACAGCCGTGTCTTGCACAATGTCTAAAGACATGTAAAAAAATGTTTGAGTTGAAACATGATGACACTTTGCAACCTATCAACTCAGTTTTTGATTCAAGTCACTGAGAATTTTCAACAGAATGATAAAGTTATTTTTGCAATTAATTAAAAGTGTGTCAGGCCCCTGCTTAAACCACAAGGAGTTTAAAGTCTTGTAGGATATTTCCTGATGGGAGACTTAATTCATTATTTTGTTCAAAACCTCACCCTAATTACTTAACCTCACATCATCTGTCAGGCAGGTGGAGTAAGTTTTGAGCTAGGCTGATTTAACTATCCTAGCATTGGTAATTGTGATCTTAACAAACAGCTACAAAGAGTAACAAAGGAAGAACTTTTTCTCACATCCTCCTTCATTAGGTGGAGGAGATATGAGTAATAACTTCCAAGTAGTATCTGGTTCTTTAAAGCAGAGTCCATTGCATGTTTTTTTCTTCTGTAGGTAAAGAATAACATGAATAAAAAGATGAAGCTTCAGTTTACTATTGTCTGTGTGCAGAATGTATATAAATTGTTGAAATATTTTCATAAGGAAATATTGCTGAAATGATTAGGAAATTAATCCTTAATTCTTAATTGTGTTTCAATTACCAGCAAGAGGTATAAGTATATCCATTTTCTTCAAGGGAGTTTGTAGGGTGGTGAGTTAACATTTCTTGGGGTTAAGCAACTATATGACAATGATGGAAATGTATTTGTATTCTCATAGAATAATAAGTGATTGGTCACATTAATAGCCACATGAAAGTACTGGCAACTCAACCAGAAGAAGTAAGAAAAGAGCATGATGACATATCATTGCCCAATGAAGCTGAAACATTAAAGGTACTCAATCACAGTATTTCATCAGTACACCTGGATTCTCTTTATTAAAAAGGCATTTATCTAATGATGCATAGCATGGTATTTCCAGTAACTGAAGTTGGTTTTCTTGAAAGAAAGTGGATTGCAAAGGACCAAAGGAAACATAATGCTAAATTACAATGTTGTATGATCTGGAATGGAAGTGCTTGTCCTGCACATTTCTGTGCACACACTCAACTTCGTGCATATGAATAATCCAGTTGTATGTTACATAAGGCTATTCACATATATAAAAGTACAATAGATTTAATTTTTGCTCTGTGTGATCATTCCATATAGATTTGAAAACATGGGGCACATAGATACAGTTTCACTGACAGAAATATATTTGTCTTCAGGGAAAACACTTCTCTGTGCTTCAAGGGGATCCTATTCTAAAAAGAACTAAATTGAAATAAATTAGGAATGGCTCATGGTTTTTCCGNAAACCATCATTTTGTCTTCCACCCCCCAACTTAATACATTGATGAAAAGGAATAATTTTTTTAATAATCTTAAATTTTCTTTAATCAAAGTTCTGGGGTTTTTTTGAACTATTTACCAGGAAATAGAGCATAACTGTGTTTAAAGTTGTGATAGCAACAACATGAGAGAGAAAGCTGCAAAAGTCTCCCTGAAATTGCATGAACAAAATTCAGAAGAATTCTTCCTTGTGCTATATAAAATGACTTTGTAGCTCCAAGGTCAAAAGACAGTGATACAGTATCATCCTCTTGTCCACTTCACTAGGGCATCTAAGTACTCAGTCCTAAGTTGAGGAGTAAAAACTGACCTGTGTTATAGTTTTTGGATTTCTGTTGCTTGTAACATCTTTGGGCTTACCATGTTGTTTTATCAGCAAGAGACAGATAATTTCTTGTCACAAATGCCATTTTTTACAGAAAAAAGAAAAATTAACAATTTCAACTTGTTTTTTTATAAAATTGCTTTTGAAATTTGATTTATATAAGTTGCAATAATGAATGACATATAGAATATGCTAATGCCACTTAAATTTGAAAGTCAATTTTGCTGATAAAGAGCTTTAAATCAGGTATCAAGCAGTGTGAGTAGTATACACAAAAATAGCATTAATACAAATCTTTTTTAATATTTATTAAACATTGCTGATGGGAAAAATAAGATGAAATATTTGGTTGTCTCACTACCCTAAGTATTAATATATATTACTTTAGTAATAATACTGTTATTATACTCAAGCCTCTATTTTTTTCTTTAGGACAGAATTCTTACATAAGCTGTTTGCAGTTTGACAGATCTCATTAATTTGAAATAATTATTGAAGAAATGTTGAGCTGTTGCTTCAGCCCTACTGAGAGTTTGATAATAATGTAACATGCTAAGAAAATACCTTGGTGAAGTAAATATTAGATGTGAGAAAATGTAGAGGACATATGTATTAACCAAGTGGTCTTCTAAAAGTGACTCATTAGTTACTGCATCAATTTAGTATAGTTTCAGGAGACACTGCTCTTCTAACACAAAATCTTCACACATCTTAAATTTCCAGTTCATTAACAGAATAGATTTAGTTCCGTAATAGCAATGCACACTACTTACTTCCAAATACATTGTAATTGGCAGCTACAGAGTACATATATTTTTACTTATTTAAACTGACTATTGAAGTTAAGGAGTAAACGTATTTTCAAACTAAAGCAAAATTTAAAACATAAAGAAGAAAATATGTGCAATTGTCAACTTCTCCTTTGTTCTCAAATTTTTGCCTTCTCATATATACTAGGTACTACATTTGGAATAATAGTATCACACCTCACATAGGTATTTGTGTATGTAGATTATTAATACATTAAGTAAAATACACTATGTATCTCAATACAGTAAATTTGTCACCTCAGAATATCCACATAAAATTGTTAATATATAAGATAAAATGAATAATCTTGTTCAGAAATAGGCTAATTGAGAAACTTTATGTAAGAAACCCTGTTAGTAAGTTAGAAAATTAAATGATAAATTCAAGCAATCAATTACAGAATACAGATTATCTTTGATTTTCTTCTAATGTTGCTATTTCTACATTTATTCATGGGTGAAACAGTTGGTTTTGGAAGTGAGTTATTTAAATGGTGTTCTCTGTAGATTGGTTTAATTCTGTGCATATTACACTGATTCTGGAAATTTTTATTGAGGAACATGATTTCACATCGTATTACCTATTGTGTATACAAACAGGGCCTCATTGATCTCATTGATTTTGCAATCCAAAAAATACCTTTGACATGCTTCAGCATGTCAAGGTCAGGAAGATTTCTGGAATGCCTGACCTACAAGGAGAAGCTGAGAGAGTGAAGACTGTTTAGTCTTAAAAAAAAATGGTGAAGTCAAGACATTGCTGAAGAGTACAAGACAACAAGAGGCAGCTGCTTTTTAGATGTGCACATCAAGAACACGTGCTGAAAGTTGAAATGAAGGAAATTTTAGGTGGTAAGTAAAAATGTAATAAAGAGGATTATCAAATATTTGAACCAGCTGCCCAACAGGCTGTGGAATTTGGATCTTTCACCATATTAAAAACCTGATAGTATAAGATCCTGAACAACCTGATATCAAATGACCAGGTTTTGAGAGGACAGTTGGGCAAAATGATATTTAAAATCCCCTTCAGCCTAGATTATTCCATTACTTTATTCCATGAAAAAAAAAGAAAAGTTTAATGCTATTATTCTTATTTTTACACTTTAGAAAATGAGCTGACAAAGACAATTGTTCATGCATGAAGTAGCACACAGAGAGGTCTGACAGTATTTTTCAAGTGTTCACTTGTTCTATTTCTTCTGCTCAAAGTTCAATAAGGTAAAGGGTGGAGCAGCTTTCCTTGCATTTTTCTCTGGCATCTGTAAACCTTTATGTGCCTGGTCACTGAACATACCCATTACTGTGTTCAAAGAAGTAATGATCTCAGAAGCATCAAGGACACTCTTTTCATTTACCTAATCTGCTCTGGATTTGAGATGTCCTTTAGCATGATATTTAAAGTCTATTATTATTTCCTGTTTCAGCTCAATTCAGACTATTTCTATCCAGCCTATTTTATCTTCCTCTTATTTTCTTCTATATTTCAACCTATTCTCCATTCCTACTTAGCTAAGAGCTTTTCTTCTTGGTTTTATCATTTTTTGATTTTAAAGTAGTTCTGCAGTGGTATTATTTCATAATCTTGTGGTGGTTTTATCTCAGCTTCTTACAAATTAGCTATGTTTTATTATCTTCTTTTACAGTTACTATGATTTCTTCCACTAATGAAAGATTTGGTGTACAAGATCTCAGTCAAGTTGCAGAACCTTCACATTTGATGTTCCACCCCTCCTTTTTCTAGAGAGAGATTTAATTATCCATGCAGGCAGGGAATATACATGTTTTTTAATATCTTAATCTTAATGACCACTTCAGGTAAGCTGGCAATTTCTGTACATTAACTTCCACTTCAGAGCAGATTCTTATGTAATGTGCTCTGCAAGAAGTTATTGTTTTCATCATAGAACAAACTAATGCTGATGCCATATTGTGTCACCACTAAATAGCAACTTGTTGGATTTTTTGCAGCTGAATGCCTGCCTGCTGCAACCCTCAAGACCCACTCCCAAAGCTTTTTATTGTGAAAAGATCAAAGGATCATCTTAGATAATTCAACAAATAACAAAAGGTAAAACATTAATAAAAAGAAGTTTGATGAAATATTTAATCAACAATACATATTCCCACTTTTGTGACTTCCAAGACAGCTTTCTTTAGATGAATTTTCTATATTTAAGATAATTTTTAGAAGTAATAAAAATTACCAGATTTTCAGATTTGCTGCCATACAATTTTAGCCAGTTTAGCAAAAGATAGCAGTAGAGTTACTGAAAAGTAGTGCTTTGATATATATTTACATATATATTTATATATATTAACTATACTTTAAGATATATTTACTTTTTCTTTCTTATTTACAAATATTTATTGGAATTTTAAAATATAACCTAGATAATAATCCAGAATAATGAAACTAATATTGCTGTTTTCACACGAGCAAACTGTTAAGGCATGTTGAAGACTATGGCAATGATGAAATCACTTCTGGCAAAGACATATGGGAATATTTTTTAATATACCATTAAAAACTCCCCTGTCTCCCATAAACCAAATGGTTTTTCACCTGGTCTATTAGCTCTGTAAAGATTTTCCACTACACAGACTTACCTTGTCTGGGTATTTGATGAGAAGGGCTGATGGGTCTCAGCATAGGTTACTGTGTTCAGCAATTTGCACGTTGTAAGCTCTCATCTCAACATGGAAATCAAGCCCATTTTTCACTGTCATTCTTTCTACTTTGTACTGTAACCTCCTGAAAGCCTTTCTCCCCAGTGCAACTCATACCAACCACTAACATTGTAATTATCTAGGCAGCCAAAAGCCCAGTGATTTATTGGCTTTATTCTAGCTGGGATAAAATGTAAATCTGGATAATAGCTGTCATTTTCAGGTTCAGAGCTGGAAATGTGAGACAGAAATTGATTTTTAACTGTCCATTTCCCTAGCTCAGACCATTACACAGTGTTTCATATTGGCTTGTGCTGAATGCCTGTCACACAACATCTGACCACATCAGAGTGTCTAACCTCTTTTAAAATTGTGTTTTTTCTCATCCCCTCCTCTTCCCTGGCTCCAAGGCACTTAAAATTGGAAAGGTCAATGAGTAGATCAGAGCATTGGTTCCTAAAGTTATTATCTTCAAAAGTTAGATGATGTCTTCATATATTTGTTTTATGCTCGTGCTCTGATACACATGGTAATTTTCTCAGTTAACAGTGGAAATTCTTTTTCTGTTTTGCTGCATACTAAGGAGACTTCACAATGTATTTCATCTGCCAGTATTGAATGTAGAGGTTTATAGGCTGACATGATTTCTTTGCTTTTCTTTCATTTCTTTCCCTATCCAAAGCAGGTTACACATGGTAGGCAACATGGAAAAGAAAATTTGTTAATGCTTATTTGTTTTATAGATGCCACTGATCCTTTCTACATGAGATATGTTAGCTAATTAACTCTTTCAGGTCTTTTTTCCTCTGAAACAAAATTCCCTAGAAAACAGTAATAAGGTTTCTTCACAAACACACATCTTTGAGCAGTAAAGCAAATATTTATAAACTGGCATAGATAATATACAATGCTGAAAGGATTCATGTCATCTTCATCATTTCAGACAAGTCCATGTTTTACTTAAATGAGAGTAAAGACTGAGTTTCGCTCTTCCAAAACAAGTTATCTGATGATAAGGCAGCTGTATCACAAACTTTTATTTCAAACATTTGTATTCAAGGAATTAGTGAGAGACAGACTCTGCAACAAGCCATATAGACTAAAAATAACCTATAATAATGCCAACCTGCAAATGCTAAATATCTGTGATGCTGCAGTAAAAATAGCAAGTTTTGATCTGTTTCAAAGAAATAGAATAAAAGCAAAACAATACAGAACATGAAGAGTGAAAGAAGTTAGAGAAACAGACCACATCTGAAACCACACAAGGTTAATGCAGAAAGTAGATTTTTCAAATGAGCTTTAGTGAATGCAAACAGAGGGATATATTTACAGATAATTGAATATGTGCATTCTTTCATATGTATTTAAAATCAGGTGTAATCTTTACATAATAATATGATATCTAGTCATGTTTTATATAAGGTGTAAAAACTAAAAAACTTCCCAAAAATAATAGCAAATCAGAGCATACTAGGGCAGCAGAAGGGGAGGTGCTTATGTACTCTCCCTGGTGACCAGCTACAGGACATGAGGAAAATAAATCAAGCTGCATCAGTGGAAATTCACTCTGGAGATTAGGAGAGGGTTCTTTACAGAGAGGGTGTTGCTACAGGTTCGCCAGAGAAGTGGTCATGGCGCCAAGTCTGATAGAGTTCAAGAACTATCTAGATGACGCTCCTAGTCGTATGTTTTAATTTTATTCCTACAAGGAGCAGTTGAACTCTTGCTGTCTGTAATTGACAGCAAGAATTAATTTTTCATAACTGAAGATTTTCAGTCTCCACTGAGATATAGTACACATACATGAACAGTAAAAATGCATTAAATCCTTCTTCCTTTAGGACTTCAATCGTTCTCTTACCTGTCTACATTTTGGTTTGTGCAGTGAAAACTGCTTCTGACAAGAAGTGCTTGCGATCAATAGTATTCTATATTTTACTAGTTCTTTGATAAAAATGCATATATTTAAAATACAAAAAATAGTTGTTCAGGCTTGCAAAACAGGAATATATTTTGCCTACAAAATACTTTTTTTTATTAAAATCTATTCATGTTCTAGTTTTGAGTATTTTCTGGAAATTAACACAGGTGCTTAATTTTCTGGAAATTAACACAGTCTTAATTATAGAATCATAAAATCATTAGAAATCAGAACAGACCTTGAAAGATCAGCTAGTCCAATCCCCCTGCCACAGCAGGATCACCTAGATCAAGCTGCACAGGAACACATCCAGGCGAGTCTTGAACCTCCCAGAGAAGGAGATTCCATAACTTCTCTGGGCAGCCTGTTCCAATGCTCCGTTACCATCACTGTGAAGAGGTTCCTCCTGATATTTATGTGGAACCTCCTCTGTTCCAGCTTGCACTCATTGCCCCTTGTCCTGTCACCAGATGACACTGAGAAGAGCCTGGCTCCATCCTTCTGGCACCCACCTCTCACATATTTATAGACATTAATGAGGTCACCCCTCAGACTCCTCCAATCTTAAGAGACACAGTTTCCTCAGGCTTTCCTCATAAGGGAGGTGTTCTACTTCCTTCATCATCTTTGTTGCTCTACACTGGACACCCTCTAGCAGCTCTTAACTGAGGGGCCCAGAACTGGACACAGTACTCCAGATGTGGTCTCACTAGTGAAGAATAGAGAAGGAGAAGACTTCCCCACTTATTACAAGAAGCCATTGAATTGCTAATTTCTAGACAAAATGTGTTGTTTAATTTGATATCATGCTTATAGAGAATAATAACATGAAAGTTAGCAGAAGTCAGATTACCATAAATTGTTTCCCATTTCATAATGTGTACCACAGTTATTCCACTGGTGTTGGTAGGCACATTGAATTGCTCCACAGAGCATCTGAATTTGTTTTAGGTGAAGAGGTGCTAGAACTCACTGTGGTTACTCATAACTTTATCAGTAGTCCATCCTTTCCTTAGGACAATGGATGTTCTGCTGTCTTACAACGCATGCTGCTGTGTGACCACTATCTGCAGAAAATGTGAGAAAAAATAGCTTTTCCTGCCAAATACTTTCCGTTTGTGTTTATCTGGAGAAACTCATTTTGTGCAGTGAGAGGCAAAAGACAATATTCTGTCAGGGTAGGAGGAGCTGATTGTTTAGGTCTTTGCAAATTATAATGTTTTTATGATTGCTAGCTTCAGTTCTGAGTACTGCCTCCAGTCCTCTGAATCAGTTTTATATTTGCAGATTGTTAACAAATCTATGCAACTAGAAGTGTGGAATGCCTTGTTTCTGTGGTGATACTACAGGGTGTCTCCACATAGCTACATGAGCCATAACGCATAAAATGACATACATTTAAGAAGATTGAATCTTCAGCATATCTCTACAGCCCAAACTGCATCAATGGGTTATTGAGTGGATTCATTCCTTTCATACATATTTTTAGCTCTCTAGATGTCTTCAAAAATTCTGTTTTTCAAATGTGCCTTGCACATTTAAATTGCAAATGTAGATAAACAGATGCGATAGAAAGACCACAGGTATGGTTTAACAAATATAATTTTGTTAGAAACTGCAGTTTTTCAGTCACTTTCCCTATTTAATTGTTAGATACATTACTCGAGTCAACCACACTTACAAACCTCAGGTCATGTTTTTTTTCTTAGTAGACATTGCACCAAGTTACAGCAATTTGTTACTCTTAGAAGAACATCTCCATGCACATATCTCAACAGTCTGTTTCAATCTTGCAATCTCCTTTTAATTTATTTGTATTTTTTGTTAATAAAAGAAGATAAGGATTATTACTGCCTATTGGTTCACTTATTATTTTTAAAACACTTATTTTGCTAGACTTGACTTTTTATTTCTCCACAAATAGTGAATTAAAGTTAATGAGATAATTTCAATATATGGTATTGATTAATTTAATAGAGAAACAGCTATCTAAATTAAATTCTGGGATTCTGCACTAGAGAAGACAATTGCATATGAAAGGTGATAACAGCAATGTGGTGAGCTAGTTTTAGTGCCTTCAAGTGTACACACTAACTTATTAAGCCCTGAGTGATAGAGAAATACACTAATATCACTCTCTCTCTTCCTCCTCTTATTCTCTCATTCTTTGTGTTCCTTTCTTTCTCTCTTTCATTTATTACTCAGGTCATGTTTAACTACTAAAATTAACTACTAATTTTAATGTCAATAACTTTACTCTTGCAGCTTTTTCTTAGGTTTCCCTAAGGTGTCCGAGAGAAAGTAAGAGAGAAACAACAGGGGAAAATGGTTTCTTGCTTGTTTGGATTGAATGTCATCTGTGCTTTTCCCTCCCCACATTTTTACCAAGTTTTTAGTTGACACTGTTTAGAAATGTGAGGACACTGAATATTATAATCTGTGCTGAGTGTCTCCCAAGTGTCACATTTTACATAGTGGATGAATACAAGGTTAAATACTGCCACCCCAGAAAGATACAGCATTTATTTGCACATTTCATTGAATACACATCAGATTCCTTTTTCATCTTCTGACTCTCCACAGAAAGATTCTGCCATGCTGTCTGTAAGTCATAGAATCACAGAATCATTAGGGATCAGAAGGGACTTCAAAAGATCATGTAGTCCAATCCCCCTGCCACAGCAGGATCACTCAGACCAAATTGCACAGGAACACATCCAGGCAGGTCTTGAACCTCTCCAGAGAAGGAGACTCCACAACCCCCCTGGGCAGCCTGTTCCAATGCTCTGTTACCCTCACTGTAAAGAAGTTCCTTCTGATATTTATATGGAACCTCCTATGTTCCAGCTTGCACCCATTGCCCCTTGTCCTAGCACCAGACGACACTGAGAAGAGCCTGGCTCCATCCTCCTGACACCCACCCCTCACATATTTATAGACATTAATGAGGTCACCTCTCAGTCTCCTCCATGCTAAAGAGACCCAACTCCCTCAGCCTTTCCTCATAAGGGAGGTGTTCTACTTCCTTCATCATCTTCGTTGCTCTATGCTGGACACCCTCCAGCAGCTCTCTGTCCTTCAAAGCCTTTGTTGTCACAGTGATAATATGCTGTCCTTGCAGAGAAAGCCAACTTAGGTTAGTTCTGTGTGTCAATTTAATGAAATATATCACACTTAAGTCTTATCTTCCCTTCCATTTTTCTTATGTATTTCTAATATGTTTACACTGAATCTCAGAGTTATTGTGGCTGGAAAAGGCGTCTAAGTTCATGAAATCCAGTCTATGCTTAACATCACAATACACTAGACCAGGGCACTAAGTGCCACATCCATTATTTTTGTAAACACCTCCAGGGATGGGGACTTCCTAGGCAGTCCATTCCAAAGCCTAACCACCCTTTACATGAGGAAGTGCTTCTTAACATCCAATATAAGCCTCCCCTAGCAAAGCTTCAGGCCCTGCCCTCTCATCCTATCACTAGTTGTCTGGGAGAAAAGCCCAACCTCCACTCATCTACAACTTCCTTTCAGGTAGATACTGAGTGATAAAGTCCTGACTGAGAGTCTCCTCTTCTCCAGGGTAAACAACCCCAGCTCTCTTCATAAACTTCCCCTCTAGTCCCTTCTCCAGCCTTGTTGCTCTCACCTGGACCCATTCCAGCACCAGCACTTCAATACCTTTCTTGAAGTGAAGGGCCCAGAGCTGCACACAGTACTAGAGGTGAGGTCTCACCAGGGCCGAGTGCAGTGGGAGAAGTATGTCCCTAGTCCTGCTGGCCATGCTATTCCTAACACAAGACAGGATGCCATTGGTCTTCTACCTGGGCACACTTGTGGCTGATATTTGTCCAGTTGTCAACCAGTATTCCCAGGTCCCTCCAAGCCAGGCCACTCTTCAGCCACTCATCCCCCAGCCTGTAGCTCTGCTGGGGGTCATTGTGGCCAAAATGTAGCACCCTGCACTTGGCCCTGTTAAACCTCATCCTGTTGGCCTCTGCCCATTGACCCAGCCTGCCCAGATCTCTCTGCAGCATCTTCCTCCTCTCCAGCAGATCAACACTAACCCCCAACTTGGGGTCATCTGCAAATCTACTAAGGGGAGATTTGATCCCCTCATCCAGCTCATATGGTCCATAAAGATGCTGAATAGAACTGGGCCCATCACTGATCCCTGGGGGACACCACTGCTCGCTGGACACCAGCTGAGTGGAGCACTGTTCACAACCACTCTCTGCGCCAGCAGGATGCAGTGGGAAACCTTGTCAAAGGCTTTGCTGAAGTCTAGGTAGACCTCATCCACAGCCTTCCCCTCATCCACTTGGTGGCTCATCCTGTTAGAGAATGATGTCAGGTTGGTTCGGCGGGACCTTCCTTTCCTAAAGCCATGCTGGCTGGGCTTGATTCCCTAGTTACCTTCTACCTGCTACTTGATGGTACTCAGGATAATATTCTCCATAACCTTGCAGGCACGGAGGTCAGGCTGACAGGCCTGTAGTTCTCCAGATCATCCTTCCGGCCCTTCTTTATTTTGATTAGATGCCCTTCAGAGTATTCTTCAAAATGTATTGGGTTTTTTTTCCAGCTTCCAGTTTAAATATTGCTTCTCACTAAAAGCTTACTAATATTTTGAAACTGAACATTAAAACTGGGTTTATTTGGTCAGAAACAAGATTCTTTATTTGTAGCCTAATGCTGTGGAATGAAAACTTTGCTTCCCTTAAATACTTAAGAAGAATTTTGTTTTTAAAGTTAGTTCTATTATCTTTTTTGCAAAGCACACAACTTTAAAATTGGTTGCAAATTGATAAAAAAATTCATTTTTTCTTTTAAATAACACTTCTTAGTTTAGCAAATGATTCATAAACCAACTGTCATAGGACATAAACACCCCATGGTGGAATTGTATTCTATGAATAACTGCAGAAATAATTTTAAAATGTACTAACTATTTTTTCTTTTTTTTTTTTTTGTTACATGGGGCTTTTTGTACTTGCCATAAGTGTAGAGGAATATTGATAATTATCAATGTCTAAAATATATCTCACACAATAAGTGTGTGACAGCAAGAGGATCAGGGCCAGCCAGTCTAAATTTAAGGAGGGCAGATCTCACTTTACCAACCTGATGTCCTTCTATGACAAGGTGGCCTGTCCAGTGGATGAGAGGAGAGCTCTGGGTGCTTCAGTGAAGCATTTGACACAGTCTCCCACGGTACCTAATACAGGGGCAATGAGCAAATCTGTATCAGAGGAGATGATACAGGTTTCTGGTTCAATAGTAATCAGGTATGGATAGAAATCTTGTGTCAAAACTGAATTGGTTGTTCAGTTTTTTTCCAAACTGACAAGAGGAGAAAAACAATAAAACCTCATCAAAATAAAAGAATATAATTATTTTCAGCAGACTTATTTTTCAGGTTAAATATCACCTTAAGGATGAAATGACATGGATGACATGGTTGAAGCTAATGACAGAATTCAAAGTGAATTCCCTAAGATTAGGCTTCATCTGAAGAAAATTCCTGGGTGAAATAAAGAAAAATAGGAATGAATTTTCCTCTTGGTGACCTGTGTCAATGATACATTTTAGCCTGAAGAGTTAGATTAAATAGACGAGTTAGCAAAAACTAATACACTAGATTTATTTTCCTGACTGCTGTTTTCCCTTAGTAGATATTTGGCTTGTAAAACTACTTCCATTTCATGAAATATTTACTAGACTAATATTTCTTTATGAGATCACTTAGACAAAACCGGAAACCTTACAAACCAATACTCAATAAAGTACCTTGTGCTGAAAATTTCATTTATATAAAGAGAAAAAAAATTACTTCTGCTATAACAGAAAGTAGAACCATATGTGACCTTGTTCTGTCTGATTTGGGAATGTGAACAAGGATTTCTCAAAATTTGACAATTATTTACACAATTATTTCTCTGAAAATTCCATACTTGCATGAAATAAACACAGAATAAGGTCTACTAACATAAAATGCATGTCCAGCACAAAATAACCCATTTATGATTTCATATTTCTGAAATATATTAATGTCACATCAAAGTACATATTATGGGAATAAAAATGTTTTATTCAGGAACACATATGCATTTCTTCCCCCGCCAGTATTTTTACTAATTTTATATAATTCAAGTTTAACACAAGAAGAAATGAGCTACAACTTCCACGCCTAAATGAGACAGAGTCTACTTGGAGGCCTGTATCTAGTGGAATATCCCAAGGATCAGTACTGGGAACAGGCCTATTCCATCTATTCATTAATGACTTGGATGAGGAATTAGGGTACACTGTCAGCAAGTTTGCTGATGAAAAAAGCTGGGTGGTGTTGCTGACACCCCAGCAGACTGTGCTGCCATTCAGTGAGACCTGGACAGGCTAAAGAGCTGGGCAAATTGAAATTCAGTGAAGTACAACAAGGGTAAGTGTAGAGTCTGGCATCTGGGCAAGAACATCCCCAGGTATCGGTATAGGATGGGGACTGACCTGTTGGAGAGCAGTGTAGGAGAAAGGGACCTGGGGGTCCTAGTGGACAACTGGATGCTCTTGTGGCTAAGAGGGCCAGCAGCATCCTAGGGTACATCAGAAGGGGGTGGTTAGCAGATTGAGAGAGGTTCTCCCCCTCTACTATGCACTAGTGAGGGGGTATCTGGTATCTGGTACATCTGGAGTATTGTGTCCAGTTCTGGGCCCCTCAGTTCAGAGCTGCTGGAGGGTGTCCAGTGTAGAGCAACAAAGATGATGAAGTAGAACACCTCCCTTATGAAGAAAGCCTGAGGAAACTGTGTCACTTTAGATTGGAGGAGTCTGAGGAGTGACCTCATTAATGTCTGGAAATATTTGAGGGGTGGGTGTCAGGAGGATGGAGCCAGGCTCTTCTCAGTGTCGTCTGGTGCTAGGACGAGGGGCAATGGGTGAAAGCTGGAACATAGGAGGTTCCACATAGATATCAGAAGTAACTTCTTCCCAGTAAGGGTGACAGAGCATTGGAACAGGCTGCCCAGGGAGGTTGTGGAGTCTCCTTCTCTGGAGACGTTCAATACCCGCCTGGATATGTTCCTGTGCAGCTTGGTCTAGGTGATGCTGCTGTGGCAGGGGGATTGGACTGAGTAATCTTTCAAGGTCCCTTCCGATCCCTAATGATTCTATGATTCTAACTATTTATCCTTGATATCTAGCAAAACTAGATCAGATCTTGGAATGTACATATGAAGTGGAGCTGTACATGAGAAGATTATCATTAAGGCCCTTCATGACTGTTTGAAATAAAAGCATACAATGCAACAAAAATACAATAAAGCAAAAAGGTGCACGTTTTAAGTTTTCACCTGCAGAGCTGAAATTCAATTTAATCTTAAAGTATATACAATTTTGTTCTTTACATCCATTGTGAACTCATTGTATCTTTAGTTAGAGCAAATTAAAATTATGGACTTATGCTTGGGGTTCTTTTTTGTGTGTTTTGTTTTGGTGTTTTTTGTGCAAAAGGCATCATCTGTATTCCTGAAGATTTTCCTGTATATAGGATGCTGTGAATGAGGTTAAAGGTTGGATGACTGAATTTGTCATGATTTTGGCAACATTTACTTTTTTTCTACCCTTATAACACATAATATACATATATTTAACATTTTCTCAGTGAGGGTGTATTTATAACATAAAATTAATGGAAAGATGTATATATATATATGTTTAAAGTATAAAAATTCTGGAAGTCAGATAATTCCATTCATTGCAATATTTACAGGTAATAAAAAATAGTGGTGCTAAATTCCCAGTGGCATCACATGATGCAGTACAAGAATACAGCTTTTTAAAAATTTCTATATCTGTGTCTGTTAAATCTTGTGGATAGGTGCATGCAGCAGTCTAGTCTAGACAAACAGCACAAGAACAACTTATTGGATAAGTTGCCCCCATGACTTATGAAGAACCAACTAACTAAACACTCGGTGCATTCCAAAGGCTGGATTCAGATAGAAAGCGCTGTAGTTAAGTCTTAGATAGGACTCTCAGCTCTCACAGATTCCTTTATTCTCCATATGAATATTACATAAAGATTTCTTACCCAGTGATTTTGATTCTGAAATTCTGGGCTGAAAACTACCCGTTTATACCACGTGCCAAGAGGATTCTTTCCTTGCTGAAGATGTACTCTGCTTTCATTTTCATTACTAAAAGTTATTAAATTCAGAATTTGAGGCACTAATAGAAAGTCATGTATCCTTTCCTTTTCTTTTTTCTTCTATGAATTTTGCAGAACAGAAGCAGTAATGTATGAAACCTCTCCTGATTATTTCTTTGGGCTATATAGGTAATTACAGAACACATGATGGAACAGTATAAAGATTGACAGAAAATCCTTAGAAGTAATCTGAGTTTTTCTTTCCTAATGCATATGCTCATTAGCAATCTGTCTACTTTTTATGCAGAAGCTTCTATGATGACTCCAGGCTGTTCTTAGACTCATAGGAGTGCTCAGTAAACTCCAAAGTATAATCCCTTTTTTCTTCCCTGCTGCATTTTCATGACCTAGACTGTAATGTTACTATCAAATGAAATGTCTTTTTACAATTCAAGAAGTCTTGTACCTCAGACAATTATCTTTTTCACTTCTCTTTAACCTCACTATCTGTCACTTATGGCTACTTCTTATAGAAAAAACTAGATACTTACTTGTTACTTGTGTACCTTAGGAAGGGAACTTCTGTTGTTCATGCAATACTGTGTTTTACATATAAAAAGTTTTAAAAATCTCCCAGTCTTACCTTTTTTTCTTTCATTCTAAAGAGATTCTATATGCTTGATAGTACACTATTTGCAGTAAGAGGCATAAACCCATCTCAGATCTGTCCTTTGTGGCATACAACTTAATACTGGCATCCAATAAACAGTAACATCTGGTGCTTTATTAGGTATTGGGCTCTTTTTAATTTCCTTGAAAAATAAATAGTGGGATTTATTGAATATAATATAAGAAATGCAACATAAATGCATGTTCATTGCTGCTGTGTTTGTGGCTATGAATGAAAACATAATGTCTTCATTTCTGTTCACATTGTCATAGAATTCAGAGTTATCACTGACCTCCTTATTCATATTGTTAACCTCCAAGGCCCCTATGGAAGGTCATTTGTGCATTTAATTGCAAAATAAAGTGAAAAATTTAATTGTGAATTGACTGTTCAGCTAACTATAATTCTGAGTTTCAAGGCATTTGGAAACTTCACATACTGTACCTCTGCCATTCAAAGACCCAAATATTCTGTGGGTAAGAGTGAGAACTCCAAGGGAGCTGCACAGTAGGGAAACAAATTTTGATGGAAACTATATATGACCGACAGCTTGCTGTCACATTTACTGCCAGTGCACAGCTACACTACCCTCATGAATTAAGAAGATCTTGATCTTAGATATCCAGGTACATGATTTCTGTCAAAAATCTAAGGGAAGACTGCAAGTTCTAGAGTTGCTTAGTGAAGAATCCTTCGTAAAAAAGTCTTTGTTAAAAGAGAAAACACTTTTCCCCCTTACTCTCTCTTAGTGTGAGGGTTTTGAACACCACATTGCTACAAGATGTGAGTAAATAACATTTTTTTTTATAGACGAGCTGCCTGAAATTACTTTTCCCGGTACATAAATTAGTGGGCTCTTAGATCTGTTTTGTTTTTGAGTAGCTAATTTTCCAGAAAATGACAGAATGTTTTCTCTACTAAAAAGCCTGCTTACTCACAAATTTTTTACAAATTTGTTTTTACTCAGCTCATTTTGTACTGGTAGGTGCTTCTTTAGCAGAAGTCATTTCTCTGAACTGTCCACATTCCAGTATTTCTTCCTTTACTATCACTTAAAACTTAGAGGCAGTATAGCTTGTTAGTTGAAGATATAAAGCATTCATAATCCATGCTATAAATAATACATATTTTGCATTTGTCCATCTTTTGTCAGAGGACTTCCCTTCGTCATAAATATAGCAAATGTGACACACACGTGACTTTGGTGTTTGCAGTCTTCAAGCAAAAGCTTCTCCCTTAAGTCCCACCTGTGATTTCTAGTAAAAAGCCAGGGGGAGTGGAGGGGTGGAGTGAGAGGGTGGGCTGTGTTATAACAATACATACTCAAATTTCATTGTTTAATCATCTCTGAATCTAATGGATATGGAAAATAGTAATCTTGTCTGTATAGACATGAAAGAATGGATGGATTTAGTGTGGCGTGTCCTTAGATAGTTTTAGAACTGTACATCCTCAATCACTTCTGACTCACAGCAGAAGTTATATGCTTTAAGAAACACTTGAAAATTAATTCAGACTATCCTTAATTTTTACCAACTTTCAGCAAAATTAATAAATAAAAATCTTATTGTTATTCAATGAATACCTGGGAACTTGTGGGTCACATCCATGGTAACTACTGAAAAAAAAATCAGGGGGCATTTTTAGTTTTCCTTTTTTTTCCCCTGACTCTTATTCTAGAGACTCATAACATATCACAAAAAAAGAGATACTTTTTATTATTTTTTCAAGTCCACCTACTGAAGTACTAATTCCTGCATTGTGTGAACTTGTTGCAGAATTTCCACTGCCACATCTAGGAGAATATCAGGCGAATTTTATTGGTCATGTTATGTTTCCATTATTTTTAACAGCATCACACTGAGCCTGAAAACAGAAACACATTTACAGTAGAAAATCTTTCTAAAAAGTGTAGGTCCAAACCAAGAAAACTAGAGCTCACAATACTGACGATATCGTAACATTTCACAAAAGTAGAAAAGGGCATCTTATTTCTTCACAGAATTTATTTCTTCTCTGCAGTATTATAATTTGCCTTGTATAAAACAGCTTTGCCTCTGGTCTTCCATTTCCTGAAGGAAGTTGTTTCTCTTGATATGTCTTTTTAACAAATTATTGCAATCATATTACTGTGTAATTCAACATCCGTTTTCAAAGAAGAAAGCTTTACCTAATAACTTATTAAATTCTTAGTTCCTGTAC
>VZRI01013879.1:0-22490 GCA_013397515.1 Upupa epops | reverse complement strand
TGTTTAAGGCTGGGCTGGATGAGGCTTTGGTCAGCCTGCTCTAGGGTGGGGTGTCCCTGCCCATGGCAGGGGGGTTGGAACTGGATGATCCTGTGGTCCCTTCCAACCCTGACCGATTCTATAACTTCTTCCCAGTGAGAGTGACAGGGCACTGGAGGGAACTGCCTGGGGAGTCTGTGGGGTCTCCTTCACTGGAGATGTTTTAAACTCACCTGGACTTGGTCTGGGTGATCCTGCTGTAGCAGGGGGATTGGACTGGATGATCTTTCCAGGTTGCTTCCAATCCATAATGTTCTGTTCTATGACTTGGTATAGGTGTCCTGCTGTGGCAGAGGGATTGGACTACATGATCTTTTGAGGTCCCTTCCGATCCCTGATTATTCTATGATTCTGTCATTCTAAATGTTTATTACATTTTAAATTCCAATTCATGTCTCCTTTTTCATTGTCTCTGCATATGTCTTTTATCCAGCTGCTGACATTGTTCTTCTCCTTAGACTGCTTCTAAAATTACAATGTACTTTGCATTCAAAATGTTCCGTGTAGGATATATTTTACTTTCCCTACTGGACGATAATTTTTATTTTCTTTATTGATTTATAAAAGAAATTGAAGACTCACTGTATTCTGAATACTGCCATGCATACAAATATGATGAAATGTAGCAACTTCCCAACCCCTCAGGCCAAGAAAGCTACTTAAATTTCAAACTGCAACAACACAACTGAGTGTTTGAGTGCTGGAACAATGCATCCATGCAGACAGGCTGAGGCATTTGGAGTTATTCAGTCTGTAGAATACAAGGCTATGGGGAGATCTTACTGTAGCCTTCCAGTACTTGAAAGGGACCTACAGGAATGATGTGGAAGAATTTTGGTCCTTTGCAGAAATTCAAGAATACCGGGTACACTTTCAGACTGACAATACTATGAAAATTGATGAACGTTAGCAACAAAGACTGAAGATGAAATACAAACCCATGTTAATATCAGATTCAGTATTCAGTACATTAGCTGTCCCTGAGCCAGCATCAAGTCTGTTGATTCAGCAGTCACTCTCTTAGCCAAATTAATGACAAGAGCTGAGTTAAAAGAAGATTCTACTTTCTTTCCCCTTTTTCCTTTTTTTTAATGTATCTGCATCAAAAACGTTCAAGGAGTGGCAACCTTTCTTCTCATATGCATAGTAGAATTCACTGCTTCGTCTGTGCAGAGGGAAAGACCTTGCAAGAACTTTTGAGCTAATAATCTGATAATAAACTTAACGGCATCCCACCTGTATTAGGCACAAATCTAAGTTAGAGGTCTGTTTGCCAAAGCTCAGGTTGTAGTACTGTCAAGAGACTTCATGGAGCAACTCAGATCCTGGTGTGCTGAATAGCTTTTTAGAAATGCCTGTCTCTCATCATTGACTGTTTGTCTAGAGCCACTGTGAAACATTTAAAACGTTTTCTATTTTGTACATTTTTTCCTAAATTGCAAGGAAAAGAAATGGAAAAGGTGTCTGAACTTTGATATTAAACACTATGAACTGTAAAGGCTAAACCTAACTAGCTAGATTCTGCTCAGTATAAATCTAAATCTGTAATAGGTATCATTCCTCTCTTGTTCTTTCTGCAAATTAATAACATCTCTATCTCTCTCTCTTTTAATCTTTTTTCATTCTTTCTTCATTATGGTCATGTGAAAAAATAGTGTAAGCTGAGCTGTAAAAGATTGTTGGAACTGCTGCTTTTTTCTCAAGACAGAAGAAGGTTTCTTTTGTTCTTACTGGATTGACTTTCTTGCATCACACTATCAGAATCTCACTTCTGGTCACAGTAGATTAATTATCCAAAATCAGTAGTAGATGACCTCAGGTTTCTGTCTCTTTATTCAGGCCACTGGTCTTGATCTTATTATTCCATGTGTGAAAATTCAGAAGACCACACTTTCATCTTACTTTAAAAGACTGAAGATGCTTAATTTGCAGTATTTTAATTGGCCATGCATGACCAGAGCTAGCTGATTAAAATGTTTCTTCAGGGTTTTCTTGAGCATTCATATTAAATACATTTTGCTACTATTTTAATCCTGTGTTTCAAAATGCTTAACTAATTTATCTAATGTTAATTTGAAATTTGAAATGTGAAATAATTGGAAAGTACATTTGTAATGCTGGGGAATATAATTCCTTTTGCCTATCTAATACATGGCAACACGTTAATAAAAAGGAGGGACAGAGATGAAGTAAGAAAGGAATAGATTGACAAAAAAAAATTAGTTGAAATTGGGCAAAAAAATGGAGATGGTACTGGAGATGTACTGTTCATTTGAGGGGAAGGAGGTAAAACAGGAACTAATATACAACCAGAGACTTTCTTCAGAGAGATATCACTATTTGCTGACTCCCTATAAATTTTATTCAGATTTTTAGCAATGGGTAGTCAACATGTTCTGAGCTAATGTCTTTCCCTTGACTTGTCAGTCTGTAACTTTTTGATTTTAAGTGCATTCTGAACTGGCACATGTATTAATGTAAATTAAAGTAAATTGAGACAAGATGTCAAGCCCATTCATTTTCCAGCTTCTGTTTTGCCTTGATAAAAGTGAAAAAAAAATTAAAAGGGACAAAACCAAGGACAAGTAAATTTTAAATACACTGTTTAGAGGCTAAATTATGAGCACTTTCAATGAAGATGGAAGTATGTGTAGGATTGAACAAATGGGTTAAATGTTTAACCTTGTACAATGCAGGGATGGATACATTTTTCTAAGTCATCTTTTCAAAAATATCTGTTGCATAGTATTAACATAGTGCTAGCTGCTCATAAATGCAGTGAATTCCTGTTCATGTCAAGGGGCACAAAATGTATTTTAGAAGTGTCTTATTGTTTCCTCAAAGTAGGGGATGGCCTAACCTCTCACTTTGTGATGTTTACATCCAAAAAGGAAGCCTATTTCACTATGATATTTTAGGAAATAGGAAGATTGAACACTCTTAAAGCAATGTAGTTATTAATTGGAACCAAAGAATTGAAGGACCCATAGAAAAAGCAGAACTTCAGAATCCTTTCTCCTAGGAATACAGATGACGAGTTTATAATGGTGGAGGCCAATTGATGACACCTATCAGAGCAAACCTTGATGATTGCTTATTTTTTTAAAGATTTGTAATCCAAAATGTCTAATACAGGCAATATTTTCAAAAAGCACTTGTGCCTACCTAGTGTACCTGAAGCTATGGCAGCAGGTATTTAGAATATTTAATAGCTTGAATGAAAATAAGGGTGCAGGAGAGCTGTCGGATTTTCAATGATCACTCTTTGAAAGCTAAAGAATGATCCACCCTGGGTGTAAGAAGTCAAAGAAAGGTGGCATAAGGCCTACATAGGTGAGCAAGAAGCACTTGATTAAACTGAAACAAAAACAGAGCATACAGAAGCTGCAAACAGGGGCAGATTACCCAAAAGGAATATAGAAACAGTGTCTGAACATGCAGGGAATGAGTTAGGGAAGGTAAAGCCCATCTGGATTTGCACCTGCTGAGAGATTTGAAGGTCAAAACCAAGGGCTTCTACAGATACAGCAGCCATAAAACAAAGACTAGAGAAACATAGCTATCTGCTGAAATGTGAAGGGGGCCTAGTGGCACATGACATGAGAAAGGTAGAGGTTCAATGCCTTCATTACTTCAGTCTTTCCATGGTAAGACTGTCCTTCAGGAATTGAGTAGAATTAAGATGTGATCTTTGCCATGCACAGTCACAAGCTGTACACACAAGGAAGCTGTGTGTAACGGTTGCATGTATGTTTGTCAAATGCCTCATTAGTAGGGATATTTAATATATGCTTATGTCATCTTCAGTGTTTTTCTCTCTGTGAGCATGTTCTTTTTTAATTTAACCCACACATAACTGCTCCAGAACCAGGTAAAGGAAATTAATCAAAAGTCAGATGTGAAGCAGATTGGAGTATTGCTAGAATATTTTTGAAAAATAAATGTCCTGGATATCCAAATTTAGAGATTAAAAGATGCGTGTTAAAAATGTATCTTCCCTTTCCCTTCTGCCTTTCAAGGTTTCACAGAACAAAGGAAGATGCAGAAGGAAAGAGTGACTTTTTTCTACATAAATTCTATGTGGTACACATTCGTCACACGTCTAGGCACCAGACTGATGTGTTTATGTTAGGACTGTCATTGACCATCTTCCTTCAATATTCTGCAGAGTATAGTGACTCTAGAGATCTGATTCACCTTCTGACACTGTCTATTTATCTCATGTCTCTACAAACCATTTTTAGAGTCAACTGTCATTACGTTGTCTGAAGCTAAAAAGAGTAACCAAGTTTAGCAACCTGTAACTCAATCAAGTGCAGTCCTAATGCTTGACAGTTTAATAATTTTCTTTTGTTTTTATTTTAGTGATATTCTTATCCTCATTATAAACACTGAATGCTGCAACTGTTCCCAAAGTGCAAGGTTCCCTTTAGACCGCTGATTGGAAAATAACCTTGTTGTCTGAGAAATTAAGATATTAGGAAAGTGAATGAATCTTCTAGAGCAATTCCAGCATCTAGATGGCTGCCAAAAGATTACCTGGAGCCATGTGGAGAGGTTCTGGTAGACAAACCTGTGCAATGGATTAATGACCTGAGAGTATTAGTAGCTACTCAAATGCTGTTGCTTGAGTGACAGCAACTTCTGTAAAAATCACCTCAGTTAGATGACTCTCATCTGTAGTATTCCATCCAACAGCTTCCATCCTTCTTTCAGACTGATTTGCAGTCTAAACGGATCAAGCTCCTTTAAAGCTTCCTTACAGGAATGTAAAGCACATCTGAGTGCTCAAACTAGGTCAGTGCCCTCAATTGCCAAAGTCTGATGGGAACTTAAGAGCAGATGTTGGGTCACTGTCAGCATATGTAGCTAGAAAATTGGATCTTTGGCACTGGGAAGGAGAAAGAAACCATTGGTGATCTCATTAAGCCTACTAATAAAGTCATAAAACTACTTAAATATAAGTGAGAAAAAGCAAGACAAAATTGCAGATAACTTCTAATGTTAATATTGCCTTGTACTGCCAATAGTATCATTGCTTCAATTTCATGTTACCATTCAGTTAACTAGACTTCCCTCTCTAAATGCTTTCTTCATAACCATCAGCTTAAACTCTTACAGAATATATTGCTGGATCATGTTGTGGTCTTGAACCACAAAAAGATTTGCTGACAGGGAAAGACAGGAAATTAGCCTCTGTGCATCAAGTCAGGTGCTTTTCTTTAACATCTCAATATTATAAATAAACTTAAGGGAAAGATGTTGCCAATTAGATGAATTTCCTTTACTGCCCAAAACATAATTCGGTATTGTTTCTGTCATTCACCTTAAACCACATTCGGACACCATCACACGCTGCAGTTTTTACATGAACCAACATGACCATACTGAAACTACTGCATTTTTCTATATTTTTTTTTCATAGCTCACAGTATCTGTTTTCAATTTCTTTACATAGTATTTGTTTCTGTCTAATCTACCTAGATATGCAAATGGCTTGATACACATGGAAGTTGAACTAATATTTAGTAGCTTAGACATACTAGTTCATATCATTCAGAACTATGACCTTAACAGACACTTTTATGAAAATCATACAGGCCAGATCAATTTTGAAAGCCATGGTACTTCTTATTTCTGACACCTCTCTATGCAAATGTCAGTCATTCAGCATGGTGGGAACATATCTGAATCATAATGGACACATTTAATATTTCCTCTGGGGTCTTTATGTTCTCCCTCTAATATTAAATATTTTAATGTTTTGGGAATGTACAAGTCTGAAAATGGGAATAATTTAATCATTTGTAATAAAAATGAAAAGTGCTAAAATGTTTGGAATACCCATCTAGTTCCACATATGTGTGATTATTAATAATATGGTGAAGCCTATTTGTTTTTAAGTGTCAGCCAGTGTTTGTAAATATGACAACAATTGTTTTGTTTGTGGGATCTCTCTCTTTGGTAAAATTTTTAATTATTTAGGGGAGGAGGAAACCAAACACACTTGTGTGCCACGATAATTGTCTCTGTTTTTGAATTTGTGCTGAAAAAAAAATGAAAAAAAATTAATTTGAAGGTTTTGAAAGTAGTTATGCAAATTAAGCATTAAGCATAAGCATAGGGAAAAAGAATTATTGTTCATGAGTTTCAGGACAACTCATGATAGATTTATCAAAATGATTATGTATTTTTCTCCCATTTTTTATTTGTATTTGTATAGGACTATGGAATACTGAACTGTAGAAACTATGGGTGTAGTGACTGTGGGATTTTATTTTCAAATAACTATGCTTTTGGTGTAAAACAATACATTATATTAGCAAAATTTATGAACATGCATCTTAAGCAAAGGATTTGTAGCAGAGGACTTTATTTCCCTTCTATTATACAGACCATCTCTTGCTTACAGAAAAAGCAACTTGAATAAACAATAATAAAAATCTACAGATCTATTAATGTAGAAAGTGCAAATGACAGTCTTGTCTTATCAAGAGTTATAGATCCAATACACCAGACAAATTTTAAATAAAAGACGATTGAAGTTTGGGGGGTTGGGGTCTTTTTTTTATTGAGTTAAGCACTGTATTGCTGCTAGAGTCAAGACAACTGTCTAAGTGTTCAGAATCCCAACCCACACCTTCCCTTGGTGGATTAGCAATCATGAAAAGAGGCAGAGCAGTACTTCTATGTCTAAAATACCGGTATGAACAGCATTGTTACTTCATTTCTGATGAGTTTGATTTTAAAGAGAAATGTCTTCCAGCTAGGGTGCCATTATGTTAGAACAACTGCCAACTGTCTAAATGTATGACTGAGACTTTTGGTAATAGTTTTATCTTGTGAATCCCTGTTGCAGGGATTTATTGACTAACATAAATTCTGTTCTGTAATTACCCTGCTACTAAAACACTACATCAGTCTCTGCCACTCTTGCTGGAGCTGGTCCATTTTAAATAAATAAATATTCACTGGGCCAGAACAAATGAGTGATTGCCTCTACTCACCAGTGATTAAGGAATTTGCTTGGGAAATACAAGTTGGACTGTAGCTGTGGCTGCAATTGTTTTCTATACAAAGTGAAACATCTCCAGCCTGTTCTGTAACTTTCAGCAGCTTAGGTAGATTGAATGTCACTTATAGGTACTTCAATCCCAGTTCTAAATGAGGATAAAAAGGAATAACTTGACAGCATGTGTCTTGTAGCTCAGGGACAATTAGACATATTGGGAGAACAGGAGTCAGGACTTTTTTACTACACTAACAAAAAGATATGCGTTCCAGCTATTTCCCAAATAAAAAGAAAAACAAGAAAATTTCATCTTTCATTAAACTGCATTTGATATCTCTGCACAAGAACTATACATTGCTTAAAATGTTATGGTTAATGCTACCTTGGTAATTGTTTTCTCAATATAAGAATTTTCTTTTTGAGGTCTTCATGAAATATTATGTGGATATTAAAAATTAGAAATGCATATAGGCAAAGTGGATGTTAGTTACTAAAAATGCTGTACTCAGTCAAGAAAAATTGTTTAACATTACTGCAAAAACACTCAGAAAAGTGTAACTATTCAATTACTGCGGGGGTAACCTTTTGATTTGATGTAGGTATCTCTGTACAATATTGTGCAGGTGCTTATGGTGGGTGATGTGGGTGAGCAAACTCAGGTTTGCATATTGAAATGATACTGCAATTTCATTGGTAATGTAATATAAATATGTCAATCTGTGTGATTGTGTGTAATATAAGAATAGATAAATTTACAGAGAACTGCATGTGTATGTACATATGATTTTGAAGTTTTTTGAAAGGTACTTTATTTCAAAATTTCCTTTTATTTATTTTACTGGAGGGGAGGAGAACTGGCAGATATGTCTGTGTTAGACATAGTCTGCTTGTCTGCCTTGAGGAATATTATCTGGCTCAGAAAATGGTCAATAGAAGGAAATAAAATTATCTAGCATTCAATTTATATGACCTACTTTAGGCCTAAATATAAATGAAGATAAATCACAGCCTGAATGTGACTAGCCTTTTGTTATACACCACATCTAGATGTCTAGCTTAGGGCATGATTGTGTTGTAAACTGTAGATAAGGTGAAGAAAACTCCCTCTTCTCCTGGCAAAACTAACTGTATAGAAAATTTTGTTTTTCATTAGCCCCATTTTAATACTGTTTTTTTTTATTCTGTTAGCATCAGGATCTATACTACATTAGTTGACAGGAATTATTAAGAAAGAATTCTTTCCAGGCATGGTTCTCTCTATTGACACGACTTCTTTACGTTCTAGTTTGGAAAGGCTGTTTATTTGAGATAATTAGTAACTTAGTCTTATGTTATCTTATCCTAGGACTAATATTCGAATTCCAGCAGGAAAGGTATTAACTAATATATAAAATAAAGCTCTGTTTGATATTACTGAATTAAAGATGTTAGCCACTGCACACAAACATGTCTGCATGGCGAGACATCTGTTTATTCCGATTCAGAGGCAGGCAGTTTATTTGAAAACTGCCATTTGACTTTTTTCTGAGGCTCACAAATGACAATATTCAATCTGCCATCCTCTTGCTTTAGAAAGTTTCCCAAGACAGTATGTGCTTTTCATTCTTACTGTATCTCACATGAACATCTACTTGATAATCTCCAGAATTTGAATTTGATTTTACCTTATGTGATATACTCTAATGCAGGGATTTTTGAAGTAATTTTTTGTATTTTACCTTATGTGATATACTCTAATGCAGGGATTTTTGAAGTAATTTTTTGTAAATTTCTTGTTAATGGGAACTGTTTAAAAACTAAACAAGAAATCCACACAGCAGGTCCCCAAACATGGTCAAAACATCCTGACATACATTTAAAAGACAAAATGACAATATCTGTTTCTTGAGTCTCACGTCACAGTTCTCAGTCACAATTCTCAATATATTGTTTCCACATATAAAAGGGAAGTTAGATAATAAAAAAGAAGCAGTTAAAGTAGGCAGAGGAGGTTGATAAGAGTATTTCTATAAGGGCAACATTTTTTACACAAGTTCTATTGTACTTTTCCAAATGTTTTAAAGTGCTTAGAACAGACTAATCCAGCAAAGGTTGCTTAGCTCATAATGCTCTTTTGATATAATTATTATAGAATATAAATATTTTGAGAAACAAAAGTCATCAGTTTATGGAGGGGTTGATGAGGTGGCAATTTTTCTTCCTTGTGTAAAACGTTGATTAGTCTACCAAGAAAACCAGCATGACACTTGCATTCATTAGAGGGACATAGAATACAACTACCTGGAGTTAAGTTAGAGTACACAAACTCACGTGAAAAAGTACTAGTGACTTAAAACTGACTATTTAATTGAAAAAACAACGCCGATTTTAATACAGATGCCAATTTGGAAACATTATGAACTAGGCATACGAAAAAAATGATAATTTATTGACCAGTGCTCAATGTACTCTAGATCATTCAGTCACTGCATTTCTAATGTATGTTAATAAAACCTATTTTATTTTTAAATACTTCAGCATTTTAAGCTACTTTTTCATCAGGTACAATACCCGTATTGTCTCCAGTTAATTCATTTCTGCAACTTTAGAGCCTGTACTAGACTTTAGTACCAATACATGATGTAAACCAGCCATTGTTCTAATACTTCAATAAATTAAAACTGAAACCAATATAGAGATAAATTTTACTTAATATATTTCAAGTTATTATGTGATTACATTTTAAAAGTATATTTCAAATATCAGTGTTTATAAATAAACAGATCAGGAACAATAGGTAAAGTGTGTTTATGTGTAGACCATCCATCTCTAAAATATTTAAATATATCTGGGAAAGATACAATGAAGTGATACTATAATGATCAAAAATCAATACAAGTCTTACAAAATATAAGCCTGCAAGTAGCTTTGTTTCCTTCTCTCTTAGATATAGTAGAGGCATACAGACAAGACCAAAAAAGAACACCGTAGTCCAAAGATTTTTGGCCTAATCTAATATTTTAACATCTTTTCTCTTTTCCATTTTATTTAAATAAACCTGGAGAACTTAAATTGGAAAGCACATACCAGGAAAGAAAAAAAAATGGTATAAACCAGCAAATAGCAATTACAGTAGCATCAGTGAATCACAGTTCCCGTTGAATTCAGTGGTACATGATGAGATGGCTAGGTCACATTGCGTATATGCATATGTGTATTTTTATATGTTGTTATCATGAACAAACCTAAAGATGATTGTTCAGCTTTCTTAGCAACATTTTCTTGCTTTAAATGATTCTATTTCCCCAAAGTAAAATACATCTATAACTAGTGTTGCAGAGAAAGGATTCTCAAATGCATTTTAGCATCATTCTAAATACTCTGACTGAAACTTACAATCCTTTTACCAGCTTTGAACACTGATGATAATTTTATTACCCTGCAATAGCTGTCCCTCTCTAATACTCTAGAGACAATTACTGTGTAACATGCAAGATGAATACAAATTAACAGAAGGAAAAACACCGTAGAAAAGAGAAAAGAGAAAATCAGTGTGGGCTGAAATGTCCCTGCAGGGG
Source organism: Upupa epops (assembly GCA_013397515.1). Classification (NCBI taxonomy): domain Eukaryota; kingdom Metazoa; phylum Chordata; class Aves; order Bucerotiformes; family Upupidae; genus Upupa; species Upupa epops. Next base: position 11,882 of record VZRI01013879.1, on the reverse strand, counting down.
ATGCTCTTGCGCTCTCCAGTTTAGCTGAATGACTTTCCAGCAACAGTTAAAAGAGAAAAAAAAAAAATTAAAAAAAACCCCAACAATAAACTCCCCAAAGCATCAAGCAGTGTTCCATATAGGATTTTTTTTCTGCCCTTGTTAATTCATACAGATACAATTAAAATTTTTAATTAACACTTTTATCTTGGTTTGGTTTTATTTTTCCATTGTACTTGTCTATTCATTACTTTAAAGAAGCAGTCAATGTATATGTTTAGAGAAAAAATCAATTGTGTTTCACATTGAAATTTAATTTACATTTCTATTTAACTTTATGCTAAATTATAGAGAAAACTATTTAATTATAGTGTTTTCTATCTTAAATACAATTTCTGATCTAATCTGCCATTGCAAAAAAGTACGTACACCGTAAGCGATCTCTAGCAATGGGCATGCAATGACATAAGATGAAAACAAAAGTAAGAGCCTGGGTTAGCTTTGCAGAGTAACCTTTTTCATCTCTAGTAAGATAAGTAGGACTCTAGATCCTAAGTAGATACTCATACAAAATGTGATAAGCTATGTTATATTTTCTGGGAGTTCTGGAGGCTGTTTCTACAAAAGAATTGACTGAACTGCGCAGAGATTAAATATGTATAAGTAGTCAGGAATGGAAACAGAACAGTCTGTTGCAGCATTTAAGATGCATTAGTTAGGCCATGTAGTAGTCAGGACATGGTTTTCATGTAGCTTAAGCTAGTCAATAGGAACAAATCATGCATTAAATAGTCACAGTTGGCATGGACCGGGTCATCGTAAAAATTTACCTGAGCAGCACTTCAGGGAGTCTCACTACAATTAGCCAGAGTTTCCTTTGTGAACACCATGTAATGGAGACTTCCATCCACCAACCAGTGGATGACCAACTTTGATTCACCTCAGGAATGTTACTCTTTGTAAAAGATGCTGTGAATCAGTGTTATTACATTCTAAACACCACAAGTTTCTGTGCAACATGACATCATTCTTCTATAAAAACTAACACTAGTTCAAAAGCATCTTGCAGTGAGTGAGCAGCAGACATGGCTTCACAGACAGCAAATAATTCTAGGGTGGCCATGGCAATCTCTGCCTCACAAAATTGTTCTTCTCCTGCTATGCAATTCCCTCCCCCAACTATGCTTATAGCACTGCATCCCTTACTAATGCAAACAACTTCTTTCCAGTACTTGTTCACAGTATCACAGTGTCACAGTAATGATGAGGCTGGAAAAGACCTTAAAGATCATCCAGTCCAACCTAAAATCAACCAAGTAACCCTAACATCTGACATTTAGATCATGCCACTCAGCACTCCATCCAGCCTAAGCCTGAACACCTCCAGAGACGGCGACCCGACCACTTCTGTTGGCAGCCCGTTCCAAAATCGGATCACTCTTTCAGTGAAAAACCTTTCCCTAATGAAAAAGTTCCCATCATACTGTCATGCCGTTACCACAAACCCATCTTGTATGCTCTAACTGTAATGATGCCAGATTAGAGTGTGTCAAATCTTCTCAGAAAATATTTAACTTCCTTCAACCACCTTTCATGAATGTACTTTTAAACTTTGATTACAGTGCACAGTTTGACCATAAATTATGAAGACAACAGCAAAATGTATTTTAGCCCATATAATACATATGGGACATTTTCCTAACTAGATTTGCAGCTTAGTCACCTTTTACTGTTTGAGAACCATGAATCTGAATGAAAATTCATTGGCACGAACTGCATTTGGTGTTGTGTGTGGCAACTCTTTGCATCCTTACGGAGCAATCATCTAATCTGCTTATCCTGATCTAGACTGTAAATTTGCTGCTTGACTGAATTCTGATTTGTATTATTGATGAGATCCGTGGGATCAGGAACATCATAAGACAGCTGCCAAGAACTGATGAGCTAAATGGAGATATGAGAACAGAGAATTTCAGGATAAGATACATGAATTAGTGACATGATATCCCAAGAAAAAGAGAGAGGAAATAAGGTGAAAAACTGTGATCGCTGTGATAGAGTGGTGGTGGTGGAGCCCAGCACAGCACAGAGAAGCGGGGCAGAAAGCCGCCAGGTTGACAACATATAAGAAGATACCAGAACAAGGTGAGCAGCTGAGGACAAAAATGGTGCACACGTATCAGCTGAAGAGAAATCTATCTTAACATTACTAATGCGCTTGTTGGAGAGAAGGGGAGTTAAGTACAAGGAAAGTGCCCTACGAACATTACTAATCTGGTTTAAAAGGAAAAACCTTGGCACAAATGCACAAACAGCCCCCACTTAGACCCCAGTCAGGGCCAAACCATCACATAAGCATATTCCTTTATATTACACCTTGCTTATAGTTTTGGTATACAACTCAATGTCTACTGATTAGGAGGAGGAACATGTTTATTTAGCAAATTGTAATCAAGCCATGAAATCATTAATAGAAGATTTCAGATTCATTGACTAAATCTATTACCACAGGTTGTTTCTATTTCCTTGAGAAAAATTGACCATGACAGAGCACAATTCTGTACCAAACTACCAATACTAAATCACTATGTAAGGTGTAGATTTTAAGCCAGAAAATTGTTCTTTTGTTGTCATGTCCATTAGTGCAACAGAGAGCAATGTTTATAACTCTATTATTTTGGCAAAGCTATCTTTGTTTTTTCTAAAGTTATCTAATTTCTGCACCTATTTGTGTAACATCAAGGATTTAATTTTTTGAGTTAATGTGTCAATAATTTTTTTTCCCATATAACACATACTGGATTCTGTGAGTACACTTTAGGCAGCATATAAACTACACTGTATTAGAAAAATGCAGAAACACATGGTTGATAATTTTCTTTTTGCTTTAGCAGAAACTAGTATATTTATGCCTCAGATCTGCTTTGTGCCAATTTAGCAAGGCTAACACTGGATGTCAGTATCAGTGACAAGCATTTTAATCCTTAATTACCTACTATTTTATTTTTGCCTTCCTTATTCTGAGAAGAACATTTTTTATGATGAGGAAAACATACCAGTATTACTTTTTTCATTCTGGCATCATTTAATTGATGCCTCAGAACTGTCTTCTATTATGCATTTAGAGGGAGTTGATAATTTAAAGTATGTTATGTCCTAGAGAAACAATCTCTTTTTGCTTTTTATTTTTCATAGCTGAAATAGTCATTCTTCTGTATAAATGTAAATAAAGTGTTAAAATTAATTCTGTTACTGTTCTTATCAGGACTATTTTTTCTGTTTTATCATTTTGTTTGTTTTACTTAATTTAACTAACTTCCAATGGTGATGCCTAAAAAGAATACAACAATACATTTTTTTTTACCCTCTCATGAGCATAATCTCATGGCATAATAAAATTCTCACTGGCATAATAAAAAGAGGACAACTTCCTTTTCCCTGTACGAGATTTCTCTTTCTATTAAGACTTTCTATTCAGATTCCTTACCTCTTAGTCTGTTCACAGAAAATCTATAATCTCAGGAATGTCTTCATATAACTTGATTCATATTGATCAGAACCAAACTGGTTTTATCATAGTGTGTTTGATGGCCCTGTATTGTGTTTTTATGTGTCATTCTAAAGGTGTTTAAAGCTCTTTGTAAAAGCTTTGAAGCAATTTTTATAAGCATGTGCTAGGACCATGTTCTTTTCTCACTGCTAGGTAGCATAGACTTTTTGTATTCATTTTATAAAATGATTAATGCTAGATCATATCTGTATTCTTTATGATATCCTGTGGTTCTAAACTTTTTTATTATTTTTTTCTTTTACCCTTCTGAATGTGTTTCTTTCAGTTAAAAATAATTCAGTTTAAAATCATTTTAGGTCTGCATTGTAACCCACCAGAGTAACTGCAGATTCTGCATGTACAAAGGCAGAGCATCAAAGGCCTGTGGGAATTTGAGAACATAACACACACCAGAAGATGGTACTGAAGAGGTAGATAGAGGAGTAGATGCCTTCTACTTTGTGTGCTTGTCTATGATGACTTACAGTGGCCTAAATTGTTAAAAAAACCTGTGGCAATATTAAAACAGTAGAAATGGTGACTGTTCTAATGATCCAGCTTGCTTACTGAATCTGGTTTAGCCTCCATACAGAAATTTACCTTGTAGCCTTTTGCAAGAAGGGAAAATTCTTTTAATTTTATGAATTAAAAAAAAAATAATTGTCAACATCATTATAAAATGGATTTTAGAAAATTTCAAAATAAATAGGTGATTGTTTTCCTTATTATTATAAACATATTATTATAAACATATAACTCTTTATTGTGCTACACATATAGTGTTCAGGTGTATGGAACAAATGTAAATGAAAGCTTTAATGTGGTTCTTTGTTATCCTAAAGATTCATTCACCTGTGTAATATGGTTGATCAGTCTGCTCAGCTGAAATGAGTAGGATACATAGGCTATTTATCCTTCCTTTTTTTTATCAAGAAATTATTAATTAATATTTCACATATATTTCTCAGTTTCTGATCTGAGAGTCTGTGACTTTTATTAACTACTAAACATATATTGTTCTGATTTATTCTATTCTTTCCTACAGTTACTCTTTTTGCATATCTTATAAATTTCATCCTACTTTTTGAAACTTTTTCCCCAATTCATTACGTCTCTTCTGAATTCTTTTAATATCAACACCCTGCCAATCTCTTCCAGCTTAGTATAATTTGAGTAAAACACTATGACTTGTATTATCAGGTTAACCTTGACAATATTCTATGGCTGCAGATACAGGTTCCTAATTTAGTCAGCCTGTGTTTGTGCTAGTGAAACACTGGTATTTTTATCTTTTTGGAACCATTTTCACATCTGTTAGGACAGCTTCCTCTGGACCATGTTTTCTGAATTTGATTAAGAGAACATCATGTGCAACAGTATCAACACCCCCACTGGAGCTGACATATGGTATCTGTTTTGTCTCTTGCCGCAAGGCATGTTCCTTTGTTATGGGAGGATACTAGATTGGTCTGACACAGCTTGTAGTTGACAAATTCATATTGGCTGTAGGTCTCCCTTGTGTAGGGCACTACAATAAAATAAGAATAAATATTGAGAGAAAAGGCATTATGTGGAGAAATAATTTTTCTTGTTGGTTCTTCCAAGCTTCCAAGGGTGCCTGATTTTCAGTCTTTTCAGACTCTCTGAAAGACGGTGATTTTCTTTGTTCATTTGTTATGTGTTTTTAATTTTAAAAGAGTTATTCTGAATAGTTTCTTGATGGCACATTCAGTCCATATATATATATATATATTACCTTAAAAATGAACAACCACTATTTCTTATTGGTCAATTGTATCTAGTACCACAGGGAGAATTTACAAGGGTTGATTGCACTGGGAGACCAGTGCTTAAACAACTGAAAAACTGGTGTTGTAGGGAATAGATTCCGCTCCCATGGGAAAGGAAGTTTAAAATGTTGGTCCTTTTGCTGAATGCTGCACAGAATGCTGTGCAGAGATGCAACACTGCTGGTTTAAACACTGGCTGGACAGTCAGACCAAAGACATGTTGAATGGAGTTAAATCTAGTTGATGACCTGTCACAAGTGGTGTTCCCCAGGGCTCAGTATTTGGGCCACTCCTGTTTAATATCTTTACAGATGATTAGGACAAGGGGATTGAGTACACCCTTAATAAGCTTGTAGGTGACATAAAGTCAGGTAGGTGTGTTGATCTGTTTGAGAGTAGAGAGGTTTTACAGAGACATCTATGGAGAAATGTACATTTATTATACACAGTAATATTACTATAACCTTGTAAAACCAAGCAAAAGTCATGCAAATATATTGTTGAAAGAATCTTTCAAAATAGCATTACCTGTTCCTTTCGTTTTCATCTTTTTTATGGAAGGGTTGTTATATCTCACATAATCTGGTAGTAGGAGAGCATTCTTTTAAATTGCTTTAAAGTCACCAGCTGATTTAAAGTGCCCCCAATCTCTAAATAGTGGCTTACTAATTCCAAGATCATTTAAGAAGACTTAAGAGAATTTAGTTTCACATAAAATAACAAACAGTTTCAATCAAGAGATAGACTCTTCAAGAAAATTTATATTAAATTTTCATGAAGCATCAACAATTTTTTTGGATGCTTTTAAATACAATGCAAATACAAATTAATTTGGGGTTGTATTTTATTGAAAGCAAGTCACACTTTACCAAGGCATGCTAAGTGAATGTAAAATAAACAGTTGTTTATTAAAGAACAACATACATGATATTTTCCCTTTTCAGAAATTGAGGGGTATGGTATCAATTCCCAAAGAAAAGGAGGAAAGTGCTGAACACTTTCCTGAATTGCCAGAGCTTTCTACTTAACAGGAGAAATGAAAAGAACAGTTTTTCCTATCTAAACAGATTAGGCTGCTATGAGCTATAATGTTCAATTATACTGCCTGATTTATTTAGTGAGTGGGCAGATTTGGGTTTAATAATGTAGTAACACAATATTTATTTTGTGACATAATTAAGAAGTTTGAATTGGAATACAATAAACTAATGAACGCACAGCATTAATGACAATCACACAATTAAGCATTTCTGCGTAGTTCTGTGCATTCAGCTACATGTGTGGGAAAGATAAAATGTTGACACTCAAAGTAAACTAGAGAGTTAAGTTTCAGTATGTCAGGTAATTCTATCCATGTATGCTATTTTGCATGAAGATAAGTTCTAAGTAGTTTAAGAAGATCATATCTCAAGACAGTTTTAACAAATTTCAGCAAAGTTTGAGGTATTTAACATGGAAAAAAAATTTACTGAGTATACAAATTAACTGCCTACCAATTTTCAATTAATTTCTTGTTCATTTTATTTTTAAAAAGAAACTCTGCAACTGTATTAATTCACTCATATTCTATGCAGTTTAAATTTCTCAGATGACATCTGTGACCTTTAGCACAGTCTGAAGTCTGGTTTCATATTTTATCCCTAAATCTTACTAGCATAGCTTGCTCCAAAATCTGATCAATGCTGCTCCTATCAAAGATGTTTACCATCAGGTTCAGTATGTTCCATTATCTGCCACACACATATGAACTATATGATCTATATCTCATAATTCAGTTTGCAGGTTCTCATGTGGAATTAAAAGCTTATTACAGTAACAATCCCGAGGCTGACTAGAATATATGTAAGTATGTGTGCACATTTACATACATAATTATAAAATAATATGCCATAAATCTGTATTCCAGTTTTTCTTTTTCTTTTCAACTCAGCTCAGTGAAAGCTGCTACTGAAGGATGGAACATGCAACTTGGAAAACTGGAAGGATAACTGTTTTCTCTTCTTTGTTATTTTAGTGACGTATTTTATTTCCAATTGTTGTACAAGTCTTAAAAATGTTATTTTTTTATCCATACAAGATAAAGGGTGGGGGCTGGAGGTGGGAGTAGGCAGGGGTGAGCAGGATTTCCTTGTTTTTTACTTTCTTAGAAAGTTCCTCACTAGGTGTGTGCAAGAAGCTTTAGTAATATCTTTAGCTATCTTCAGCAAAGTTACAGTTTGTTTCTGTTTTATTCAGTTCCATGCATCACCTCACATCAGACTGCAGACACCAGTTACCAAGCCTGAAAATGAGATGCTTATCAGATAACAAGCTATGTATTTTAAAATTCTTCATGGGTATGCATTACTTTTATTTCATTGTGTATGATTATTTTTCCTTAGCTAAAGGAAAACACTACATTCTTACAGAATTAAAGCAATATTTGTTTCTGGGAATTTAGCGAGAAATGTCAATTAGAAAATCTTTCATAAACCTTTTTTGTTGCCAAAAGTTGAAAGAAACTCATTACTTAAGTCTTGTACTCCATATACTTGTGTTTCTTGCCAAAAATCTTGATAGAAATTGCTCTTAACAAATAAAAAATTAAAGTGTATAGCATTTTGCTGATTACTTTTGCACTATATTGGATTAAAAGAGACCCCAGGGTCATGGAGGAAGTAGAAAATATATGCTAATATAAATCCATCAATCACACATTCACATAGAGTGAAAAAGATGATGTGCCTATCTGTCATACAATAACTGTAATGACAGATTAGATATAGTTTGTGAGAGATACAACTTAATTTCAGAATTTTGCAGCCATGTATATAGATACTAATATATCATCTTAGTTTTCAAAATAGTGTCTTTGTAATTATCTCTTGGGGAGGAGGGGGAAAAAGAAAATCCATACTTTTCATTGCTTTTAAGTTGTTCAGTTCTTGGCTATGAGATCTATTCTTACAAATAATAAGTAAAAGCTAGACCCCGAGTGAGGCTAAAAATACACTTTTGAATGCTTCTGCACCATCTATTTTTCAGAATGCTTTTGTGCAGGTTTATCTTTCCCTCATTCTTTTCTTCCTCAATAACTATTCACAAACTCCCAGCAGATACTTTATATCATTTTTCTCAATAGAAACACTCAGGCTCCTAATATGAATATAATCTATCTGTGAAAGACTGGCTTCATATCTATAACGGTTGTCATGGGTTTGTTTGGGTTTTTTTATCAACTGGAGTCTGCAATACATTCCTTCATTCACACAAAAGCAAGATTATCCTGTCTCACTTTAGCAACCCTGCTTTCAGGAATTTTTACAGATGACCAAGGCAGAAAATACTACATGGTCCAGTGAAGCTCTGAGGCACACATGCTTTTGATGAAATTTTATTTAGTACCTTAAATGTAAGACAGACTTCTAGCCCATACAAATTTAAAGCACAAGGTAGTCAACAAAGGTACTGTCATAAACTTCATTCTGAATAGAATCACATATAGAAAATAAATAGAATAAATAGAATAAATAGAATCTCCATCATTCTCACTGTGAAGAAGTTCCTTCTGATATTTATATGGAACGTCCTATGTTCCAGCTTGCACCCATTTCCCCTTGTCCTATCACCAGATGATCTTGAGAAGAGCCTGGCTTCATCCTCCTGACACCCACCCCTCACAAATTCATAGACATTAATGAGGTCACCCCTCAGCCTCCAATTATAGTGTAGTTTTTCTTGCCTCAGTACACATCTTGTTAGTTTTGCAAGTAAAGGTGGCTTTGTTGATAACTTTAACGAGCCCTTCATAAATCAAAATTTAGTGGTTTATATTTTTAAAGAATTCAATAGTTTGTATTTTAGAAGCAAATATCAATGTTTTAATTGGCATTCTAGCTATTCTGCCCAATATTACTCTGCAGAAGTGGTCAATTTAAAAAAAAATATATTTAGTTATGTTATACATATACCGTTACTTGGATACTCTCAGCAACTTGCTATTAAACACATGAAAAACTCTTTCGCACACTATGATGCTTTACACTCAGACTGGCTGCTATTTTCGGAGGTACTTGTAAGTGGCTTGTTTTTTGTCTAAAACAAAGACTAAACTGATCAATGCTGATAGTTTCCTAGTAACTGCATTAAGATCTATCATAGTCTCATTGAGTTCTCCCTCAGTTCACTAGTTAAAAATATCACAGTGCTGAAGTGAGTCAACCAATGGATGTGACCTTGTATGCCTCATAGTCTGGTTTACTCAGTTGTGTAATGACCTCAGCATTCTTAGGACCCTGAGGAACTGTGATTTTCAGATACAAGACCATGTATCTGTTTATACAGATCTGGAAGAGAGGAAGGCACTTACATAATATTAAAGGTACAGGTATACTAATTGCTGTTTGAAGGCCTTCATTCTAGTTGTACAAGTAGCAACTATTTAAAGAGGCCACTCTAAGGAATGAGAGGTTTCTCAGAAGGATAAAAATTCCTGAAATCAGCTGACACCTCTGCATTGCCATTTAAATGATATGGAGACTCCACAGCCCAGCATCATATGGGGTATATACATCTCAATTTGAAAATCAAAACATATTCAAGCATCAGATGCAATGGATGTTTTCATTAAATGCTATTCTTCCTTTAGTTCCCCTTTCCTGCTCTAGTGTCATAGTCTTCACAGCTCTGCCAGTACAGTGATACAACCTTCTTCAGACATGATTAGCATCATATCCCTGCAGCTGCTTAGTGGCACAAAATCTGTCATCTTCCACCTGCAGACCCATTTTGTATTATTGCTTTGGCATAGGACCTGGCGGTCAAAGGATTATTTAGGCAATCAAAGTCAGGAATCTAACTTCTTAAGAAGTATATCTGTCTCTGGAATTTCTAACTTCTCTAAACAAAAAATAAATTAATTAAATTATTAATACCAGTAATATATCTTTCACTTAAAACTCAGGAGAATTGCAATTATTTCTGCCTGCATCAGTTCAGAACAGGTCTGAGACCTGTAATGTGGAATTTCTTACTCATAAAATCTAATTTTGTCATATATTCATTCCCAGATGAGCTCTGAGTTGTTCCAGCCACATGTAAATAACAAGACAGACAAGGAATTTAATGTATTGAAGTGCAACATGTTTTGAAATGCCTTTATAGGAAATAAAGAAAGTCTGATACACTTTATTTCAAACACCATGATTTCTTTCTTTGATGCGGTTTGAGACGAAACACAAATGACCACTATAGGGAGAAGGTGTCAAAAAGAAATACGTGGATTAATTAAAAGCTTCTTCAAATTTGATCTTAACTGATTTTCTGAGATGAACATTGAACCAAAAAATTAATTTGCATCTTTTTGGCCAGACCATACAAGATGTTTTTATTCACAGTTCCTCAGGTACCGGAGCACTGGAACAGGCTGCCCAGGGAGGTTGTGGCATCTCCTTCTCTGGAGATGTTCAAGACCCGCCTGGATCTGCTCCTGTGCAACTTGGTCTAGGTGATCCTGCTGTGGCAGGGGGATTGGACTAGATGATCTTTTGAGGTCCCTTCTGATCCCTAATGATTCTATGATTCCCATTAAATAGAAAGAAATAGAGTTATTGTCCTCATTTTCTTTAATATGCTGTATTTTATATATATACCTATACCAGAAATATTCACTTAAGGTATTGGAAGCTTCAGTTGCCTTTTCACTCTGACAAAGTTCAGACTTCAGTTTCCATCTTGGAAATAAATGTCTAACCATTAAACAGCAAGGTAAACTCGTTATGTCTTAATGCAGCCATTTAAAATGACAGGCAACATAAATTTCTCTTGCTTCTGTGCCCACAGGAGATCTGATAGTTCAGTTTGCTCACTCTGACCTTTACAAAAAACCTTTGTACAGAAATTTGGGCTGAAGATATGATAAAACAGAATTCATTAGTTTTAGAAAATATTGTATCATAAGTCCTTGGTAAATGTAAGACCTTTAGAATAAACAGCAGTATGTCTATAGGATCAAAAGGAAAGAGTGCTTGAGAATTTAATAGATACTACTGTTGAGACCATTGGATTGTACTATGATGTGCATAAGGCCCTCTGAAGCACCACAATTCTTGAGAAATAACAGAGGAAATTTTAAATGATCTGTAGCTGGATCAAGTATGAAAACAATAAGGAGTACTGGACTTGAGATTTTCTCTGCTGAAAAGTTAAGAAGCCTGCTTGAAGAACTTACCAACAAAGAATGCTGATATCTTAACAGAACTCTGAGATAAGCAACAACTGATGAGGCTCTGGCCAGCCTGATCTGGGCTGCATCAGAAGTGTCAACAGCAGGTTGAGGGAGGTGATTCTCCCCTTCTACTCCACTCTGGTGAGACCCCACCTACATTACTGTGTCCAGTTCTGGAGCCCTTACTACAAGAAGGATATGGACGTTCTGATGCCAGTCCAGAGGAGGGCCATGAGGATGATCAGAGGGCTGGAGGCCAGACTGAGAGAGTTGGGGCTGTTGAGTCTGTAGAAGAGGAGACTCCAAGGTGACCTTATTGTGGCCTCCTTCCAGTATCTGAAAGGTGGCTACAAAAAAG
>VZRI01013878.1:155341-169523 GCA_013397515.1 Upupa epops | reverse complement strand
GGAAAAGAGGAGGCTCAGGGGCAGGCTGTCTGTAACTACCTAAATGGCAGTTATAGTCAGGTGGGAGTTGGTCTTTTCTCCCTGGACACTGGAGACAGGACAAGGGGTCACAGTCTTAAGCTCCATTGTGGGAAGTTTAGACTTGACATTAGGAAGAGGTTTTTTACTGAAAGAGTGATCCAGTTTTGGAACGGGCTGCCCACGAAGGGGGTTTGGTCACTGTCTCTGGAGGTGTTTAAGGTTAGGCTGGATGAGGTGCTGAGTGGCATGATCTAGATGTCAGATGTTTAGGATTACTTGGTTGGTTTTAGGTTGAACTGGATGATCTTTAAGGTCTTTTCCAGCCTCATCATTACTGTGATACTGTGATTATGTGGCTGCTCCAGAGGAGATACTGCAGATAAACTGGCCACAGACCTGCACAAAGCTGTGAGCAGGCTGCCACGGTCCCCTGCATATTCTTGGAAGTGTTTAACTCACAGATACACCACGCTGAAGAAATGTTGTTTTAGGCTCTGACTTGACTGTTGCAGAAAGTCTGTGGCCAAATACACCCTCCTGCCGTCTCCTGAGACAGTCACGTGTAGAACAATGTGCACAAGAATGAGCTCAACAACCACTGAGGAGCTCAGGAGCATGGATGTCAGGAAATGGTTCATTCACATCACAACCAGTGCCCATGACCCAGAAGGGACAGAAGCTAAAGATACCACAATATACCCTTTCTCTCCTCATACCTAGACAATTTCTCCTCTTAGTGAAATCCTGTCTCAACGTAAGATCTGTACAAGGATAAGAAAGATCTTACAGGCTGGTTCAGAGTTTGGAGGGTGAAGCATGAGAACACACCACATGCTGGGACAGACAGTAGACAGCGGGGTTGGAGCAGCAACGTGGTGTCGCAACCGAAGGTGGGAACCCGACCGAAAGGGCTAAAGAGCAACGGGCTGTGTAAGCCCAGCGCGATCAGTGTAGCCTGGGTGGAAATCCACACTGCGGGGTGCTGAGCTGAACCTGGGCTTAGCACCTGCAGATGGAGCTGCAAGCACAGCTCAGATGGAGCCGCAGGCACAGACCTTCACGCAGCAGCAGCCGCCGGCAGCAAAGTGCGAGGAGGTGGGGCAGGGGAAGAGTGGCGTTGGTGGGAATGGAGGGCAGCAAGGCAGGAGCAGAGAACTCTCATCTGGCCATAGACCTCAGCACAGGAAGGTCGTGACTCACCAGACTGGGAAAGTCATGTCCAAAGGAATCTGTAAATGGTTTCCTAAGCAGAGGAAGAAATCCCTCAGATGGAGGAAGGCCAGCAGAAGCATCCAAAACCGCATTTACTTAGAAAACAGGCTGAAATGTGCGTTCTGTGCAGTTTAAGACAGGGACTGGAGCTACCACCGAATGTAGCTGTAGAGGCAAACTTTACCTTTTCAGGCTTTTTAATTAATGTAAATATTCAACATTCACTGACCCAGAAAGACCGGTCCTGTCCCCAGTCTGGCTACAGGAGATCTTGCTGCACCCTCCTCATATTACTGTTTTTACCTGCAAAAACCTCCTTCCCAAAATGTGGACATTTTCTCAAGGGAAAAATCTAAACGCCTAATGCCATTAAGTGCTCTGCAAGGTTTTCCAGTTTTGTGGAAAACTTATCAAGCTCACTTCCCACACAAGCTCCCCCTGGAGCAGTGGCCAGGGCAGTGCTGCACACACAGGTCCCCCGCAGCCATACCACACCCCATGAAAGATGCAGCGTTCCCCACATATCTCCCCTTCCAGCCTCATGTCTTTTACGTATGCATGATCAGCTACTCAGGGCACTTTGGGGTGCTCCAGCAGCCTGTACAGTCCTCTGGCAGCTCCACTGGCTGCACTCTCAGCTGTACTTTGGAAGCACTTGAAGCAGAAATTCACCTCACAGCCATCCAGGAGCAGCAGGTTCCTGCATTCTTAGCAAAGGAAGGAGGGGGAAAAAAAGAAAATCGGTAAGTAGGCAGAGGTGATGGTGGTATGAGTAGAAGTGGGGGATACTCGGCTTTAGCTGTGTGTGCATCAGCCTGGAGGGGCTACAGTCTCTGCACAACACTCTGCTAAAACATGTACATCTTTCAAAGCCACCCATAAAACAGCCTGCCTCTATAGATCCTTCCTGGGTCACGCTTCAACCCTATTTCACCTGGAACGTGTCTTTTTTTACAGTTATTTAGCTTGAGAGCAGCAGGAAGGGTGCAGATGTACAAAGTCATGGACAGCTGGCAAGAGAGAAATGCTCAGGGGTCCCGTACATATCTACAGCCTGATGCATTTCACTGCTGAGCTCCCTGCGACCCCCAAGTCCAGTCTCCTATCAGTGTCAGGTCCCTGCTCCCCATGAGGTGCAAGCCCTAGCCAGAATCATTTCCCAGGCTCGGCTGCTCTGAGGTGACCCCATTCCCCAGGAGGGGCTGCTGGATCCAACTCTCCGGAGGCTGAACAAGGAGAGCCATTTTTGGCAAGGCAGAAAAAAGACCTGGGAGGCCCCTTCAAGCTCAGGTGACACACACACACCCCCGACCTCCACTGCAAACAGCTATAAATCGTCCTGTTTCCCCTCTGTAGTGCTTTCCAGCACTCCCCCTCTCACTGGAGCCGGGCCTGGCTCTGCAAAGCCTGTCAGCCCGGGCCGGTGTGGAAGGTAAATAAGCAGCTGGACGACTTACTACGTATCAGAGAATTTTGCTGGCTGAGAACGCAGCTGACTTTAACCAGAGCAGAGCTGGGCACAAGTTTGCTGTCTGGCTTTGCTGGGCTCCCAGCAGGACCAGTTCACCCGGACCCTGTTATCCAATTTCATCAAAGCTCAGTGTAGCCACTGCCAGAGCCCCAGGGATGCTGAGCCTGACACTGGGCGCTCTGGTCCTGCTGCCATCAGCTTGGACTCACTCAGGCTCTGCACGTGCGGAGTTAACGGCCAGAGGTGCATTTCCACCCACTGCACAAAGATAAGGCATCAGGGCTGGTTCCTGTATGCTCCATGGATGGACTACCTGCTCAGCAAGCCCTTGTAAAAGGGTTAATTTAATAGAGATTAACTTTATATCTGCCCTCAGAGCCTCTCCTACCTCTGCTCATTTGTGGCACAAAGCTGGGAAACAATCTGCCGCACTTGCCTTCCTCCCCTGGCTCCTCCCTCACCTCCACCCCTCCAGTGAGGTTGCACTCAAGAGTCCCCACATTCCACTGTCATTTTCTTACCCTACACCTTCGACAGCCTCTCCCCCTTCAGCCAAGCTTCCAAGCACTCTCCTCTCCATAAATCCCCCCTTCAGTGCAGCCTGTTGTGCCTCTTCCTTTCCACTATTACCTCCCTCTACCTCCTCCCCATCCTAAGTCCTTTCTTACTCACTTGTTTCTCTCTTAAAGATAAGCCTGCCAGAGAGGTATGAGCACCTACCCACTCCCCACACAGGGGAAAGCCCTCTGGCAGGGCTCTTAACCTTGGCTCAGTGCCATGCAGCATCACAGTTTGGGCTAGCCTGGGGCAAAGGGGGAGCCCATAGCGCACCAATGCTAGGGGCCAAAAAGGGGTGCCCAAGTGTTCTGCAATTCATCATCACTCACAGGTGTAAGACCCTAGAAACACGGTGCTTTAGATAGGTGATCGCTAATAATCACCATAGGGTTTACCCATAGCAAGGGCACAAATAGGCTGCAACTTCCATGAATCACCCCTGGTGAATCTCAGCTCCTTCCCTGGCAGAGAAAAGCAGAGCTGAAATAGCGCAGATAAGGGTGACATAAGCTTGTTTCTGCTTCAGGGTGCTGGTTTGGGGGTGCTGTCCTATGTCACAGTCACAGCCACAGTAATGATGAGGCTGGAAAAGACCTTAAAGATCATCCAGTCCAACCTAAAACCAATGCCACTCAGCACCTCATCCAGCCTAACCTTGAACACCTCCAGAGATGGGGACTTGACCACCTCCGTGGGCAGCCCGTTCCAAAATCAGATCACTCTTTCAGTAAAAAACCTTTTCCTAATGTCAAGTCTAAACCTCCCCCAATGGAGCTGAAGACTGTGACCCCTTGTCCTGTCTCCAGTGTCCAGGGACAGAAGACTGACCCCCGCCTGACTACAACCACCTTTTAGGTAGTTAGAGACAGCGATAAGATCACCCCTGAGCCTTCTATTTTCCAGGCTAAACAGACCCAGCTCCATCAGCCTCTCCTCGTAGGGTTGACCTTCCAGCCCCCTTACCATTCCAGTTGCTCTTCTCTGGACTCATTCCAGCACCTCAACATCCTTCCTAAACTGAGGGGCCCAGAATTGAACACAATACTCCAGATCACACTCTGCGCTGTATTCCCAGCAATCACAGGACAAACTGCCAGCAAGGGAGGCTGCAGCATCCTGGGTTCTGAGTTGCATCAGCTGAGGCCACCCAGCTGGTGCAGGGACACCTTGCCTAGGAATGCGAGCTGAACAGAATGTGGCAAAGCAGTTTGCAGGCAGGAGGGCTGCAACCTGCACAGTGTCAGGCAGGTCAGGTGAATCATGTTTTTCTCCCAGTTTCTCCCCATTGATTATGAAAGGAGCCGAGATGGCTGCCACAGATATGGGTGTAATCGTTCCACAGAGTGACCCATCACCCTACATAGAGGCCCTGGCCACTGAGGATTTGCAGCAATTTGGGTAGAGGCCCAAGATGTCTAAGCTGTTTTGAAGAGGCTTCTGGCACCTGCACACTCTAGTTTGCAGTACAAACAGCACAGACGTACGGTTTCCTCTGGAAATCCTGCCCTGAGGAGCCAGAACCTGCTAAAACTCATCACATTTCCACATCTTCCCCATTTTTATTTTCTCCCCAGCTCAGTCTGTTAAGGCTTGACTGTCCATGCCTGGCTGTGTCCCACCCAGCATTCTGAGATTCAACAATATTGTCCTTGGGAGAAACACATAAGAAGGCCACATGTAGTTAACCTAAATAACAAGCTGAGGGCTTCCAAGAAACACTTCCTCCCCAACCCAGCCCAGCTACTCAAGATGTGTGTGCCTCTGAGTGATTACACCGGGAAGCATCTGGATATTTGTCATCATCTCCAAACCTTTCTATTAAACCATCTTTTAGGGCTGCAAGAGTTTGTCATGGTCATATGTCTTAAATGGATGGAAAACATTTTGGATCCTGTAGAGGGAAATATGGCAGTCAGGGACATACCCATCCCCTTTACCCATGCCCAGTGCCTGCACTCAAGCTGGAGCAGCCCGCTGGTCAGATACACATAACCCCCTGCTTCCAATGCCTGCAGTTTTCACTGGCAGAATATCTGCCCAGTTTAAAGCAAGACCTGTGCTAAGAATAATTGTTTAGAGGGTGCCAGCTCTCTTGGCTACTCCATGTTTCAGACAGGGATGCCCTTCCTCTTTCCTGTCCCCTTCCCCTTCCCCTTTCCCTTCCCTTCCCTTTCCCCTTCAACTTGCAAGTAAATTCATAGCTAAACAACAGTGTGAATGGAAACCCTCGGAGCTGAGGGCTGCACACTTACAGGTACAGTAATTCCAAACTGATAAACGGATCCTCCTTTGTGCTGCTAACAGGGCTGGCTATTGTTTTCCTGGCTCAAAATGAAGAAGGGTCTAGCTCTTACAAAGCAGCAAACATGTCCCTCTTTCTCTCTCTCTCGTGATGAAAGAACAAAGTGTGAAAGCTTTCAGTATTTCCCCACTTTCTTTCTCCCCAAGCCCCCCCTCCTTTATTTCCTGTATTGGCTGTAGAAAGTCAGATCTTATTCAAAGGGACTGTACAATTTGAAACTCTTCCTCTTTCATTCCTATCAGACTCTAATGATTATGATGCCCAGTTAGGTGAAGCTTTGTCATTTGTCTTTGACTATTGTGTAGAAAATTCTTTTAGATTTATTTGGCTGCTTGGCTCACCCTTTCATCATTCCATGGTAAGACTGCCAACTTCATAGAGGTAAAGCAACAGCTTCACGAGCAAGATTCTTCCATAGGCTATATTCTGATAAAAACTAAAACACTTCTGAGCCTCTTTGCTATCTAAAAGGGTAGTACAGGTTTGGGGAGTGTTTGCTTGGGCTCTGGACCTTCATTTTAACTCGTTAAATGAAAGTTGGTGCTCTGCAATCTCTGCATCATTGATACTCTGACAATGATGTCACTATGGTGACACATAATGGGAAATGGGGGGGAAATCCTGAATAAGGAAAGGGGAAAAAATTGCTTTATGCCCCTGTGTCCCTCTCCCCTGTTTGCTCTCACACCTAGTTAGATTTTGGCCTGGCCAAAGTATGACAGATGGGGCTGGCTTGGTCCGGATGGAGATGAAGTTGTAAACATGTTGTTACTTGGGGCCTGATTCCCTTTGGTGTAACAGGACTGCATGGCTGATGTTTGTGTCGTGGATACTTCAGCTCCTTGTGTCCCAGCTTAGAGGGATTATAATTACATCTCACTTTACCGATCTTTTTGGCTTGCCTGACTCACCACGGACCTGCTCGACTTGTTTGGCTGCTGCTTATTATTCAGCACAAGTCCCCACCCACTGTCCTTTCATGTACATTCATGTTTGTGTCTCAATGCCACAAAGGGATGTTTTTTGAGGGGAAATGTTTTGAATGTTGGCTGCTAACTGGACCCCCAGCTCCCTGGACTCTTGGAGCCACTCATGAGGCAGGGTGAGTCTTGTGCTCAATTCAGCACAAAGCAAGGTCAAAACGGTGGCTGGCTGGGTACCAGTGAGTCACTCCGTTTCAAAATATGGAAATTTTAATGAGATGCTTCCTGAAACTTGAGTTTTGCTCGTACAAAGCACAGGAGCAAATGCAAATAAAGTGAGATGCTGAAGTGGGGGTGTAGATACAGACAACCAGGTCTGAAGCCCAGCCTCTTCCTGCTCCTCCTCCTTGTAACTTCAAAGTGGGTATCGCACAGGCAGGTGAGAGCAGTGCTGATGGAAACAACCTCTACAAGTGAAACTGTGCTCTCTTCAATGATGCCAGCTCCTATCTAATGCAGAAAACTTGGCCTCATGTGGCTCAGACCCTAGCAGTGAGAACTCCCTTGCTAAATAAAGGAATGTATTTCAACTCTAGGTTTGACCCACCTGTTACAAAAGTACTTTCTATATCTAGAGGAATATGCTAAGGGTTAACAACGAGGCCAGAGATTTCAGACTACCCTGAGTCTATGTGAAGAAATGACAACAAAGCTCCTTGAGCTGCAATGAAATGGAGTCTGGTTCTTGCAGCAGGTGTCTTGCTGCCTCAGACTTTGTATTTTGGTGTTGCCCTTTAGACAGTGACTCTAGCATAAAGCAGTTAAGCTTGCAGTTAAATCCATAAATCCTGGAGTGACTCCATCGTTCAGTGTCTGATTCATCCAAGTCTGAAACCACACCATGATTTAAGAGGTGCTCCTCAGTAATACTGAATGGGAAATATGGGCTGAGTCAACCATCAACACTGCTGATCACCTCATCTCAGACACTGGGAATGGGCTGGGATCCTAGGCCATATTTCCTTGCTCAAGGATGGCCACATACCCAGCAGTATCCCAAGCTTTCTCCAAGCTGTGCCCATATGCCCAAGATCTTGCAAAGGAGCATCGCAGGCTGGATGCCCTAAAGGACAACTCCCAGGCATTTCCCTAGTCTCTGCCCCACGTGTGCTCAAAGCCAAAGAAAAAGCCAGCTTGAGCAAAGGTGCTCAAGGAGGTGCTGCCAGTTGGTGTGTCCACGTGAGAGGCAGAGGATTACATACATGATCCTACTCTGGTCTGTTTGGAGGCTGCAAATGTCCTCCTAAGTGCCCTAACCTTGGGCTGGTGGCTCCCTGTCCTTCACTCCAGCCAAGATGTACCTAGGTGTGAGAAACAGGACTCAGACAAGACTCTAATGCTCTTGGTATTCAGTCACCACTCTGGACACCTGAGTCACTCAACACTAGTACCCAAAACTCCAGTAGGTGTGATCTCTCAATTTCCACTCCCCACGTGGTGCTGCTGGGCTAGCGCTGTCACATGAAAAGGCTTCACAGCTTTCTCCAGATGGCTGGGTACAGGTGTACAAGGCTCATTAAGGTTT
Organism: Upupa epops; assembly: GCA_013397515.1. Classification (NCBI taxonomy): domain Eukaryota; kingdom Metazoa; phylum Chordata; class Aves; order Bucerotiformes; family Upupidae; genus Upupa; species Upupa epops. The sequence continues at coordinate 161,451 of VZRI01013878.1, read as the reverse complement.
CATCATACTTCCGAGACGCTGGCATTGGAGCAAGCCTGAGCATGACTGAGGGAGGCACTTGGGACAGCAAATTCCAGGGGAGGAGAAACTGCACCAGAACAAAGGAAGTTTGTTTGAGAACAGAAACACAAAGAAAAGTCCTCATTGTTGCAGCTCAAATTGAGAGATGAAACTGTTTCTAAAGTTAGGCAGAGCTCCTTGACTCCCAGCCATGCCTCATTTGTCACCCAAATTACTACGCTGAGTTCTGAGGCACCACCTACTTTTATTAAATGAAGTTATCTGCATCCAAAAAAAGCCATTAAAAAAAGATCCAGGCAATGCTGCTGATCTTGTTCACCTTTAAGATTACAGGTGACTTTTGATTTTATTTACACTCCTCTGGCATTTGATTCTTGCTGTGCCACAGCATAACTGAGCTGATAATCAGATTTAACGATGCAAAGAACATACTTCCCAGAGCGATGCCAGTAGGGCACTGTGGCAGCGGCAGATGTGGGAAGCCTTCCTCCACCTGGGTTCAGCCATCGTGCCCTGCTCCCTGCAGAAACCATTCCTGACCTTAATGGGAAAGGAGAGAACCTTTCTGGGTGACTCACTGCATTGAGTATTATGTTGGGAAATGAAGAGCAAATCGGCAAATTATCTTGCTTTCATTTTCACCAGAGATTATTCTGCTGGGTGGAGATGAGAGGGGCAAAGAGCAGTTTGTTTATCTAGCAGGAAAAAGGCCTGATGAGAGTTAAGTCGGTGGCACAGGTTTGCCTCAGGGCCCTTCCAGATCTGAAAATCTGACAGCATTCTCAAATAGTGACAGTCTGGAGAGTTGGGATAAGTTCTGGATTTGAAGTGCCATAAGCACAGAAATGAAGCCACTAGTACTGTCAGAAGCTGCTCAACCATATTTAGGACATTTTAGCTCAGAACTCAAGAGCTTTCTATTTGGTCATCTGCAGCCATGAGTTTATATCATCAGAATTCTTTCCTAACAGGTTCCAGTACAGCCCTTCCTGAATCAGTGTAAGGAAAAGTAGACATGTTACACCTTTGATCTGCTGCTTGTTTAATTCAATCTAGATAAAAGCTGGCTGTAGCTTGTTTCTTTTTACTGCATTGTAGCCATGAACAAGATCTTTACCAGTTTGGATACAGACCTCAACCAGATGAGAAAAGGGATATGATGACAAAGGTAGATGTAGTAGCAGGATGAAAGGAAAACCTCTTCCCTTCCTGTGTAGTTACAACAAACAGACAGACTCAGTCTTTTTCCAAGTGGGAATCCCACACAAAAATAACAGAAATTGCCCCACAAGTGGCAGCAAGGTTTTTGTTATAATTAAGATGCTACTAGAAGATGTGGCACTTTCTCAGACAGATGTTGTGATCTTCTCTGACGTTCTGGCATTCACCCTTGCAAAGTTGGTCCAGTATCTCTGTGTCATCCATGTGTGTATGCCATGTACCTGTATGCACACTCACACAAATACACTTTTACTCCTGCAGGTCCTCGAACAGATATCCAGTGCCCCCTGTACTGCATAGTTAAACTTCATCCTGCTGGGAGGCTGCCCGCACAGGGCTGTGCCGTGTGACGCTGACACACATGCGCAGTGTTCCCAAAAGGCAGAATCATCCTGAGTCTAACTTCAGCAGTCAGCTGAAAATGTGACTGATCATCTGTAGCAGAATCTCGCTAGCTTGTTTTCACAGATGAGTAAGAAGAGATACTACTGCTTTTTTTAATTGCTACCATCAAACTTAATTGCATGTTCAAGTTGAATGAGTGTAAGTATACAGAAGTGGGTGTGGGAATGTGTCCTAGATTGCACCCACTACATTCTTCTGGTCTTCTCTGGAAGAAGATAGCATCACTGCAGTAACCATCTGTGCCATCCCACAGAGTTTGAGCTGGATTGAGCCCAGAGCCTTCCTTCCCCACCTGCACTGGACAAGAAGAGATAATGGGGGATCTGTTTTTCTGGTCTAAGCAAAGAGTAGCCTCCAGAAGCTTGAGTTTGCTGCCTCTTGCCAGAATTAAATCCACATAAGAAATGTCCACCAAGAGAAAAGTAATCTCTCAGATGGAAAACGAGCACGGGAAGGAAGGGAGCTGGTGCTGAGCTTAGTCGTGTTAGGAGCAGACCCATTTATTCGCCTTCCCAGACTCGTAGTTCCAGCATGTGCATCAGCAGGTGCACCGGTGGACTCCACAAATATATGTGGCCACCTATTACTTGAAGAACACAACTTGTTTAGAAACAGCCTTTTGTATGATATCACCCCAACTGCTTTTAAGAGAAAAGGTGTGGTGACTCTGAGAGGAACTTTTCTGGTCTGGATTAGCTGCATTGTAGTTTGGCAGCTTAAGTTGTTGTGCATTTATCAGCATTCTTTCTGAACTTCTTTCAGTCCTGAAAAATAAAGTGAAAATTCAAATGTCCTGCAAGAACTCCCTGTGGGAAATCATGGATGTCGTAATCACTGCTTTTACCTCCCACTTGTCCAGGAGATGTGTACTAGAATCACCCATGTCACAAGGCTTTCCCCAAACATTTTCATGGAAATAGCTCCATGTTTTGCTTGCACACGTTCCCCCTAACAGGAAGGCAGCACGGCTTGCACTGCCTTTCATCTGTCATCTGCAGCTATTTTCTAAGAAATGCTCAACTGGGCAAAACACAGGGGGATGGGACCGTGTTCAGTCCTGGGACCTACTGCTCTTTACTTGTTCTATCATTTCCATACATATTCCTTCTTCAAAGTCAGTAGGAACAGCCAAGTTGCTCCCCAAAGGGGACTCCAGGTGCTGTAGTTCCCAGTGAAGGCTCAGGGACGCTGAACCCAACCTCACCTGCTTCACCAGAGCTTTGGTCATGCATGAGCAAGTTGATTTAAGTGCATATATTTGGGTCTGTCTCACTCTTAATACATTACTTATTTCTTCAAGCTCTGAGCTGCTTGTGCAGCACCCGGCACAGATAAACTGAAGACACCGCTCAAATGGCCTGGGGAACAACATTTATATAACGCTGAAAGAACTGGGTTGAGCAGTGCACCAGTGGAAATCTCTGCCAGTCTGTGTGCAGTGTGTCACTGCCCCTTTCACACAGCACAGGTTTCATTATCCAGGTGAATAATAGGAGGAAAGGGAGGGATAACTTCTGAAAACTGGGACACAGATAAACAAATTGGTCCCTGCTGGGGGGGGGAGGTGGTAAACTGGCTTAGTGCAGGTACTTTACTAACCAGCTTGAATCACCTCCAAAGCCCTTGTGGTTTGGGTCCAGGCAGACAAAGCACTGTAACCCTCCAAGTGTTCTCAGTGTTGACACACACTACTAAGCTGTGTGTGTGTGCACTAAGATAAAAAGAGGCAGCCTCCACTAGTCCATTATTCAGCGCCAGACAACTCGATTGTTATGGTAACACACTGCACTTTTGCAATATTGACATCGCGATCTATAGCAACAAACAAGTTATAAAAGGCCTGTCACGTTCTGAATGACTGTTGTGGCTGTAATTAGTGTTTTTAATTCAATCTGACACTTCTATCTTTGGAAAAGGTTCATGCAAAGTGTGATTCTGTAAGAACAGTTTTCATCTTGCAACTTGGATCATGAAGTCATCGATTTTTTTCATTCTTTTCCAAGGTAGCCTGAGTCAGGCTCTGAGGAAAAATGGTAAGGAAATTCCTACTAAAGCATGTTCTTGTGATGATAAGAGCAGCTGTGCACCAGGGCTAATTTGTACTTGCAGCAGTGTCATTTCTCTGAAACACAAACCACCAAACAAGTCTCACTGAAGTTCCAGTTTCTGATAAATTCTGCAGAAAGCTTGGGAGCTTTGCTGGCTTGCTGTGCCACAGGGCTCACCAGTTCCAAAAGCATCATTCTACTCCACTGCTCTAATTTTCCTCCCCTGCCTCTGAGCTGAAGGCTCTCAGCCCTGCTCCCTACCTTCTGCTGATCTGAACAGCCATATAACAGATCTGGCAGAGAACTATTTGATCAGCTCAGCATGTTCCAGAGAAGGGAAAAGGAAGGCAGGACCACATGGCCAGTGAGAATGGCAGAGCAGAGACCTCCCCCTTTGCAGGGCAGGTTGAAGATGTGCCTGGACCCCGAGCCCAGTAACACATCACAGCTGCCCAGTCCCAAACCAACACACAGAGAGCTCACCGACTGTGAGATGGATTTGTGGAGGAGGAGGAGGAGGAAGGTTAGAGTACCAGCACAGATGACAGGAGATTCAAGTTCAAAGCCTCACGGATCTGTAGGCACTCTTTATTATTTCAGTGTTTTAAGGTTCTATATACAGGTCCTGTATTTGTCTGCTGCCCATCTGTAAGCAGAGTGAGCAGATTGTCCTAACGCACCAGCCTGCACAGAGGACAGTGAAGAATTAGGTATGTAGTTAAATCCATGCTGAGCCATGTAAATCCCATAGAAAGAAATCAATACTTGCTCCAGAGTTAAAGACTTGTTTGCTATTTGCAAGGCTTAGTTCTAAAACTTACCCTGAAACATGAAGCACGCAGCCTGGAGTGGTCCCATGATCTGAAGTCTGCATAGGTGTAAAACAATTATTAATAACAAATGCACTAGGAAATGGCGAGGTATGTTGTATCCCAAAGCACTGTGAGTCTGTCTGTGCAGGGTCCATGGAGCGCACGTCACACTGCCATCCCAGACTGCGCCTTGAGATCTTTCATGTTATTTCTGCTATTGTTGGCATTTCACATCCTCACCATCACTGCCTGGACTCAAAAAGTATTAGCTAGGTAAAAGCTGGAGATGGAGTTTTGGGTTTTTGACATTCATCAGTGATTTGCAGATTCCCTTTCAAAAGCTTTAGGGAATAATGGCTGGATTCAGTGCTGACACTTTGAGTCTAATTAACACATGCAGTAGGTTCTCACCAAAGAGCAAGTATTACTGCATCAAATGCTGAGTGGTCACATCCTATCCGTTGAAGCCCTGACAGCTCAGTCCCAGTTGAGTTACTGGCCCGTTATTTTTGCAAGGATAGCCCAGCCACAGCCCAGCATAGTGGTGGGGTTTTTTTGTTGTTGTTGATGGAACATACCGCAGCTCCAATGTGAGTGAACATGTTAACATCAACAGAGCCTTTTCTCCAAGCTAAACATATTACAGCATCAGCAAATTTCAGGGCAATGTAAATTAGACTCCCTCTTGTGCAGGCTGCTTGCATGGCCGAGGCCATATCCCTCCCTTAAGGAGGACAGCAGCAGAGGGTTTCATATCCTCAGTCTGTCCTGTTCCTTGCACAGGATTGAGTGCTTGGGCACGGTGGCAGTGCTCATGCTCCCAGAGCATCCATCCCATGCACACTCCTGAAAGTAGGCTTTTGTCATATTACACTACACCAACGGCCAGCAAATCTCCAGAAAAGCGACAACCCGTATGTTCTGGTCAGTGGTAGGGCATCCTAACTCATTAAAAGAAAAAACCCAAAGCATACAAGAAGGGACTTTCTTCTCTTTTCTGTCCCCAGTTTCTGAGCACCTGCTTTGAAATCCCAGAGTCAGGTAATCCCAGAGCACTCTTTGCTCTGGTGCTTTGGCCATTATGTTTTTACCAGACCTTTTCTAGAGAACTGCAAAGTATAAAGAAAGGCTACTGCAGATCTAGGAAAAACAATAATTAAAATGAATTGTTGAGCTCTTTTCATTAGAAAAATATCAAGTGCAGCCCACACTGTCCCATCCTCCTTACTGCAGCTGGCAACTTTTCTCACAGGAGTAAACCTGGGACACCAGCTCAAGCTCCAGTCATGTGTGGCAGCGCTCTGTCAGCTCTGGTGCCAAGGCTGTGTGCCACACACACCTCAGTACAGCCACCACTCCATGAACAGCGTTTATGAAGAAAGGACCTAAAAAAAAACCAAGAAAAAAGAAGCACACACAAGTAAATGATTATTTACAGCTGCTGAGTGAGGAGCATTACACAAGGGGAGGGTGGAGCACCTTCCACATCTTGTGGGCAGAAAAACCTATCACTGCCATGGTGTTTCTACTCCCCCAAAACAGAGTTAATGCTGTTTACCTTGAATAAGAATGCTATTTCTTGCTTCACGCCCCCCCCCCCCCC
>VZRI01013878.1:97349-155330 GCA_013397515.1 Upupa epops | reverse complement strand
TCCCCCCCCCCCCCCCCCCCCTCCATTGGCTGAGTTTGCCTTCACAGCTCCTCTGCTGGAGCAGCTGACTATGAAGGCAGGAGTACTGGTCTGGGAGTATCCCAGACCCTCCCATCTGTTGAACACTGCTGTGTGATCTCCAAATTAAAAATCAGAGCAGGAGGTGAACCCATGGCAGGAGAGGGCATTAGTACTAGTGATGAGCAGCTCACATAGGGGTCTTTCCTAGGACCCAGGGAAGGTTGGCACTAATTAGTCTTCCCTCCCTGCCTCCTGCAAGACAGAGCCTTCCTATTTGGGTTTTTTTTTAAATTTATTTTCTCAAAAACCACCTGCAAACTCTAGGACATTGCTAAAGGCTGTCTTTGTAACCCTCTGTCCTGAGATCTTTTCTAAGGATGCAGATAGAGGTCCTTAAATGTGTTGAGATGCTTTGTTCCCAGCCTTGATGCGAAGATGCAGTTCTGTTCTTATGTCCGATTCATCCTTCAGGCTCCAGGGTAAGAGGCAGTGCTACACCTTTTGCAGGAGTGGTATTCAGCGATGTGGTAGCTGAAGTACAGAAGTGTCATGGTGAGAATGGGACTTGTGCAATGTCCCAGAGAGAATGTGCCACCAGCTCATCTAACCAGCCTGTCTGTGTTAGGAACATCCTGCTATGATCAGATGGATCTGGTGATGCAAGGAGGGGAAGGTCCTGGACAACTATTGAGAAGGGCAGGAGGGCAGCAGAGCTCAATTTCTGGTCAAGGTGAAAAACAAATGCATAAAAATACCTAGATACAAGAAAACATAAAAATTCATTTTCCTTGTGTAAAACCTGCTCCTGAGTTTGGCTGATAAACTAGTCAGGAATGGAGGGCAATTTGTGTCTTGAAGACAAACACAGTGGATGTTTTGCCTAGATGGGTTGCCTGGTGCCCAGCCCTCACCCCAGGCAGGACATGCCAGCTGCTTGCAGCCTCTGTGGCAGCAAAGCAGAAGCACCCACAGGTTACCATGGATGGGGGCTCCTGGTGTGTCCTGCAGGTCTCTGTAGGAAATGCAGACACTAGAAACACCAAGTTCCTGACACAGTATGCCTGGAATCCAGGCAGGGCTTTTCTGGAAAAGCTGTAGGAGTTGGGATGGTTTCCAGTTGAGCACATGAGGCTCAACAAAGGAGTGTTTTTCCCTTTCTGCTCAGTGATGCAGATGCCACAGTGTGCAGGACTCCTGCGGAAACCACAGACAGGATCCAAAGCAATATGCTGTGGAAGAGCAAGCTCCTTATCACAGGCTGGGCTTCTAGAGAGGAAATGGCAATTAGGCATATTAAGGAGCCAGTAGGATTGGAAGAACAAAGAGTCCAATAAGAAGACACAATGAAGAAATCCTTGCAATGCTGTTTACCTTTGGCCAGTTTAGAAAGTCTAGATCAGTTGTCCAGTTGGGTTCAAAGCCTTGCCTGAAACACAATTGCTTGCAGTTCATGGGATAAGCAGCAGCACGTCCTGAAAAAAACCTGCACCTGGATCAGGTCTGTGAGGTACAACCCTCACTCTGCTCTGTATGAAGCCAGCCAGCTACATTGACAGTCAGTGGCTAAGAAATCCCGGTAGCATGCACCATGCAAATGGTGCTGCTTGCTAGCAGGACTTCGACTGTGTGAGAGGTCCTACCTTGCAAGACTTGACTACAGCCTTGTTGTTATGTGAACAGGACTCCACAAGATGCCCCTTTAGGTAGACACAGATGTAAGACTGTGGAAGAAAATGCTGCTACTTAAAATGCTTTTTAAATGTCCTTGGTGAAAACACCTGGATAATCTTAGATTACTGTCAGTTCAATGGCTGACACAGAGTTGTTCCCTGTATCTCCACACTCAGGTCAGAGGCTCGAGCCCTTTCAGTCTGTTTACTCATTTAGATTTGTAAATCTGCTAAATTTGAGCATCTTCAGGAAGACACTGGTATTCCCGATATTTCCGCTGTATTGACTCCTTTCCCTCAGTAATGGCCTTATTTCTGCTTCTGCTTTATACTGAAACAATTCTGAGCTTGTATGAGTATTTTACAAACATTTATTACAGAACTGTCGTCAGCTCTATTGGCTATTTCTGGGATTTTCATTATCAGAGCTTTCAGTGCTTTAATGCACTACATAAATTTGCTCAGAGGACTGCAGAAAACAAAGGCAGATTTATTACAAGGAGCTTGTATGTAAATCAGAAGTGGAATTTGGATGGTTTCATAAAGCTAGAGGAGCCAAGAAATCCAACAAGTTCATACTATTTCAAAAATATTTTGAGCTCTTACTTCTTGAAGAATTCACATGAACTACGCAGATCCCTGCACAGTACACGCAGAACTGGCACAATGTGAATAATACAGTGTAGAAGAAGAGACCAAGACACAGTCAAAGAAAGTTCCCATTGTCTGTATAAATGCTATCATTACATTACAAGGTAGTTTTAGCAACAGGAACATGCAAGGACTGAAATCCAGTTGACACTCTCTAACTTTCAACCCATGTTTTTCCTTTTCTATGAAACCTACAGCAGAGATGTCAAAAGGATGAAGAAAATACTACCAAGAGGAATTGCATGAAAGGCAGAACAGTTTGGAAAGTGGTCCCTTCCAACCCCTACCATTCCACGATTATGTGAAAGCTCCCTCTCAAGCAGAGCAAAGGGTAAGCCAGGGTCATCTCCTGGAACATCAGCCCCACAAGTTCCTGTCTCCATTCCTGCATAATGATATGTTGCTCCTTGTCACCTCTGAACTGGAATTAAGAGATTATATTAACCCCCAAACTTCACCCTCAGCTTTCTGAGCAGCCAGATAACAATCCACAAGCCCTGTTGAAGTGAAAGTTCACCTGTGAATTTTGTCAAATCACAAGTAAAATCAGGCTGTCCAGGGAGGTGGTTGAGTCACTGTCTCTGTAAGTGTTTAAAGGTCATTTAGATGTGACGCTCAGAGATATGGTTTATTGGTGAACTTGATAGAGCAGGGTTAATGGTTGGACTTTATGATCTCAAGGGCCTTTTCCAACCTGTTTCACTCTATAGCAAACAAGGTAGCCTCTGGTTGTTTCCCCTGGGCCAGCCTTACTCACAGATCTGTCTCCCAGGGCAGTATATTTTCGCCAGCAGCTGAGAAGTCCTACTGACAACTTAATAGGTGGTATTCTCTGTTCTGACCAGGAAACTTAGGAGTGAAACTTGCACAAGTCCCTGGAGACTGAGTGAGCAGGAAAACATGGGAAAAGATTTATCTCAATAGAAATCCTTGAATAATTGACAGGTTGGAATAAGAATGACCACAGATCCCAAACTATGCCAGGCAACCAGTCCGCTCCAGGCACTGCAAGCTCACTCAACCAGCCACATGCCTGGCTGTTTTGCCCTGCCAGCTTTACAAGGCCTAATTAGCTCTATTCCTTTTGTTTGTAATTACAAAAGCAAACAGCCCATGGAGGGAGGGAGTAGGGGTCAGGTTCTTGACTAACCTTAAGAAAACGTTTTAAGTAAAGTTTGTCTCTGGTCAGATGTACTTGAAAATACAAGAGATAAAAATAAGCACCCCTGATGAGTGGCAAAACTTTCCGGGACAGAAAGAAGCAAGGGGATAGAGCCTTGCTACCTTGGGGAGACATTAATGCCATGCCCAGCTGGAAACATCCTCTACCTAGTCCAGAGAAGCGTTCACCTGACTGGTTGTGCTCATTAGTACAGCTGGGAGAAGCAAAATCTCTCACATCAGGGTGAGATGAATCCCCCCAGGGCCCATCTCTCCATGATCCTGAAAAATCAAGGAATCACACATTAAAGTCTTACTGAAACATATACAATCAGCAAGTCTCTCTGTTCCAGAGGCAGAGCAGTTTGTGCATAGCCACAGCCTGCACAGAACCTACCCCAGGATAAAGCTAGAGAGCAAGCCATCTGCTCCTGGGAGTGCCCCGGCTCCACACCCCATTCCTTCCCCATTCCTGCAGCTCCCACTGCACTACAAGAGAGCCATCTGACGCCCCCTACCCCTTCCTGCTCCACCCAGGGTGCAGCCTGCCTCCTAAGGAGCAGACCTTCTGGTTCCTGGGCTGCAATCAAAGCGGATTACTGGGCGAGTTTCTGCCAGAGGCCACAACTGCTTGACTCACTGCAGAAGATCTGTCCCCGCCTATGTCTGCTGAAGATACACAGAGCTAAACAAGCTCCATGCTGGCAAACAGCCTCCAAGCCCAAGCCCCTCTTCCATGCACATTGGCTAAGTTGCACACAAAAAAAATCAAGAATGAAGTAATACACTGATTTTTCCTTAAAAAAGAAGTCCATTTATTGAAACTGTTTAAACACTTTATACAAGTTCCCAATACAAGCATCTGCTCCCTGGCTTAGGGTTAATGAGAATACAAAAGCACAGACTTCAGCAGCTCTTTAGTGTGATCCAAACTGCCACTTTGTAAGAGGTCTCATGAGGCAGCTGCTGTGCACAGGCAATTCCCCATGGAGAAGTGGAAGCCACATAACCCAGCTCCAAGCACAGGCCAACAGCAACTCAAGCCTGAAGCAAATGCTCTTGTTGGGTTTTTTTTTTCAGCAACTTCGATTTATGTTGCAGTCAGGTCAAACAGAGGTACAGTGCTTACACAAACCACCAGCAGCTCAGCTCCTGAGGCTCTTCTTGACTACAGAAAACTGATACCTGTGGACACATACACAATTAACCATGGCTGAAGCAACCATTTTCCTTCAGTAGATAAAGGAGGGTTAAGCTCTGGTGAACAGGTACCATCCTTCTAGGAAGGAAGTGACTTAGCTTCAGCCAGTCTCAGCTAGCTTTAGCCAAAGCCCAAGTGACTGAGGGTTTCAGAGGAAGGGGTGGAACTTCAAGCTGCACATTTTTGTAGGTTATGACATTATTTTAAAGATTAAGCTATCCTTGCATATGTTTCTTCCTCTTGGAGTTTGGAATAAAAGAAAATGCCATAAACTTTGGATCAGTTTCCTTGGAATTTGCCTTCATATCACTGAAAGTGTTTGCAAGAAAAAAGACAGAATGAAATGGCAGCATGGGAGGTATCTTTACAGGAATGTCAGGAAACAGCAGTGCATTCAGTTTAGGTTTAAAAGACATTTAGCTGCATAAGGCAAACAAATCGGTAAAAGCCCAAATGAGAACAACTCAAGGAAACAGGAGAATATTTATTAAAAGGTGGCCTGTAACACATGCAATAGGATAAAACTTGTAGCTCAGTAAGGTACTAGGATAGGAACATGGAAAAACAATCATTGGCAGCACTCTGTGTCTAAGGAACAACAGCTACAGCCCCACCAGTCACTCCCAGGGAAAAACAGAGCAATCATTTGCCTTTAGCTCTTCCCCAGCACCAAGGAAACCCGCAGCTGCTTCAGCAATCTGCTAACTTCTGCAGCCACAATTTTACAGCCTTTTGCTCAGACTCAAGTGAATGACAAGGTCTTGTCAAGAGGACTGACATAACAGTCGAGCCAAGCCACCCTACACAGCATCTTCTGCTGGCCAACAACATATGCATGGGCAGTTACAGGTTCCCATTTGATAAGTCACAGCAATTTGAGTTTCACCCTGTCATGCTAAACTGCACAGGAGAGGGTTCCAAAGATGACACCAATAAAACATGAAAGCATTTTAGATCTCGTCAAACATTCCTACATGTAATGTCTCTTTCCTAAAATTATGTTTCCCCTTAAGCTATTGGCTTCATCACTTTGTATATGTGTTCCTTTGATTTCTATACATACCACACCAGGCTAACTTAGTGGGATATGGGACTGAATAGTTACCATCTATTTAAAAAAAACACTATAAAAGCACCAACATCCACCTAAAAAAAAATTGTGTTTTTCATTTTTCCCTTTTACTCCCAAATACTAAACTTAACCCAAGCTTGGAGGTTTCATCTTTCCAGTGGCAATACCTATGAGCCTAGGCTAGCCTTCCTCCATGGGCTGGGAGAGAAAGGAGAAATTATGTCCAGTAGCAAACAGGATTACAAAAATATACACAATTTTGGTGAGAAGAGGAAGGCAGAACCTAGAGTCTGAACTCTGCTCAGGACAGTGGCATTGTAGGGTCCTCTCCAAAATGCTTCAGCTACCAGTGGTGGCTCCGCTTCTTTGTTTCCTTTGTTTCATTATACATAATCCTTCCCTGTGGAGGGGGCATTTTTTGGATAGCCTCGGCTGGGTGGATATGAAGTTTCTCTCCGTGGACATGAGCAGCAGAGAAAGGCTCCTCCTAGAATGGCCAGAGAAGCAGCTGCCCAGCCTATGAAGAGAGCTGATCCAAACTCAAATCTGGGGGAGGGAAAGAAAAAGTAAATACACAAGTATGAGTTAGTGTTATGTTCACAGTGAAAAAGTGGGATGGAAGTAGCTTCCTGGCAAGGCAGCATTTTGGACAGCCAGAGAGCCTCAAAGGATTTGCACCAGATCGGTCCAGTCTACCGGCTCACCCTCCACAGTTGTGCAGGGACAAGCTCTGCACAAGCTAGGCCTTAAAGCATTTAGTGTAGGAAAAACGCACAAGTCACAGCAGCGACACATCTAGTAGTGACACTGCCTTAAAAAAACCCACCAAGACAAACTTACGAAGCCACGTGGATTGTATTTGGTTGTAATGCTATTTTTGCACAGTTTGAAACCAATCCAACTAGCTCAGGAAATTCCATTTTCTTTTTGTATCACTCAAAGCTAAGCCCCGGAGTATTTTGTCATTATCAAATGAATCAGTACCTGGTGTTGACGGGAGTGAAAGGGTCATAAAAGGCTCGAGCCACTCTGTTGCCATACCATGATGTGGCCACCAATGCTGCCAAACCTGCACATGAAGGGAACACAATGTCATGACTTACTAAGAAAAAACAATCGACAAAACCACTGCAAAAATAAGCGTATTAGCAGAATCAGCAGCAAGGGTGATGCTGAGGTACTTTGACCCTGGGAAGTTCTACACTGTTAGCGCCCTTTGGGAGAGAAATCCTGAACAGATTTGAGGTCACCCACAGCTGCATCACACCAAAAGCAGGACTGCTGACAGCCTTTCACTGAAGTAAGGTATATAGGTCAAACTCAGCTCTACTAAACGGAGATGGAAGCCATGCAGTCCATGTACAGAGTAACATATAGTGCTAGTGCCAGAGATCCAGCTGATGTCTGAGATAACCAGCAGCCACTGTACTAAAGTCTAATAAGGAATTCCAACCCCAGAGTGCTCTCAGAGCAATGACAGCAAATCCTTCCTCCATTCTCTTACATCCTATGCAGATATAAATTACCAACCTGAAATTATAAAGATCACACCACCGAAGACAGCCATCCTCATCTTCTTTACCTGGTCATCTTCCATGCACTTCATGCATTTCATGCCAATCACAGCAACAAATATAGCTATAAATCCCACTACTATGGAAGCCACCATCAAAGCCCGAGTGGCCTGCAGAGTGCCTAGAAGACATTAAGATTCAAGTTATCACAAAAGAAACTCAAGTTACAAAGACAAATTCAAACCACTGAGCACACTAATTTAGTGTCAAAATACTCTGCTCCCTGTTACAGGGAGCACAACCAAGATAGACATTCCTTTTTAGCTTTAAGCTCCCAAAGACTGTCAGGCCTCAGGATCAGAGGACTTTCAGCCTTTCTGCAATGCATGGCAAACAAGGGCATACAGCTTCTTGCAGGAAATGACCTGAGAATTGCTCTCAGACATCTTTTGTTCCATCATTTGAATCTCAATTGGTAGGACATATATGTTTATGAAAAGAAATATTCAGATTTAGGGTCTACCACCAACAAAGCACTTAGGCACATGTTTTAATATGAATAGTGCCATACATATGAATAGTCTCACAGCAGAAGATAAGGCCCCTTTATTACTCAACACCTCTCTAGTCTTTTATAGAAGTACTTCAGTACAGCTTTAGGTATTTTTGAGTCCTAGAGGATACAAAAGTATCAACAGAAACAAGGCTTTCCTAGCCAAATGAAAAATAGGTTGGCGGGGATTTCTTTCTACCTAAAAATATTAGGCTGAAAGATTAAGATGCTTAAAAAGCCTCTCCTGCTTTTAAAGAATTGGAGCACGGGGTGATGTTTCCCATAGGCAAGAGCTAGATTAGACTGGGTTCTCAGCAGCCAGGATCAGAATCACGGAGTTATTGAGGCCAGAAAAGACTTCTAAGATCATCAAGTCCAGACTAATATACTTTTAACCTAGATTTGTGTTTGTATCAGGTCATCTGAATGCACAGACACACTAACCCTATATGTAAGAGTTACTGAATTTGGGTATTTCTTATTCTAAAGGACAAAAGAAAATGATATACGTTAAATCACAAAAAACACACAGGTGACAAAGCACCTGAACAGCAGTGAAATATGAGCCTGAACTTTATTGCCTGGTAAATCAGGTTTGTTTGAATACACAGACCGGCTAAGACCTGGGAACAAATAAGCTGGTTAATCAAAGCAACAAGCTCCCAGATGCGTGTTGTAACCAAGGCAGAGTTGTCCCAACTCACAAGATTGTCTAGCACTAACGTATGTTCAATCGTAGCAAAGTAACCATCAGAACCTGTAGAGCTCACCCGCCGCATTCTGCTAGTGCTCGGCAAGGCACTTCAAGCTTGGGCAATTGCACCTGTGAGGTTTAAATCTACAAGAAAGCACCTGCAAACTTCTCAATCGGCACCGGTATGGGAAAACCATAGAGCCTAGGCTACAGCAACAGGGTTCTTTGGCTCCACATCACACACAGGGGCCTTCAAATCTGATACTGTCCAGGGAGTAGCACAGCTGCACGTCTATACCCCACGCTGCAGCTTCTTTATTATTCTGTGCCTCACCTGCTTGTTTAAGAAAGTTCTTGTGACCCATAGCAATGGTAGGCTATGAAGTTCCAGTTCTGCTTCAACAGATCTGGATCTGCTTTTACATACACCACCTTATTGTTCTATAAATAGGTTATGAAACCAATTAAAAACAATAGAAGGCAAAATTCAGAGCAATGACGCTTTCTTGGTAGAAATCCCACAGTCAGCTTGGCTCACTTCCTTCACAGGGGAAAGGCACCCCACTTCCCCAACTGTCTGGGTGTTAATCAAACCCCATCTGCTCCACTAATTGAAAAAACCCATTTACAAAGCCATTCATCACTCTAGCACAGATTGCAACAGCAGTACCCACACAAATTTATAATAGATTCATCTCCTGTATCAGAGATTACATGAGTGATGCACATTTTCAAAAACACTTCAGCTGACAGGCTACCACCCAGATTCAGTTGCCATACTTTTAAGGCTAAATTGTACTTTAAAGCAGCAACGGTTAAACACTTCTTCACACCTTGCATGGGAAAGGATATGTTTGCTCTGTAGAGGTACTAACTTGTTCCAGGTCTACAGTAATTTAGGTTTAGCCTTGCCGTACAAGAAGTTACTTATAGGATAAGTTTTGAAGCAGTTCTTTCATGAAGCTGGAAATAAGCATCATCTCAAAATACTAGTTGTAAGGGAAGAGACTGTCACCTTCACAGACAGTACACTAAGAGACAAACACAGGCAGATGCTTGAAAAGATTCTGTGACTTCAGAAAACCTAGCTGCAAAACTGGATGCACACCAGGACAGGTCTACAAGAAGCAGCTCAAAAAGCAGCATTGTGAGCATTTCCCAAGGCCACATGCATTCAGCAGTGAACCCTGGAGGGACATCTTTTCATGCATCTCAACCCTCCCTTATGCATGGCTCCATGGTATAAGAGGACAGGAGCATTTAGGGATCTTGCAGTAGGACAGAGAAACAGGTTGGAGCCCTGTGCCCAGAGCCTGTGTTGGGAGGAGACAGCAGTAGTCTAGTGTATTTGTAGTACACTGACTGTGGTTAATCATCATACATAGGCTGTTAGTTATTATGTGCTCATTAACAGACAACGTCCGTGAAGCTGCACAGAAAGCTGGATTAGTTGTCCACATGCCCTTTCCAGGTGTTTCAAAAATCCCCAGTGATAAATGCATGATATTGTCTCAACCAGCTAAACAGCACTGACCAGCAACGAGAAGTACTCCATGGTAATTTAACTTTACAGCTTCTATCATAGAAAGAAACAGAATTTCCTCCCCACTCCTTGCTCTAGCAGCTGTCTCCCCAAGAAGAGGCCATGCCATGCTTGTAGCTGCCCACACCCCATCTATCAGGAAGCCCAGACAGTCTCAAGGAGCCCTTGAGGGGAAAAAAAAAATCCTATACAAGGCAAAACAAGATGGCCTGGCACCCCCAAAAGCAGTTGTCAGGCAACAGCAGTATTTTGTCAATATTTTTTATTGCTGATTACTCATGAAAGCCCTGGCCTGAGA
This sequence comes from Upupa epops, assembly GCA_013397515.1. Taxonomy (NCBI): domain Eukaryota; kingdom Metazoa; phylum Chordata; class Aves; order Bucerotiformes; family Upupidae; genus Upupa; species Upupa epops. Next base: position 144,952 of record VZRI01013878.1, on the reverse strand, counting down.
AGCAAGAAAGCAAGTACTGAAGAATAGAATAAAACTACTGAGGCTGGTTAGTAACAGATGTGAATTCTGCAAGCCACAAAATACTGTGTACATTCAAAAAAGTGACAACAGCTTAAACCCATTTCACATAATTGAACCCACATTTTAAAGAAAAAATGCGCCAAGCCACCAACTCTGACTTACTGTTAGTGGGTCTGGAGACAAACTACATAATATAGTTTATCTAAAGCCTATAAAGGCTTTCCTTCCCATACTATCATTACCTGACACAGATGTAATAGCTGGCAACAGCTTAGTTGTATAGATATAAAAAAGAACTTGAGGTTATTTTTCTGCCATCAAATTTCCTTATTTGTTCTGTGTCATCTCCTTCCTAGATAAGCACCATGAGATTTTTATAATACCTGTTTGTAATGCAAAACTGCTGCAATGGCTCTGTGTGCAGATTACTTTGTGATAAGGATGCTCATTGCTTACCTCGTTTGTATTTAAACTATGGACTTTTCCTTCCCTTCCCATGAGCCTCCACACAACCAAGTGATGACAATGCAGGTGTTGTGCAGCTCCCTCTCATTTCCGCAAGAGAATTTCCCCAAGAGTTACAAATACCCCTGTAGCATAGGAAGCATGCTATACAAGACCCACCTCCAAAAATAAGTCAGCAGCCTTCAAAGCCTTTCTAATGGAGTCTCATGAAAGCCGAATCTCCTGGAAGGAGTGGTATTGAGGTCCTGCTGCTCTGCCCTGCAGCATGTAAAAGCTGTTTTTGTGCAGCAGACAAGGTAGTGAAGTTCTGAGCAAGTAAGGACTGTTTCAGAGGTAGCCAGGAAACATCTTTCACATTTTCCAGTCATTCTGGCCAGACCAAAAAGCCTGATGATGTTTTGGAAGCCTTCAATCCCTTCAACAGCCCCTGCAAACCCATCACTGATTTTCCAGCCTGAACTCCTTCCAAGGACCTCTTCTACCAGTCTAGAAGACTACACAATGGGGTCTGAGCAGAACACAGACTCAGGCAGCTTGTAAAAGGGGAAGGCTAGGAAGTTCTCACTGTATATCCAGTAAGTGACAGTGGCCTTGCACTTTGCCTACTTCAAAGCAAACGAGGTTCGATGTCCTCTTCAAGTCACTAGCAGAGTATGTTTGCTGGCAAGACAGGCAGCTCGGAAACACCTTATGCAAACAGATACTTGGTCAGAGACCTGGGCAGTCCCATTTTCCCACAAAGCCTGAAAATTCCCTACCGAGATACTTAGAAACACAGTTTCTAAAGCCACTTCGCAGTTGCTTGCAGGGAGACATAGCCAGTCTATTTATTGCAACAGAGTCCCATCTACTCTTGCATGCACAACACAGCACTGCACAGAACAGCCTTGGTGGCATTCCACCTAAACCTCTACGTTTTTTAAAGTGCAGCACAAGTGAGACTGTTTTATCACTTGATCATGATTTTTCATGAGGAAGTAACAAAGATTGAGAAACACAGGAGCAAATTAACCCTTAAACCACATGAAAGCAGATATCAACAGGTTCTACCTGCTTACTCCAGATCTAAAGATGGACAGGTGACAAACTATTTGGATACATTCCTCATACTATAGGTTTGTCCCTCCCTGGGCCATCCTCCCAACAGAGTAGCAGCAATCTGAACCCAAACCCTTTCTTTCCCCTCACCCATATCATTACCCAGCTCCTGAACAGGCTCAGCCAGAGTGGTAAAGACGTAGGAGGGAAGATTTCACATCTCACTGATGCTGTTTGACCCAGAGGCATCCAAACCCTTGTTTATTTTCTGGGCTACAACACAAAGACTCATTGTGGATGTACTAGGTTTGGTGATGAAGTGGGTAGATGAGTCTCAGCTTGTCTCAAACACAGAACCTCTCCCAGCAAGACCTAATAGGTTGATGAGTATCTTCAGCTAAAACAGCCTAGACAGGACCCAGAACAGAACCCCGCTCTGGAGAACACGGTTAGGTTGATGTGAAAGCTTCCAGCAACAGGTATCAGGAGTCCTCCCTCCTGAGATCCTAGAGAACAAATCTCAGCTAACCTCCATGGACGATACTGGAGGGCTACAAGAACAATGCTGAGGCTGTGCAACAAAGCCTTGTTGCAAGGGTGGCTTTTGTTGCCTGTGTCCGCATGTGGTCACGCACTGCTTTTCACGTAAGCCAGCAAAACGCAGCCTTTCTGTGGCCTGAATAGGAGCAGTGACATAAGCCCTCAGCTGAACATGGCTATGGGATAAGTGCCAGCATGGGTGAACTCCAGTAGCGTGGCCACACAGGAAGCTGGAGGCCCTTCAGTTGGCCAATGGTGACCACCAGCTTGTGCCAATGCAATCTCTGACATGCAGTAATCAGTCCAAGAGCCAAACGTCAATACACCTAGAGAAATGGCAATAGCTACCAGATATGCAACAACTTGCTGGCAAAGCTTTCCTGTAATACCACAACCATGAATTACTGCAGGTGTGAGGAGGCTCAGTCCTTTCTACTGGGACAAAATAATTACAGATCTGAGCCTCTCCCATCAATGCATGAGGCTCTGACACGTGGCTCAGAGCACTGAGGGTATCTGAAACTCTAGCATAAAACCATGGCAGGGCAGTTCTGTCCACATGGCTGCAGCACCTCCACCACGACATTTATGAATACAGGAAGGAATTGCTCTTACTGCATTATTGCACCTGTTGAGCAGGATATATTTCTTAAACGCATCTCCATCCTAAACAGCACTGCTGGCTCCCGCCCAAGCCTATGTGACTTTAGACCTTCAAGGTAAAAGCATGGATAAGGTGTATGTCCCTAGGCATGATCTGCTTTCAGTAAAAGGTACAGCCTAAGTTAAAAAAGAACAAGACCACCTTCAACTAGCCCTCACTGGCTTTCCCAACAATGAAAATATTCCCAGCAATTTTCCTGTTTCTTGAGCTACCTAATAATGTTTGGGTGAGGGTGTCCAAGAGGGCCACGGGCTCTGCAAGAGCACAAGAGGCCACTAGTTCAGCCTGAGTCCCTGAGCACCTTACACGTCCCCGTCCCCGCCCTTCGTCCCCCCCCAATAGCCTTGGGAGAAAAGAGCCCTTATTATCTGCAGGACAAAGGTGAGGAGAACAGCTGGTGTTCAGCTTTCAGCCATGAATGGGCCAGATCTGGAGGTCCTGGGGCAAGTTTCGGGAGCCAGTTCAAGGCACATTCTGCAGGCAGGTCTATTTACAGCACAATAGGCTGCGGCCACTCAGCCCCCAAGGCAAGTTTACCTTTCGCAACCCACGTAGGGGGTAGCTAGAGATTCCTTAGGTATGTTGGCATTTTCATCCCCCACCCCCAGGGCGAGATAAGAGGCTTGAAGCTGAACTTTAGATATAATTACCCCTCAAATCACCTGAGCCTGTGTGTTTAGCCCAACGCCGATCACCTACACACCCGGACCCTCATTTCGTGCTACATGGGCACATCGCACTCCAAGAAGAATTTGTACCTCCACTAGCCTACGAGTGTTGGTGGCCAGGAATCAATGGTGTGGGCTACCGGGGGTGGTGTAGCTTCACTAGGTGACACACAAAAGGGTTAGTGGGAATCTCCATCTGGGATACTCCCTGGTTTACATGAAACTGCCTGGCCTTTCCTCCCGGGAAGAGGAGGTGGCCGAAGTGATAATTATTGTATTAAGGGGAGAGAGGGGAAAAAGTTGTTTCAGGATAGGACTGGACCCGAGATGAGGTGAAGCCTAACGAGAAAGATGGGGTTTTTTAATCCTTCTGGATATCAGCATAGTTTACACGCTCCAGCGGTATAGAAACAGCTTTCACGGGGACTTGCATGACCGCTGAAGTGGCACCCCAACAGACGGGCATCAAGTCCCCATGCAGGGGATGGGCAGGGGATGGCAACGCCGTCCCAAGCAAAAGAACTCTTGAGAGCAATTATCCTGAGGTAGTGGCCTGCCTAAAAACTAGCTGGAGTCGATCTCACCTGCTAGTCCCACGGGAGCACCAAAGACTTTCCCAGAGGAACAAAAGATTGAGTTAAAGTCTCCGTGCTCCCGAAGGCCTCCTGTGTTCGCCCGTTACCTTCGCTTCTCGCGAAGGCAGCCCATTTCCAGGCTGCCCAAGTCAAAAGTCCATACTCGCCTTCACGCCGCGTTCCCCAACATCCCTGGAGAATGGGACGCGGAGCCCGCTTCCCGGGATGTTTGTTGCGGGACGGGCAGAGGGAGTGTGAGCAGCAGGCTGTACTCTCTCTCCAGACCTGCGTTGTGAGCTTCGCCGCTCCCCGCGCAGAAACGCGGTACCGCCGCGGGAAGCGGTCCGGCTGCCCCGAACGATCGCACCCTAAGGTTCGCCCCCAGCCCCGCTGTGGAACGGCCCGTAAAGGGCCCCAGGAACACACGTGTGAGCCCCAACGGAAAAGGCTGTGACCTCAGGCATCGTACCTTCACCCCGAAAGCCGAGGCAGGTGTAAGGGAACAGAGACCGGACGACACTGTCCCTACGGCGGAACGAGCACACGGACAGGACCAGTACCTTCAGTCCCAGCGCTTCACCCCGAGACGACTGGCGCCGGCGATGAGTTAATACCCCCCCACAGCACCTGTATCTACAGCCCCAACCGAAGGGACTGACACCGACGGGATAGACACATTGATCCCACACCTCACAGCCCAAACTTACTCTCCAGCTTGAGCAGCGAGTCGTACACCTTGCACTGGATCTGCCCCGTGCTCTGCATGGCGCACGACATCCACAGCCCTTCGTAGAGAGCCTGGGCCGTCACGATGTTGTCCCCCGCGTACGATGCCATCTTCCACTGGGGCATGGCCGTACTGGCGATGATACCGATCCAGCCCAGGAAAGCCAACACAAAGCCCAGGAGCTGCAATCCTCCGCTGGCCATGTCTGCGCGGAGCTGGTCCTGGGGGGGAAGAGGGGCGGGAGGGGTCGGGCAGGGGCTGCTCCGCTCCGGCGGAGGATGTCTACGAGAATACAGGGAACGCGCGACCTGTCCTATGGGCCGCCCCGCGCACCTTTATAAATGCGCGTGAATAGCGCCCCCTGCCCGCCTGCCCGCCGGGTTTTCCGCGGTTGGNTCCCATCTCGCCCCCCGCCCCTCCTGTCTCACCCTGAAGACCAGCGCCGCTGGGGATGGGACCCTGCGGTCACACCTCTATCAGGGCGTGATCTCTCAGATCAGGGTTTCGCTCGACCTACAGCCCCCAGGAACTTGCTCTCCTCCACCCTCCCATGGCTGGAGTAAAGTCTGGTGGGACTATCCTTGCTCTCCCCATCCCGGGAATGCTTTGGCACCCTCGGAGGTCCTGGGATCCCCAGTGTGCCTTATGCTCATGTATTTCCCCTGCCTTGCAGAACTGGGGGCACAGAGAGCACCCCCCGCACCTTCCCTGGTTTGTTGTCCTTCACCATCCGAAGCTATAAACAGCCCTTATCGGTGAAGTCACTCTTCCTGTGCCTGCACATGGGACAGGAAAGGTGGAGATGGGGCTGTGCCAGTCTTCTCTGTCCTGATGGTGTAACCCACCCCAGTGCCACCGCTGCAAGCCGAGGGAAGTGGGGCAGCACCTGCTCCTTGGGATAAAACACTATGGAAGTCATGCAAGTTATCAGTACTGATTTTCAAAAAGGCAGCTGAGCAAACATTTATCATCCAGGTGCAAACGCTGCCAGGACTCTATACCCGAATTTTCGACAATACCCTTTTAATGCAGACAATGCACATTTCTGTGGTCCGGCGTCTCCCTTAAAGGAGAAATTGCGATTTTTCGAATGCTTCGGTGATTAGCTCAGGTTTTATTGAACAAGGGGATTACGGGCCACGAAGGAGTGTCCTCTTTCTGAGGCATGTTATTTGTCCAGTTACTATAGTTTCCCTTTTTCCTACGTGATTGTTTGACTATTGTCAGATCTGGGCTCCGAACAAGCAGAATGACGAAACGGTGTCTCTCTTTCAGAGAGCCCGGGGTCTGGGTGGTGCTGGCAGCCTTCACTATGAGTTGATCAGCCTGGACCACCTGAGCTAAATAGGTGATAATTACTGATAAAGGTCCCGCTGCAGGGAGGAACGGGATTTGTATTGTTTTAATACCATGGTTTGCTGCTTTTTGATGACTGAGGAGATTTTGCTGGAGCTGCTTCCTCAGATTCGCAAACAGACAAACACACAGACTCGTGATTACCTGACCAGCCTGAAAATACGGGGCCGGGGGGCGGGGGCGAGTGGAGAGTGGTATCAATGAGGAGCAAAGCCACTGCAATCTCTCCACGCCAACCACGGACAAAGCCAGGCTGGTGTGCTCTGAAAATGCTTGTGGCTGTCTATCCCCAACGTCTAGTGTGACGAAACCCAGCCTGGTTACCTGGGAGTCAAATTTTCCAGTCGTGTCCTTCGCTTTTGAAAGCTGTGAATCTGCAGAAAAGAAATGGGGTTTTCCAGGGTCTTTCCGGACGCTAGTTTTATAGGTTTAGGAGCGAAGAACAGTTTTATTTAGCAGTGCAGGGATAAAGTAAATGCCTCTCTATGCACACTCGTTAAGAACTCTGCTGCAGGTTGCAGAGAAACGAGCATGATGCTGGCTGTCGGAGCTGATCCCTGGGAGAAATGATTCGTAGGCTGCACAGAAACCCACATGAACCTGAGGAGAGCAGAGTTAGGAGTGTCTGTATTTGATCATTGATGTCTGGGCAGTCACATCAGTCTGATAATGTCGATCATCAAAAGAATGTGCAGTGTTCCCAGGTGCTTCACTGTGCTGATCTGACTCGCCCCTCTTCTGACCATCCTGCCACCCCACAGACAGACCAAGCAGCTCCTCGCTGACTCCTACAGTGCGAGGTCAACTCCGGACAGGGGTACAAGTTCTAGAGACATTTTAGGGGGTTTAGATACTTTGACTACAGGTTCTGAGCAGCCAGGAGAAACACTTCGGTGGGTTTAGAGACTTTGACTATAGATTCTGAGCAGTCAGTGGTGTTACATGTGTGGGAAGCACTAGGGCTTTCTACTGAACCTTCTAGGAAAGTACAGGGAGGAGTCCTGACTGGTAGTGATCTGATTTCATTTGGACATCAAGCGTGGTCTTGAGGAGCTGCACGCAGCAACCATGCAGGCATGTGCTATATGATGTAGTACTGGCCATGCTGCTGGCTTTTGGAAGCCTTGCAACCAATGCCCACTCTGTACTTGGGAAAAGATGGGCTTAGGGTGCATCCTGGTGGCATTTTTGGGCCAGTTTGTGCCATGTGTTCATAGTGCAAAACTGACTGCTTGAGCATACAGTGGCACACCATGCATCTTCAGTTTCTTCCCTTTCCAGAAGATCAAGTTTAGACCTAAGGCAACCTCATTCTACAAAGGATGCTGTGGGCTTACAGCCTACAGCTGCCTGGAGCTGGATGTACAGGTGCCTGAGGGGCTGTACAGCTGTCCCATTGCTCTGTCCCCTATGGGTGCTGTACTGGACAGTGTTACTGGGTGAATGCATCACTGAATGATCTTGGGTCAAACAAATCTGGTGAAAGGCAATACTGAGGTACACCCATGAAGACTTTGCCCTCCCATAGACTGTACAGACTGCAAGGCAGCTTTTCCCTGTGCCATTGTGCACACGTCCTAGGGTTTTGAGTTCTGTGCCTGCATGTTGCTTTGTGGAAATGAGAGCTTGAAGAAAAGATGCTCATGTTTCTTTAACCATTGAACACCCTCAACACCCGTATAAACACATCGTGCACAGAGTCCTAGCTTCATGAGCAACCCATTTATATTTTGCTTTCCAGGGACAGTTTGAAGGTGATACTTATTACTCATGATTCATTAAAGGTTTCAAAATCCAGCAACTCTTTCTGTAGACATCAGAAGGAATTTGCAGATCAAGATAAACACTGAAACTCCAATTTTCCCTTTCATCACTCATCGGTGTTCTCAGTGCTCTGGAATTTGCAGAGAATTTTACAGCATCCCTAAGAGCATCAAGTCTCCTCTGTGGATCTTTCTTTCTTTGAGATATCATGTGTTTTTTTCTTTTATTTAGATTATTTTCTGCACTGGTTAAATGGGTAAAATAAATGCTCTTTTAGTCAATAACCACTCCATTTCCTTCTCTGCCTAAGGTATATTTTTCTGGAAGTCACAGAGAGTCTTCACTCTATTTTTGCCTATTTTTTTCTGCCTGACTTTTGGGGAAATGCCAGTCATCTAGATCATTAATCTCTGCCAAAAGAGCTGGGTTTAATCAAGACATTGCAAACTCCTCTGTATTCTGTAGGGTAAAGATACTCCAGTACTGACAATCTGTGGTGGGTGACCTGTTCTTCAATAAATATTAGAGTCTTAATTTTTTGCCCTTTACAAAATCAGGACCTATTGAGAAGAAGCATGAATGCAGACAGTTATTGAAATTAAGCTGCCATGATTTAGTCTGCAGGTAGGCAAACTGTAGGGTTGTCCTCAAGCACAACTATCCTTGCTGCGCTGAGCAAATGCTCAACACCTTGGTCATAACAGTCCTTTGGATGTTGTTAGACAAGCAGCCTAGCCTCTATATGTGGTCTCTGTAAATGATACCTACTTCCTTTTCCAGCAAAAATGAGCTTTTATACTTGTCAGGACTTGTAGATGTGCAGCCAGGCTTCCTCTTCTCTCAGGTGTTACTTGGAGAAAGTCTCACCATGCAGTGCCTGTATTTGGAGAGCATGGGGTGTGATCTTCTATCTCGGTATCCCCTAAAGCTGGCCTCCATGCTGCCCTGAATTAATTTTTGAGCTAAAATAATGTATTAATGGAAAGGATCTCGTTCTGATTACAAGTTATTTTAAGTATGGGCAGGTGCACAGAGCAGGCACAGCTGCACGACGCTGGTTTCAAAGCAAAGTTCCTCATCTGGACCAGAAAATAAGGATGGCCAGACAACATCAATCCAGCCCACTGTTTGTGTTGGCAGTCAGATGTAGATCCAGGGAATAACAGAAGCACATAGCAACACTCTCCCAGAATACATTCAGCCCACCCTGAACCACGCTTGAATCTATCCTGAAATGGTGCTAGTACTTGTAACTTTAACTTTGCCAACTTGTTTTTTTTCTCTACATAAATTTCTCTACTTCTTATCTGAGACTTGTGGCACCTGCAGCACGCTGCAGCATGGAGTTTTGCAATTTTACTCCATGTTTCACAAAGTACATATTTTTTTTTCTTTTTTGAACCCTATAACTTGCTGTTTCAATTGAGGTCCCCAAGGTTCTAGGAAAAAAGGGCAGGCTGGTGGGACTGTGAGCATTTTGCTGTGGTTTACTTTGTCTAAAAATGAAAAAAAAAACACCTTGAAATACCTTTGATATCTGCAGGCTTTTCCCTCTCTCTCTCCCACTTAATCCCCCATCCATCCAGGAGGAACACCCCTGCTGAACCTTAGCAACACCCAAATGTCAGGAAAATCTAAACCAGCTGAAACTCTCCACTGGGATTAGTCAGGATTGTGTCCAATCCTGTCTGCAATGAGGACAGACACTTTGTTTGACCATGGTAGCAGCTGAAGCAGCCAAAGACCACAACTTGAAGAGCTGTAGAGCACAGCAGGGATAAGAAAACTTAACCCTTCATCAGCTGCTCACTATTCCCAAGGTTCTAGGAAATATAATAGCATTAAATATAATGTTTTTAAAAAGATTGTTGAAGAAGACCTAAAAGACAACAGAATAGTGAGTAGCACCAAAACCAGAATGTTTCCCTGCATATCTGCATTGAAATTTCAGTTTCTAGGAGGAAGGCTACAATTTTCTCACTGGAATTGAAATGTGTGGCTGATAGAGGAAGCATCAGTCAGAAGTACTGAGTGTACTTATTTGGTATGGACTAGAAAAAGGAAATATGTTGTCAAAATGTATTTAAATTAGGCTGTGCAAATTATTCCTTCTCTATTGTTGGGGGTTATAAACACCATAAAGTTCTGTTCAGTCAGCAGACATGACTTCAAATTCCTAATCTGCTGGAGATAAACCAAGTTAATAATCAATCTTCTTCTTGCAGTCACTCAAACATTCATGTTTCCTCACCAACTGTAATAAAGCCACAGTTCCGTGCGCAGTTTTACTCTATTTTTCATATGATGGACATTATCTATGTCTGGTTAAAATGTGCTTCTATGTAAGACACTGAAATTGCATGAAGTTGGATGTCGTCTGAACTCTGGCTTCTCCAGACCACCATTTGGTGAGGGCTGTGAAAGGAATCTTATTTTTTCACTTACTGCTTTTGTTTTTTATCCTCTCCAGTATCAGCATCCTACAAATGATCAAGGCTGGAGACTGTCCCTTAACATGACCCTTAATACTGAAATCATTCCCATCTGCAGACAAGGAGGTTTGGCATGTAGCAAGCTGCACTGGTCATGTCATTACCCACAGCTCTCAGACCTCCAGGCTTCTCTGTGCAAGGCAGCAAGCTGCTGAGAAATAAAGGTGGCATTTGGCCATTCATGTGTTGTTTACCAAAGTGGTACTGGAAGCTCTGTTAGAGATTCCATGGCACAAAAGCCATCCCAAGGAGGCCAAGAGATTTGACCCATACAGTAGGATTGACTTAGCTTTTGATTTTTCTAGTTTAGGATTGTTCTTTCACTGGATGTTTTGTACCAGAGACGAGATAGAAAACAAGTCAGACAGAAATTACTGAAAACAATGAGTTTCAGAGTACTAGAGAGGTAATGGTGGGAAAAGTAGGGAGTTATTAAACTTGCTGTTGGATGTTGTTGGTAGAAGGTAGCTCAATGTCCTATCATCACAAATGGTTTTCTCAAAATGTATTAAACTAATCATGGTGTCAGAAGATGGCACTCATGTGGTGAGGCATCTAGGAAAAAGCTCAGCAGTGAAGTGGCAGGTGGAGGATGTGACTTGTTGCAAGGGACAACCATGAAGGTTGGCCACTTTCCCCACCAGGTGCCACATGGTGGATCACATTTCTACCCATACTCTTCACCAAGCCATTGTCAGCACTTTAAAGACTGCTCAGAGATTCCCATCCTAGGATACGGCTATGTCTCACTTTTTTTGTGCCTGGACCACCACCTCTATCCATTTCCTCAGCCCTTATGACATGTAGATGACTGGTGCCAGGAAGAAAAAGTGATTCAATGTCCTTCCTAGAAAGGCTCTGACACAAACTGCTGCAAGATTTTTAGATCAGACTTTTCAAGGGCAATAAAATAGTTAAAGGAGAATGATCTTTCAGTGCTCTTTTGGGATTGCTGAACTTAGTCCCTTAAATGTATTGCTAGGAGTTCCCCTGGGGTTCTATCTGACCAAGCCTTTTTCAGGTTCATTTGGATATCAGACAATTCAAGACACAAATTCCTGTGTTGTAGAAAATCCCAGTGACTTGGCAGTACTGGTGAACAACTGTCCAGTATCCTTGTTGATATGCTGACTCCATACAGCCATCCTCCAGTGAGTAGTTCTGATACTCTAACACAGAAATCAGAGCCAGTATTTCTGAAGCAGTAGCTGCTGTTATGACACACTTGAGTAGATTTTCCAGTGGGGAGGAGCATCAAACTTTAAATAAGTCTTTAAAAGTGGCCAGTTATTCTACTGCCTATATGGAAATGTAACACTGGAAAATCCTTCTCTAAGTGTCAGACCTTTCTGCACTGGAAGAAGAGCTTGTGCATGTATGTGTGTGCAACGCTGAGGAGGGAAGGCGCTTCTCCCATCGTTAGGACTGGGAGAGCACATTGGCAACCCAAGGTCATTATTTCAATGCCTAGAGGGAGTTTTAAACCTCAGTTATCTGGCTGGGGGCCAGAGGCTGGAGGTGTTTCTCTCACAGCTGTGTCTCTCTTCCCTGTTCATAAAAACTCCTTCTTAAGTCCCTTGTACACAGAGACTTGGCTGATGGGTGATTTGCCAGCACTTGAGTGAGCCCACACCCTGTACTGTTGACAAGGTGCAAATGAAGCCTAAGCCAAAAGCAAGAGGAGGGATGGTCTCCTTTGGGAGATCTTGGATGAGGAACAGCACATCTCCATAATGAACGTAAAGGGAAATCAAGCTCTATGAGAAATATGACCACCAGGCTAGAAAAGGAACTGAATAGGAGAAGTAGGACATGCCGTGCTTTCTTCTCTTAGTACACAGACAGAATCTGATGTGGGGGGAGAGAACAGGGCAGGACTGAGGAGAGAAGACCTCTGAAGACACTCCTTTTGTAAATGTCTTGTATAGCATGAGCACTGGAGGAGGCTGGAGCCTCTCTCTGTTGTCTCCTGTCGCAGGGCTGGGACTGCAGCTCTGCTCCTGTCTCCCCATTCTGCAGAGATTTTCCATCAAGGATTAGGCTGTCCTTCTTTCCCTCTCTGCTTTTCTTTTGCAGCCTATGGCACAACTTGGCTGCGAGGTGAAGGTGGGAGGTGATGTGGTGTATGTGAGCCCTGAGCTCTGTTCAGCAGGCAAACACTGATTTTAAGAGAGGTGCGGCCACAGACCTGCAGTGATAGTCCTCGCAAATTCCACATCCGAACCTGACCCACACTCACCTAACCGGGTCCCAAAACTGTCCTGTGCTCATGGACAGTGACACCAACTGCTTTCTTTGAGCCTCAGCTCTTGCATTCCTTGCTTTCTTTAATAGTATATTGAATATTGCATTATGAAACTGCATTTCTAATCTAATCCAGTGACTTTTATCCCACTCAATGAGCCTTCTAAAGGGCTATCACTCTCTGGTAAGAAGGCCTGTGAATAGGAATGAGGGACACAGAGGTCCAAAGTGGATGTTTCTTGTGAAGTGAGTCACAAAGAGGGGCTGGATTTAAGCCAGAAAAACAAGGTGAAGCACACACACAGGGGTCAGCCCTTCTCACTTAGAGGAAGGTAAGAGTTTCTGAGAAGCAGCTGTCAGAGTGCAGACACAATTCAACCCCTTCCTTTGCTTTGCTCAGAAAGATCTAAATACTTATCCTGCTCTCCCTTCCCTTCCTATACAATGGCTATTAGCCTCTTCACTCACATTTTATCAGCTCTGCATTCGGGGCACAGGAAAGTTGAGGCTCAGGCCTGGTAATAGACTCTTGGATGAGGATGACGCCACTGGGACGTGGCAGGTCATCAACAACCCCCGAGGTGCTTGGGGACGAGAAAGGCTGTTTGCTGGAACTACTGACGTGCCGAGAAAAGGTGTGTCTAATGCACTGCCCAGCTCCTCTGCCTGTACACGCTTGCGTGAAGCTGGTATGCAGCAAGGCACTGAGTGTTCTCCTGTACTAAGCGGCTGCCTGAGGAAACCTGAATGGTCACAGATGGTTTTGCTGATAAGGATCTTGCCACACCCATTCAGAGAGCACTGGCCTGTGTTAAAGAGGAGTGGGGCTGTGACTCCTTGTCCTTCATGTTAGTCAGTGCCTTAGTTTCCCCAGCTCTAAAACAGGGTTAATAATACATCATTGAGACTCTGTGCTTCTAAGATGGGGGAAATTCACAGGCAGCTATAACCCAAAACTTGTGGTACTGGAGAAAAGTTGCACAGTACTTTCAGAGGCTGAAATGACTGTATTGAAATGCTTATTATGCTATTCATTGCATTGGAATGATTGAAAAAGCAGTTTTAAAGGAGTGTAAGCAAGGATCATACCTGTGTGTGTAGTATCCATATTCTCTCCCCACCCACCCCATTTTTTACTTAGCAATCCTTTAAGCTCATACCTACTGAAAAATGCTTTTGCTTTCTGGTTTATTTTTAATCCCTTATGTTTTCTGCTTGAAAAGTCAGAGTTTGCTCTGAATTCTTACTGTTTTCCTTGGAGATTCTAAGCTAATTCCAAGCTAACTCCTACAGTTTTCAGACCACATGAACATGTCTGGAGTGGTACATTACAGCTGACACACACTGCTTCATAACTCAGTGTACAAATCTCATATCCAAGGAACATTGCTCTGGAAACAAAGACTCTTAGAGGCCGTGGTGGTATATGAAGCACAAACAGGAAGCAGATGTTGTACAACCAGGATGGAGAGAGGAGTGGGAAGAGCTGAGCAGATAAGTCCATTAAATCTTCCCCAGCAGCAGAGAAGCTCTTAAGTAAACCCCTCCCAAAGCTCTCCATCACCTCTGACTCCTGAGCCATGACTGTTGGACAGTTCCTTGTCCCTGAACCCAACAGTATCTTAATTAACTGCTCGCTTGCACTTAGGTCCATATTTCATGCACAGCATCACTGCATCTTTCTTGCTCAAGGCCTTCTGCTACACTATGTATTATACACTGTGGAAGTAACAAGAAGACAGCGATCTCATTGGGGTGTTGATGCAAGAATGGTTTTGTGGTTAGACAGGTGAAAACCTGCTGTGATCCTCCAAAAACTAGCAGTAGTTTCTATTGTTCTTTGTACAGAGAGCGTAGATCACCTTGTGTTAATGAGTAATAAAAGCAACCGACTCGTAGAGCATTCATCTCTTAGCTGGGAGTGTGTAGTGTTACATCAGGGAAGATATGTTGCATGGAGACCAGGCAGCTTAAGAGTCCTACAAGGCCAAACACTGATAGTTATTATGATACCCTAATGTTTTCATTAGTGTTGAATTACTGTGAAGTTAGCCAGAAGAATAAGATGCAGTTCGCATGTACAGTACAGCCATGGAAAAGCTACACAGAGTCATGTCAGCCAGGTTTCCGGCTACACAAAGACAACTTGGGAGGTTATTTTGGGAGAGCTGTTTTCTGAGGCTGAGGGGACATCTGCCATCCTAAGCTATGAAAGCAGAGTATGATGAGAAACTGCTATAGTCTTTGCTTCACAAAGATGTTGACTTGTTTTAAATAAACAGCAGTTTATTTAAAACTGAGTAAGAACATGCAGTTCTTTCTGGTCACTCCAGCAGTTACCATGGGACTGTTAGGAGACATGGACCCACAAAAGGAGATACTGTATTGACTTCTCTGTCAGGTGAGAATTACAAACCATCTTCACTGTGTTGTGTGCTCTGGAGCTGTCTTACACCAGAGAAAACTGGAGGATCCTGACCTGCTTTGCTGTTGAAGCAAGATGTTCAAAGGCCTGAACTACATGCAAATGACTGATGGAAAGCCACTTCCTGTCCCCTGTGACTCAGGGCCAGGGAAGCACTGGCACCCTGCTCTAGGAAGGGTCACTTGTCTGCCTTGCCCTGCAGGGAGGGTGAATTCAGGAAGGTGGGTGGAGCTGGGACAGCAACAGGAATTGTTTGGCATAAGGAAAATTAACAGGACTACCATGACTATGGAGAGATATCAGCTATGGAGATGGGGATGCAGATATAAGGTAAGGAGAGACTAGAGCTAAGCACCAGCACTGGCACCGGGACATGTTTCCTTCATCCCATAGGGAAGCCAGCAACTTGTGCTGACATTTGTGGGCATCCAATGTGCCCATTACAAAAGATTCCAAACACCACACTGGCTGTTACCATAGGGAGCTCTTGACTTTCTACCTTGGTCATGCTTGGATTAGACACATTTTCTTCAGGCAGCAAATGAGGAAATAAGGTTCCATTCTCCTCAGCTGGACTGATCATCTCTGAGTCTTATATCTGAGTGTGAGACAGAGTGAGAGGGCAGGAAAATCCATATGGATCTAACATATTTGCTGGCTAATTCTTTGCTATTTTAAAAATCTGGGGTTTTTTACTGCCCCTAAGGACTTAATTCTGTTTGTAGAAGGCTCTCTCCGAATGGGCCTTTTCCTAGCTCACCACACCACTTTTTCTGAGTTACTATCACTAACACCTTGTTTTGAAAACTGGTGCAGCCACAAGACAAGGCTAGGAAGATGATGCATATTGTCAGTAGGTGTCCCAAATCAGTGCTGTCTGCACCTACGTAGCTAATGAAAGTTATTATGCTTTATGGGACTTGCATGGCCAGTGCCCTGTCCCAGTGGGTCAGAACTATTGGAAGTGCAACTCTACTCTTGTCAAAGAAAGCCATGAAGATCATGGGTGGTTTTGCCTTATGTAGACACTTGGATGCCTTATGTGGACCCTTAGATGCCATATATAGACACTTCTAATGAAAACTGAGTGGAAAGCATCATATCCATATAACCGCATCAAGACACGTGTCTGGTAAAGAAGGAAGAAGAGAAGTTCCTCACTTTTCAGCTACTAAGAATAGAATTAGAAAACGTAGAGTATAAAAGCTAAAGCAGCAGAAAGTCTTGCAAACTCTGCCCTTTTGACTCGGAACTTTTATTCTCTACCCAGAAACTACCAAATTATGTGCTGAGGACCTCTTCTGCTTTGTGACCTCTGAGGAACAGGCTGCTCCTCATATTAAGGAACAACATTGTTTACTTTGGCAGTAGCACTGTTTCAGGAGGTTAGGGTAGGAATTTTGAGGGTTATATATTGTGAGAATGAAAAACCTTCTCATTGCTACTGTGTTAGTAGGGCAATCTGAAGAACGGAAAGTAAGCACCGGGCTGTTCTGTAAAAGTCCTCCGTGGCTCCATCTGGAGGTGACAGATGAGATGGCAGTCACCATCGGTTTGGCAAAGGAGACTGTAAGGACCCGAAAACAGAGAGACAAGGCGCTGCTCAGCCCTGTGTTTTATGGCTTCTCTTCCAAAAATAAAGCTCACAGTGGCTGTGATCACTAAGGATGTGGTGGTTTCTCTGTGTTTGTGCCTTTGGGATATGAGGAATTTCTAGTTCTGCTTCTACTTGATTTTCCTGAAAACTACTTTGGAGTCCTACTGGGTTCTTGTGCTGGATGAGAGGAGATGCTGAGTGAGAAGCTCCCTCACAGACACCTTGTCCTTCTGTCCCCAGCAGCCTGCCTGACCTCTGCTCACCCACAGAATCCTGCAGAAAAGCAGGAATGTTGTGACGGCAGTAAGCAAGAAGGAAAAATCCAACCAAACAAAATCTCTGGCATCAGCTTGAAAATGTCAAGCTTTCAACATGGGAGCTGGATTCAGGCCATAAGCAATTTGAAGTGCAGGGCATGAGAAGTATCTAGGTGTGATTTAAATGTGGAATACAGAGCTCCATATCTGAGCTGGGATGCTTGCTGACTTGGCTCTGAAGGCGCATGGCAGCTAGCTTTCCCTTTCCTTTTCTAGTGACTTTCTTGCATTAAACTAGATCATCACCTCATCAACAAGGCAACATAACAGCCCTGGGATCTATGCTAAGATACTTCACAGGGTAGAGGAATAAATGTGTTTCCAGCTCTTCTCTCTGTCCCTTAGCAGTGGTCAGAACTTCAGCCCTGAGGAACAAGTTTTGATTCTTCTTATTTTTTAACATCTCCTTTTACAAACCCTGCAATGCTACTTTTTTCCTTGACCATTCAGGGCTGCAGTTACCTGCATGTAACTTCTACATAAACCCATTTCTCTTCAGCCAGGCATGACAAGTGCTTTAACTGTGCAGGGTGGATTGGCTGCAGCAGCTCCCGTGGTGGAGCTCACGCTCCTCCTGTAGCCGTTGTGGGTGAGTCTTGCTCCTCTGGCCATCACTAGTAAAAGGTTCTGCAGAAGTGAAAAGTTTCTACTGTTCATGGCCATTGGAAAAGGGTGGTGGTGACCTGGTGACTCTACTTCTTCCCCATCTTTAAGAACAAAGGCTGAGCACTGTTTTTCTCACCCCCTGGATGTGCTGAGCACCCTGCTGGCATGAAGTTTTTCCTTCAATACGTGGGCTGTTTCTTTGCTTTTTTCTCCACTGCGTTTTTGATAGCATCTACCTGGACAGACTGCTGGATGGTGAATGCTGACGATTCCCTGGAGGTAAGATTGGTGTGAGGAGAGCCTGATCTCTAAAGCAAACATATTCTAGGGAGAGTTTGGTTCTCAGTATCCACTCTCATGAACTTTTTCCCTGTTATGCTGGATGAAAGTGGATGAAAAACGAATGGAGGACTTTGGCAATAGCAGAAGAAAAGCGGTATGTTGTCTAATTGCCTTTGACAAATTAATTATCCAGACTCTGCTCTTGCTTAACAAGTTCAGGAAAAGTCTACAGGCTCTGGGTTTTCATGTACATGAGCTTGAGTATGGTTATCCAGCATATCCAGCCTGCATGGGTATTGCACAGGTGTTTCTGGTAGAAAAGTCCAGTGTGTGCCCTTGTGCATATTAAAACTTTCTTCTTTTTTTAACAGCCATTGAGTTATGGGGCTATCAGAAATCTGTGGGGAGGATGGGGTCTACTGTCAGATCCAGCACTCAGAAATACACTCTTGAATTTGTGCAGATAATAGCACTCTCATCTTAGAGAAAGGTATTGGCAAAAGCAGATTGCAAACCAGGAGGTAGCAGAATGCTGCACCTACGCAAGCTTTGCCCCAGATTCCAGACCCGAAACCATCACCATTTTCCCACCACCCAGTGCTGCAAGAGCAATTGTTTTTCTTCCAGGAGCTGAAAGACCTTCCTGTACACTGAGGACTGCAGGTCCATAGTGTGGGAATCTGCTCTGGTAAACTGAATACGCAGTGAAGGTGAAACACCTTCCATGACAGAGACCCTGGCTGAGTATATCAGCAGGAAACTTTCTATCTGTTGTCCAGCATGGGAAACCAGCAGAGCTCCTCTGCCTTCAGTGATTGCAATGTAATGTTTAGCTGTGGCACATCAAGCATGAATTATCTGAGAACAGAAGGCTAGAAGTTATTACAATAAAAATAGCTTTATTCTCCATATCACAAGAAATCCCATCAGTTTGACTTTCAATCTCAGCCTGGATTCACAAAATCACTGAATCTTTGGTTGGAAGAGACCTTTAAGATCATCAAGTCAAATCATAGTGCAGTCATGGTAGGTACAGAGGTGGTCACACATCCAATGCAGCGAGATTGCTGGGGATAGTCAATGCATCTGCACTTCTCAGGGAAAACTGCACCAATTTATGCTGGCTGGGCCATCACTCTTCATTGATCTACTTACTTTAGAAGATATTTTAGATTCATGTCAGGAAGCTGTGTGTTGCCTGGAGCCAATGAAGACACTGATATACTCATAAAAGCCAAATGGATCCCAGATTGTGCCACCATTTCCAGTTAAAACAAGAGGGAAACCCAACTCCTGAGTCCAGGAAAGATCCAGTATGTTAGTTACCCTGAGGCAATGTAACCTTGTCTTCTTAGCACAAAGGCACCTGCACTGGGTTGTCACAAAGTGCTCCATTAAGACTCGGTTTGGTTATTAGCAGCCACTACTCTCACATTCCTGCTCGAGTGTGAATACTAAATAATGGAGAAAAATGCCCCCAGCCTTAATACCTGACTGACTGATCTCCTTAATGACCCTAATGACTCACTGCCTCTCTAAATAGGAGTAAAACAGGTAAACCATCCACAACCAGAAAGGCCTGAAGTCCACAGTGAGTCCTGTTTTCAGCTGGAAATGGTAATTCTGCTTTGGCTTCAGAAGAAAGGAACATCAATCCTTCAGCGCAGAAATATACTTGGCTTTGGCCCTAGTCCCCAGCAGCTGGGAAAGGCGGAGCCCTCTCTGGGTCCCACCGGAGAAGAGCAGCCCATGAGAAGGAGGCCAGAGAGGTCTGAAGGGGCTGTGGGGGCTTGGCCAGTGCCCAGCTCTCACAGACCAGTGCGTGGTTTAAGCTGGTGCATTCCATGCGGGTGTCAAGACAAGGCTCAGTCAATTTTTACGGGTTTGTGTTGGAAAGAAATACACCTATCTGCATTCCAACAAGCACTGCATTGTGTACATGGTTCCTCCCAGCTGCAGGTGGAGTAAAAATATGACCACCACTGTTAAGCACTGCCTGTTTTACTCCCATGTTGGGCTTGTAACCACTGTATGTTGGCATCAATTACAGCGTGGTAAAACACTGTGACTAATGCTGCTCATATTTTGCCTTCTGCGCTTTCCCCAGGAGGGGAAGTGTGTGCTTGTTCTGTCATTTTGTGTGTATGTGTTAGAATTATTTTACTGTTAATTATACATTATGCATAGGGCATAATTATATACATATTAGAGCCATTATGCAGTTTGTGTTTTACATGCATACTTGTGTTAGGGAAAGCAGGTCGTGGCAATGTGGGATGTGAGGAGTTTGGTTGCGTTTCTTAACTTCTTGTCCATGGCTGGGCACAGGGAAATTGAAGCTTTTGGGGGAAATAGATTGTGGGGAATGAGTGCTATCACACAATGCATGGCTCCAGCTGTGTGATGGAGAGATCCATGACTCCATGTGACTCCCTAGCCATCCCTTTCTCCTTTACAAAGCAAAATCCCTTGAGCCTGAGGGTCTGTGCCTTGTTGGAAGGGCAGGTGTCCAAGGGTGACTTGGGAGCGTGTTACCAACCAAAAGGACAAATGGTTCACAGAGCAGAGGACAGCAAATGAGTGGCCAAGGAGGTGAAGAGGCAGATTACAGAAAACAGAAAACTCAGAAGTGGTTCAGGCCAGCTACAGATTCCCCCTCAAGTGTCCCTCTGGCAGCAGCAGTGAGTCCTTAATCCCTACCTGAGGGCGTGCTGCACAGAGATTGGCTGATTCCTGCTTCTGTCCCTCTTCTGCACTAGCAAGAGCAGGTAACAACTGAAACATTCCAAGAAACACAAGAGATTTATCAAGTCTTTCTTGATCTAGTAAGGGGATTGTCTCACAAGGTAGACCATAATCACAACATAAATGCAAGTGGAACAAAATCTAATTTAATCTCTCTTTGCTAATTTCAAGCACAGTCTGAATGGTGGTGTTAAGGCAGAAGAGGAGCTGCAGCTAGACTGAGAGGGACATGATAAAAACTTACATTTAATATACATATAGCAACTTGTTTTCCATTACACTGTTCTATTGAAAAACACAGAATCGAGTAAACCAGGTTGTTCCAGCACTACTTCTCATTTTTTATGATACTTCTTATTAAACTGCCCCACAACTGTCAGAAATTGTAAGTAGTTTTCATCCCCATGAGGCAAAATGTGTAGATCATTGTTTTTCTTATATAAATGGACACCTTTTTGCCGATCTGATGTAGCAGACTTTTTACTCACCTTTTTATCCACAGTGCAGCATCACAGAGAAGATGTTCAGTTTGACCCACACATTATATTGTGGAGAAAATACTGTGGTTGGATACGTAATGAAAAAGAGTGTATTAAATAGCTGAGAATCATTATTATCTGCTTTGTGATTTACACAGTGAAGGAAAAAGGAATTCATTGCATCATCCAAGCAAGCTCAGTCCCCTTTCCTTGTGTGCAACCTGTTCCATGGGACAGTTTCTCCTTCCATTACCTGCATTGGCTGTTGTGGACAGCAATGGGACAGGCTGGAGTCCAAAGCTGTACCAGTGTTGACTCTGCTCCTCATATAAGCAATTCCAGGAATGTTTTGGAGGTGCTTGTTGCTATATTTGCATTGGTAATGACAATACCTCCCACAATAAAGTGATTTATGGAAGGCTGGGCTGGGAATAGTATCTACAGCTTCAGGACAGCACAGATAATTAGCCATGATGCTGCTGCACATTTGCCTGAGTCTGGATGTCTCAGTAATGAGTGTAGCTCTGGCACGTGTGACCCTATAGCCTATAGTAGTGCACTGGGAGCCCCAGGGCTAGGATCAACTCTGTCTGCCTCTCATTTTTCAGCTAGTGTTTACTGCAGCTCTCCGCATGCATCTGGCAAGGGTCTCACATCCACACCTGAGCTCTGCAGCAAAGCACTCCACCCACCTCCCATTGTGGGCATCTGACTCATGGTACAACACCTTCCCCATCAGCTGTGCTTATCACTGCTTTTCAGCAGGAGGATGGTGAACATCCTTTTCAGCATGGGAGTGTGAACAGCAAAGTCTCAGGTCATCTGGGCTGTAGCCCTTCCCAGTAGAGCCTAGACAAGCATTTGGCAAAAAGTGATCAAACCTGTTCTTAGATCTGTCCTGTCAGCCACTTGCCAGCTCCTCCCAAATATTTCCTTCAGGATTTTTATCTTTACCAATAGGAATGGGTTTTTTTCCTTAGGTCTAGTCTGAATTTCTTTTGCTCTAATTTAAAATCACTAATAGGACACAGAAAACCTTGTCCTTTTCCTCCATCCTACCACTTTTTTTCTTATTCAAGCTAAACAACTTTGTTTGCCATCAATGTAACTGGACCAAGCATTCTGTTGAAGGGCCTGGCTGACCATCTGCTGTGTTGTGTTGGTGGATGTATTAGCTTATGGTCTTCTTTCTCCTGTCAACCCACAGGTGAGTACAAAATGCCGTGGCCTGTGGTGGGAATGTGTCACAAATGTTTTCGATGGGATCCAAACTTGTGATGAGTACGACTCCATCTTTGCCGAGCACCCTGGTACGTAAGAGTCAAAGATATATCTACAAGTGGTGGGGACAGGAGTGTTAACAAAAAGAGCATCTGTTCTATTCAGAGACAGATAATATGATGCACACACACATTACAGCAATATTTCATTCTCAGTTAGATGTTACTCCCAGAAAATGTTACTGCAGAAAGCTTCACCCAGACAAAAACTGTTCCCATGCCATCTGACCACGTCATCCCCACACTTCTGTGCGCTAGAATGATCTGCTTTTGTCCTGCAGTGAAGCTGGTGCTGACTAGAGCTATGATGATCACAGCAGATATCCTGGCAGGATTTGGATTTCTCTTCCTTGTCCTGGGACTGGATTGTGTGAAATTCCTTCCCGATGAGCCTCTCATCAAGCTGCGTATCTGCCTGGTGTCTGGAGTTATGTTGCTCCTTGCAGGTATTTACCCAGTGAGCCCCATCCTGCAGGACACCCTTTAGCAAGAGAGGGAAGCTTTAAAGCCTTCTCTTCTTCTGGGGAGAGGAGTTGGTGATTTTCTAGAGTGTAAACATGGGGAAAGGATCTCTATTTGCTTTATTTATGCATTATAGCTTCCTCTGGTAATGCCTGTCCCTAACAGCAAATAGTTGAGTTTATCTGCTTTCATTTCATATATTGACTAAGTGACTTGGCTCTGACTTCCACTTACTGCTGTGAAAAAGTCAGTGTCAATGATAAGGCAAGGATATCTGACTTGCTGAAGGACAGGAAAGCCCTGGCATCCTGGTTTAGTTCCTGGCTCTGCCACAGATAGTGTGACCCTGGGCATGTCACTTAGCCCAAAATCTCTGTAAATGATCTCTCATTGAAAGTTAATAACACTCCTAGATTATAAATACATGACTGAGGAAGGTGCTTTGCTGTTGCAGTCAGCAGAAGAACTTTAAATGCAATAATAAATGGACAGCTAATTAGCTATGAAGTAATTTCATTTGACTTTATGTTAATATTGAGCATCTACCTCTGATTCAACATAAACAGATTCAACATAATACTCACCCCAACTGCATAAAACACACTGAGAGGTTATTTTAATCATCCTCTATTCACCTCCCAAAATTTGTCTACAAAATGCTATCAAAGTTCTAAAAGTAAAAACAAATTGGAAAATTAAATTCTTGAAGCAACTTTACAACAAGCTGATAAACAAATGGAGAACAGCTTTCTGCCTCTTTCTGCAGAAACCTGACTCCTGCCAACCAGGACTGATAAGGATGCTGTGAGGCACAGCTTCTGCCTGACAGCATTCTAGCTGGTATCAGTAGGACCCAGGATGAATCTGCCTGACTGGTCTGAGACTGAGTAAACACCAAACTCTTCCCATCCTAAAATCTGATCCAGAAGCCAGTAGGCTATAGCTCCAGATTATAAATTTGTGATCTCCTCACGCTCCATCTGAGAGTTCCATGTGTTCCTCTCTCCTGTCCTGCAGGTCTCCCAGGCATTACCGGCTCAGTGTGGTATGCTGTTGATGTCTATGTGGAGCGCTCCTCTCTGGTCTTCAACAATGTGTTTCTGGGCATCCAGTACAAGTTTGGCTGGTCATGCTGGCTCGGCATGGCAGGGTCACTTGGCTGTTTCTTATCTGGAGCCCTGCTCACCTGCTGCATGTATCTCTTCAGAGGTGAGGAACAGCTACAGGGCTGATACACAGTTCAGATAGAGCTATCATTCCAGGCCTGCTGCAGGCACTCAGGATGGGGAAAGTCCATCAGTTAGGATGGTTGCTCATGCCCAGTAGCAATGTCTTCTGCTGAAAGTTTGGATTAGTGGTATTTCAGCAGCTCTGGAAAGCACATCAAGCTGTTCAAGTTGGAGTTAAGGTTTAAGTATGGCATAAAATGCGTTACTGTGTCACATCTTGAAGTGCTGCTTTCACTGCATTTTGAGGCTTTGCAGTTGAAAGACACCAAGCACTCATTATTAGAATCTATTTCTCTCCCTCTGCCCACAGAAACCAGCTCTGGAGGACTCTACTCTGCTTACTCCCCGAGAAAAGGCTATTCTTCAGCTAGGACAATTGTAACAAATGTGCATTTGCCATCTTCTCAAACACCTACTGCCAAAATGTATGCAGTAGATACAAGAGTGTGAGGAAAAGGTGAGTGTTCCAGGAAGAGATCTACTCCTGTTTGTAGTGGATTGTGCAGAGACCCAAAGTCCTGTAGTTGTGACGCAGATGCAAAATTAACATTTAGGGATGTGCTACTCTACGCTATAATGCTCACCCTTAAACTTAAAACTTGAAACAATCCTCTTCCTTCAAAAAAGTAATCTCCAAGAAGCTTTTGCTTTAGGGATTCCAGTCATCTTGACTTCTGAGGCTGCTTGTGTAAGCATGAACTACATGCTTAGTATATAACCAACACAAACTCTTCCAGCATTTGTCTCAACACTATTGCACAAGCAAGATAAATCATGTGCTCTTGGATCTGCCCTCAGTGTTCAGCATGAGAACATAAGATGGAACTGTTCCATTTCTGGCAATGTGCTGATGACACACACAAAGCAGAAAAGACAGGTGAAGAAAAGGACCAATCTTCTGACCAACATCTGGGTGACCAACATGGGGATCTGTTCCTCCTAAAGGCAGCTGAAGAGTTCAGCAGAAGATAAAGAGCTGTATTAGAGGCCCATTCCTCTATTTAATCCATGAATCTCTGCACTGAGGAAACACAACAAATTCAGGTGCATTCTTCCCTGCAAAATACAGTCTTTGTCAGTATCAAAATGTGCTTTACAGGTGTTCTAGACTCAGAGATCTGTAAGGTGCCATCTTCTTTCTGCCTAGTAAAATCTTTGCCTTTACAAAGACAAAGAGATTAAAGACGCAAGATCTGATCTGTATATGACAGTGCCTCTCTGGAAACTAGGATAAGCAGTAGTAAAATCTATTGTCACATTTAAGTATCAAAAGATACTGAAATCCTGTTTGGGACTATTATCCTGTGCTAAAATCCAGTCTGCTGTAGGCTAGGTGAGACTAGAGCACCAAGCTCTATACTTCACTATGGCGAATGAAAAATTCTAGTGTGGTTTAACATGTCCCCTATGAATGGATGCAAAAACTCTTCCACGCCTTTGAAAGAAAGAGAAACCGAGACACAGTTTTTCTTAGTGTTGGTAGGAACTGCCTGTGATCATCATATGGTCATGGGCAGCAGAGGTTGAGAAAAGACTCCCAGCAAAGAGACATACCCTCTCAGAGGCAGCGGAGAAACACCAGTGGAGCCTCAGGAGGTTGTTGACAGCCATGGGTACTGAGGCATCACCAGAGGTGGGATTTCTCCAGTGACCGCTGAGTGGAGTTCGCTCGGTAGAGAAACCCCCTTCCTCCCACCAGGCAATATGAAGTGAAACCTTATGAGGGCCAGAGGGAGATGGGGTTGCTGGGGATGGGCTGTGTCCCAAAGAGCCCCTCAGTTGAAGGAAGATGAGGGTTGAGGCTTTTCACACATTATCCTAGAAGCAGCATTTTGGACTGCAGTACAGAACCAGCAGCATTAAAACACTACCCAGTCCTGACATGGCTCATGGACAAATAACATTGAGATCTTGGGACAGATGGGATAGCAGCAGCTCCATATGGCTTTGCTATACAGACTCACCCACCTCCACGAGGCTCAGACTATTATGCAACCATCTCAGCAAGAGCCCTCGTGGCGGTGCTGCTGCTCAAGTGAGAGAGATTTCATGCTTGCAGAGCTCACGCTGCTCTCTGCTCGGCAGCCGTTTCCTAGACAAACTGGAAGCAACTTGTTGCCAACAGATAAGCTGTATCAAACAGCTGTAAAAGCAGTAGGAGGAGGGATGGGGACTTTATTTACGAAATCCTGAAAGACAAGGAGTACAAGAGTTATGAACGGTCTGATGAATTCACGGATTATACCAAGAATGCACAAGGACATCTTGAGGTGATAGGAGTTTCTGCCTGTTAGTGCAGGAAACTGCATCCAGAGTTTTTTGTGTTAAAACAACTTTTGTCACAGTTATGTCACAAACGTGTATTTTCTGTGAAGCTGTTGGGGCAGAAGAGTTGGTCCTGGAATGCTGTGCTGGGGCAAGGAAGCTTTGGAGATGCTTGGAGGTCTGGTTCATGGGCTGTGCTCATGCTCTCCTGCTCCTTCAGGAACATGCTGGGATGGAGAAGGGTGAGACCACTGCAGAGGCAGAGCTGTACTCAGCACCTGTTCCCAAGCCTAAGCCCCAGCTCCTCCCTAAAGAAGCAAATGATACCTCAACCTCTTCAAGGGAGCAGACTGCCCCAGCGTGACTCACCCAGTGGAGAAACATTTCTTGGGAGGAGGAACTGAGACATCATCGTTTGTACCAAAAACCTGAATTAGATCTTTCCCAGAATATGCAGCCAGTACATGAGCCCTCCCCGCTAATCCTCAGCAGCACTTGCCAGCCTCTTGTTGTTTTCTATACCATGAAGATTATCTCTTGCTGGGAAGATCTATTTCTTGTTTAGCAGAGGAGAAATAGTCTGGAATTGCCTGATAGTGTGGGTGTAATTGCAGATCTCAGACCATTGATTTCTCCTGGTTTTTTTGTTTTTTTTCCCAGTCTGTTATAGTTAAGGAGATGCCTG
Organism: Upupa epops; assembly: GCA_013397515.1. NCBI lineage: Eukaryota > Metazoa > Chordata > Aves > Bucerotiformes > Upupidae > Upupa > Upupa epops. Next base: position 118,026 of record VZRI01013878.1, on the reverse strand, counting down.
GGCCTTTGTCCTAATGGTCGTCACCTTTTAAGTTGGGAATTAGTTTTTGACTTGTAGTATCAAGCAGCGTCTCAGTAGGAAGTTTGGAATGAAATGTCTATGCCCTGATCAGGAGTGGATATGAAGGACTGGCCTCACTAATCCTTTCAGCCCTGCACTCCTCATGGAGGTACATAAATAAATTACACACTAACTCAGGCTGCTCAAATACACTTTGCATACAAGACATGTACATCCAAATATTCTTTATTATTGCAGAAACATATGTGAGACTTTCTTATCTGCAGTATCTGTGTAGAATAAGGGCTAATTCCTTAACTTACTCCTGTCCTACCTATGCTCTACCATAGTTTTTGAGGATCTCTCTCCTTGAACAATAGGGCTAGCAAAAGGTCACAGCATCCCCTAAGATTGCTAGGTTAATGTTTTGTAAGTGCTGGTCCAATACTGCATTGCTTCATTACTCAAATCCCTTCTCATGTGCTGATCAGTTTTTAGTATTTAACTGGTAATTCACCGCCTGGATTCAAATAGGCTCTGAGACTGCAGCATTCACACCCATTAGCTCATTACAATGCTACAATCAAATCTATTTTAGTTTGATCATTTACTCATCAGCATGAAACCACCCAGAAAGCATACAGGACTTATTTTTTCTTTCAAAATCACAAACAGTCCCTAAGGGTAAATACCTTGCAGGTGAGCTCACATATTAAGGCATTTCCTTCTACCTACCTACGTCCCATTCACTATGACAATAGACTGGCTCTGCATTTCTCACAGCCACCAGTGGCTTATCAAAGCTCTTTAGTCAGTTGCAATTTCCAGCTGAGGTCCAATATTTAATCAATCAATTCCTTAGTGCCAACAACCTTTGGCCTTCTCTGCACTTTGATGTGGTAGCCATCAGACTGAATTTCAAGGAGGGTTTTTGTACGTTTGGGCATCTCCATCTAATCGTTTCATTTCTCAGAGTATAGGTAGAGCCAAGGTCTCAGCTAAGAGCTGGGACTCCCATGCTTCCTCCCTGCTATACTGGTGTCTTGTCAAAGACACCAGTGTCTGTGCTGACAGCTCACAGCTCCGTGTAGTCTGCCAATGCTTTGCCTGATTGCAGGTTATGGAAAATAGCAAGGTCTGGTAGGTAAGCTCCTTCCTAAGCTGATTTAATGCCTTACAAATAGGTATTGATTCCCCATTTCAGTATATGCAAGTGAGAGAGAGAATAAAAGAATGACACCTGCAGTGGCTCTCCTTTTCTGCATTCTGCCTACATTCTGACTTCTTACCACCTTGATCACCCTTGTTCATAAGGGCTCCTATCTAATTAAGACTCACTCTGACTTTGTGAACTAGACTATCTGCAGCTGCATTACCATTTTGCAAAATATGATGTTCCCTGCCTTTTACACTGTAATGGGGTTTTGGTGTGAATTTTGTAGATCTGAACACTTATTTTCAGTAGCTAAGAATGTAACCTCAGAATTCTGTTTTCCTTAACATATTGTAATACTTATGAGATACAATAAATAGTTGTCTTTGAGCATGGTGTTTCTCAAAGTAACATCCATCTTTTGCTGGCAAAGGTGCTTTGCCAGGTGACCTACTCTGACCCCTGTGAGGGGAAATCGCTGCTTTCCTGCAAGGACACACAAAAGGCAGCAGCACAAACAGCCCTTGGGAAAGCGAGCTGTGATTTCAGAGGCTGCACCAGATCCCCTGGCACATCTATAGCAGTAGCTGTCAGAGAGCTGTGGGCTTTATTCCAGTTGAGACACATTCCATTTTAGTTGTTTTATAAACTTTCCTAGAGAGAAAAGTAAAATTCCACCAAAAAAGTGAGGTTTTTCCTTCTCAGCTGGGATTGGACTCCTACAGTTCACTCTTATGCATCTGTTAAGTACTGTGGGCAAGCTATTAATGACCGAAGCGCTCTGTCAAGCACTCTTACAGAGAGGGGTGGACGATTTTCTCCCGGTAGCTTTTCTGTCCCTGCAGTGAGACGCCTTTGAGCTAGAATGGAAAGAGCCAGACTTGTGCCATCTAGTGACCCGAAGAGAGAGAGCAACTGTCCCATCCCGTTCCTCCCCACACAAGAGCCTTTAGGTCATAATTCAGAGTCTTCAAATGACAATAAAAACTAGATTAATGAGAATTTCTATTATTTTCACATCTTTCATGTGCAACCCTCCTGTCATCCCATCCCTGAGTCAGCTGCCTTTGGCTTTGTTCTGGTTTGCCTGAGAGACAGTTTATGATTTTATTATTCAGCTCTTGATGTGCAGAGGTGAAAGTCCAGCAATGCATCTCTCCACATTCCCTTGTCTTCTTTTGCTTCCAGATGGTCACCAAGAAATGAGCTCCTCTGCACTGCTCCCATGTTTGCCTTTTGAGGCTTACTGACACATTCTCCCACAAGTACAACTGCCTCCTCGGGTTTTCTGGGTTTTTTTCTAGAGCAGTTTGCCATTGCTTCTCAAAGCCAGCAGCAAGTGTAAGTCAGAAGGTGAGAGCCACACCAGAAGAAGTGCTCTTCCAAAGCAGACTCAGTTCCTAAGGTGATGAATTATAAAGAAATGGCTCACCTTTCCTTATAACTGTGGAAACGTTAGCCAAACTGCATGAACTACCCTCGGTAAGGGCTGACTGCTTATGAAAGCACAAAACCAGGCAACGTTTCTGCTTTTGTAAGAGCAGGAACACAGGACTAGAGGGACCTTGCTGGAGCACCTGGGAATAAGGGGACTCCTTTTTGAGTAATTAAAATGGCCCGAACACGAAGCTGAAACCACTTGATCACACACCGGTAGCACAGAAACACAAGCTGGTTCCCACCAACGTTTCTGCAGGAGCAGCAGCCTTCCTGGCATATTGCCAAAGTCTTGATTTCCCACTGATGTGTGGCTTGGGAAGGATTTACTGCCTTGGTACTGAGTGCTGCCCCCCAGACCCTGTGAAAGAGGGATGCAGGTGTTGAAACTAGAGTGGTCCCTGCTTGTTAGCCTCTCCAGCTACCTGATTAGAAGGTGACATTCAATTAAACTAAAGACAGCAATTTATTTGGAGCCAAGCAGTTAATGAGTGGGAGATGAAAATGTTTTATGCAGCATGTAATGCAGACAACCTGTGGAGTTCCCTTCCATGAAACAAGTGCAGTGTGTAGGTGGAAAGGAAGTGGTGGCTGATTTAATGCCCACCAGCAGTCTACACAAGCTGAAGTGACAAACATAATCAAATCTCATGCTTCAGGGCAGAAATTGAAGAGGTTGAAGAGTGGAAGCAGTTATGTATATAAAAGGCCTGATCCTGGGAGTCACTGATTACCCTACAATTCTAAGTTCAGCCAGCAAAAGAACACTTAGGAGTCGCTCGACTTTTCCTCTGGCTGAGACTGTTCTTGCTAATTTTCCTTGTTAATAAACCCTGTAATATTTTAGCCTGCTGGCACAAACATTCATTTTGCTACAGCAACATTTATTTCTTTTCACACAACAGTCAAACATTAAAGCTGCTTCTAAAATAAGATTTTATGGAGATAACTTGTGGTGGTGGTGGCAGAGAACTTGTTGCTTGAAATATGCTACAATTCTTTATCTAGAGAAGGTGCTCATGCAGCCCCATTATGAGAATAGGTGAGCATTTCATAACCTCTAGTGGATTTATCTCCCTGAGCACAGAAATTAGTACCAAACCCACTCCAGATGGAGAACTGCTTGGACTTGACTGTGGACTTGTGTCAGTCTTCTGGGGTACCCAGGATGGACTCAGCTGCCCACTTGGACTATGAACTCAAGGCTTCCTGGGCACATGCATGGAACTGGGTGTGACATTTACCTTTGGCACCATGGCAGTCTGGTTGCAGCCCCAAGCCCTGGCCAGTAATAGATCAGCAGCAGAGAGGTCCGGCAGGCTGAGTTCAACCTTCAGTGACCTGCCTATGACAAAGGAAATCTTTCATCTCAACTCCAGCTAAGGGGGAAAATCAGCATCTTTGTAATTGGAGAAGTAGGCAGGTTAATACCTCCGAGAATGGTGTAGGTAAAGCTCATTCTTCTTGGGTATAAGGCAGTCTTGAAGTCTCTTCCCATTCTGTTTGCACTGGTTACCTCAAACTTAATGACATTCTAATAAAATTCCGTAGCTAAGCACAAAACACCTCACCACATAATTCTTGTCTCTGGAAAGTGCCATGTGAGTCTGGGGCAATTCATATCCCATAGACCTGCAGTGCTAGGGCAAGAGTAGTCAGAGAATCACTGTGAAATAAAGAACAGCTCAAATGAGCGAACTCCTTTTTTTGTGTGTGCTCTGTAACCAGCTCCCGCCACTGCTACTCCCCTCCTAATGCCCATCTCTCACTTTCGCTCCCTGGCCATGAATTTGCTTTCTTTTGCACTAGACAAATCTGATATGCTGTGCTAAATATTTAAATATGGAAACAATTCTTCATCACAGAGTGGCATGATTGCTTTACAACATATTAGAACAACAGAACTTCACCAGAGGGTGTTTGTTGGCACCATGCCAAGTGAAAGAGGCAGCCCAAATTTGAGAAGTAACTATGAAGTCATTTATCAACACTCAGTCCTAAAACACAGGAGCAGCCTTAGAGAGATAAATCTGGAGGCTGAGCAGATGCCCCAAATACAGATAGACCTTCGAGGGTGCTTCTCAAAATCCAGAGCCCTGTCAAAATGTCAAGCTGAGCTTCTGTGACAGATTAAACACATACTTTTGGCATTTATTCTGTTGCGTTTTGTCTCCCCTTTTAGGTTTAGATGAAATATACCCTGTTTTTCAGTCTCTTGGCCAGTCTGGAAAAGGCCAATTTGATCTCATTTTGCTGTAGCATAATGACTCCATTGCGGAAGGTTTAGACTTGACATTAAGAAGAGGTTTTTTACTGAAAGAGTGATCCAGTTTTGGAACGGGCTGCCCACGAAGGTAGTTGGGTCACCGTCTCTGGAGGTGTTTGAGGTTAGGCTGGATGAGGTGCTCAGTGGCATGATTTAGATGTTAGATGTTTAGGTTTACTTGGTTGGTTTTAGGTTGGACTGGATGATCTTTAAGGTCTTTTCCAGCCTCATCATTACTGTGATACTGTGAAGATCTCTGATGAAACAAGTGGAATCACAGAAAGCCAACATATGGTGTCTAGAGCCTGTTTTCCTTCATAATATCCTCATAGGATGGAGGCAACTCAGTTCCCCCAATGCTGAAGCATGGAGCTGGAGCAGAGCACATCTCTGCAGTGGTGCAGGGGCTCAGAGATCCAGAGAAGGGGCACTGAGGTGCTTCACCTGCTAGAAAAAAAGCAAAGCTGTAACTGCACAGCAGACAGGTGTGAGCTGGAAAGAGCTGCCAAACCACTTGGAAACAAGAAAGGCACAGATGTAATTTTGGAAGCACAGCATGAGAAAGCTTCTCACCAAAACCTTCAGATAGAAAATGTTAAAACAGAGGAATCTGGGTGGGTTTGAGGTGGGTCCTCCCTGTGGACAGTAGACATGGCCACTCAGAAAGCAGGTGATACCTTCTCTGGGAAGGTCTCAGTCTAATGACAGAAATAGCTGATGACAATACTCCAGGTCAGAGCTGGATGCTACACCTAGTCATTATAGCCTAGTCCTCAGAACTCTGGGTGCTCCTGGGGGAATGCTGAAGGTGGCTACTGTATTGAACAGCACCCACCAGGACAACTTTTGGATAGACCCCGGGGTTGTATTACTCATCTGAGCTGCCTGTTGGAGTGGCTCAAGCAGACACTGGTGTAGCTCTTGCCTGACAGAGAAAAGCAGGTCATGTGTTGGAAGGAGCTGTCTGACCATAGGCAGTGCCTGTGTTGGGGTGCCGAATGTCACAGCACAAAGAAGGTCCCACACACTTTCCAGTGTCAGTGCAGTCAAGACCCAAGTAGACACTTTTGGGTCAGATAGGCACACAGGTTCAGCATTGAGTTCAGCTGAAAGTATGGCTGGGGAAAAGTGGACATGGCTTATGTTTAAGCTCTCCAGTCCATGGTCCAAGCTGGGCACCCCACTGCTCACCAGAAACACAGCACCTAGATGCAGCCCAGCTTCCACTCAAGACTTGCTTCCTCTTACAGGGCTGTGGATGGGTCAGCAGAAGCCCAGCAGAGCCAGTAGAAGCTGAAGCAGGCAGGGAGAGAACTAACCACAAAAGGCATCGGAGCTTCTGACTGCAAAGACAGCCAGGGTCCTTTGGCGGGGAAGGCAGCTCTGCCGCTTCAGCCAGCATTGCAGGCAGCAGCAGATCCCACAGGACAATAGCAAGGCCAGGAAAAACAACATCAGGAACCTGAGGCAGAAGTAGAGGAACAGTACCATCACCATCTGTGGGTAGCACTGACAGATGGCTGCATGTCTTTGAATTAACATATTCACTAACATCTCCTACAAATAGCTGTTAAATGTTGTGCTTTCCCTGTCACTGTACTGGACATGATCAAAGTCCCCAGAAAGCTATGTCTCAGTACTGAGTGCTCAGCACTGAGTGCTGGCTGCAAATTCAAACATTTCTTCCTGAAATTGTTCGTCGGTTTTGCCCAGCTCAGTTGTCAGCAGACAGTGAGCAGGATACGGATAAATGATTCCCATTAGTCAGTAAAGATAGAACACAGAGACAGCCCAGAAGCAATGCTCTCTAGCTATCAGCTTCTCTTAATGCCTTTCTCTCTATATATCCATCAAAAAACATTATTTAGCAGTTCTTCCCTCCAAAGCAAAACTGAGACTTACCACACATACCAGCTGCTGAAGTTTTCATTGCTCTGCTCAGAGGACCTAACAAGGAAAGAATAAAAGGATCTTTCAGTTCAACATGTGGGGACAACAGTGGCTCCAGCACATGCCTACTGACACAAAGAAAAGCACCACTGGTAAGTTTGATTGAGAAGTTTTTCTCTATTGAGGAAACCTTATTAAAATCTTCATTCAGTAGCTGGGAGCAGGTACAGATATACAAAGCAGCATGCAACTGGTTTGCCTTTCAACCCTGGCACCCACCACCAGTGTTTTTGCTGAAAACCCAAAGGTTTGCCAGGCTCCCCTTCCTCTTTTGGAAGAAAACTGTCCCTTTCCTGCAAACCCTTGCTCCTCTGCCACACCAGTGTGCCAGGCAGCAGCACAGCAGCTCTGACAAAGCCTGGAGTGGGAGCAGCCATGGGTAGGAGCAGCCATGGATGAGATATTGGAGAACCACACTCACCTCTCGTCAGGCTCACAGTCCAACTCAGAGTCTGCTGTCTGAAAATACACATGTAAATCAGAGAGGACAGACATGTGTTGGCTTTTTTACGGTTCACTAGTATAATTTTTGAGCTTAGAGTGCTGAGTTGGAAAGGAAGAGCAATATAGTTGCCAACTCTTGCAGGGATGAAGAACAGACCTCTCCCTAGAGACCACAGGATCAAGCTCTCCCCTCTGAACACCTTTGTGCAGAGATAAAAGTATCAGAACCAATGGACAATCTTACAGAGAGCTCAATAAATTCAACAGTTTGTAGATGACAGCTAAGACAAGGAGAAAGGACAAGACCAGAGAGATACAAGTAGTTGTGAGAGACCTGTTTACAGAACTGGATTTACTATTGAGAATTATCTGTTGAAAATGTCCCATGACCAAAGTTTTGCTCTGTAGCTCCTTTTTCAGTAGCTAGTTGTGAATATAGGTATAAATTATGGCTGTTCTCACCAGTCAAGTAGTTTGCTCTCTGCAGCATTCTCCTGATTTCAGATAGTAGTAATGCATTGTTCCCAGAGTTGGGTTACAGATATTGCAAACACGTGAAGCCAAAACTTGTTTTTCAGGTATATTTTCTACTCTATGCTCAAGCAGGTTTATTTTTGCAAGCCTTGTTGATCTTTGCCTCTGTTTCAGATTACGTGGGCAAAAAGTAACTGGAATTGATCAGTGTGACTGAGTAAACTCAATACCATCTCTGGTTGACTTGTCTCAGGTATGTTATAACACTTGCCTAACTGTGCTACCTAAAACTTCAGATTCGGTACAGAACTACAGTAACACCTCAAAACAGAATGAGCAAGATTTAGATTTATTTCTTTGAGAAATCTATTAAAATGCAATTTGTAAATCATTAATATGGATTTCCTTCTGCATATCCATATCCATATCTAAACACAGATTTCTGACTTTGATACAAAGTGGAAAGCTCTGGTCTGTATTTATACACATAACTGAGAGATCTATCATCTTTAAAGTACAGGACTTCTTTGGAAAGATTATTTTGTACAGGGCTGTTTCACTGTAAACAGCAAGAAATCACCCCACAAATCTCGTAACACGTTCAATCCTGTGCACACACTTCCTTTTGGTCCCTGCTTGCAACAGAGGTCCTTAGGTATAATATATCTTTCAGATAAAACATTATCTATGATATTTCATGAGTGGTTGAAAACCAAATGAGGAAGAGAAAAAAATGACAAAGCTTCAACTATTCCAGATGTGTCCTTTTAAAACTGAGCTAATTTATGTTGTCACACAGGTACCCTGGTGCTTATTTTTTTCTTTGCACTTCAACTGATTATTAGAACAACAGGTCAAAACCAGACAGCCAGTTGCTGTGATCGTGTGTACCCTGAGTATTCTTCATGGCTGAACGGCAACCTCCCGACTTTCTTTTATCATTCTTCAAACTACCCAAGCAGAGCTACCTTAGCATAGTTAACTGCAGCAAAATGCATTTGCTTTGAGACAGTAATCTATCAATGCAGCCAAACACCCACCCGTGCTGCTGAAGACCCATGCTCTTCCATTTCAATATCCATACACACAATAAAGGATTAAGGCAGCCGTGTTTAACTGGCTGGAGTTTAACTTTAAAAGTTTAAAACTTTAAAGTTTAACTTTAACTGGAATTGTTGTGAATATTAAATCCTTCCCAAATTCTTCAGGTCCTCCAAAAATGCCACCACCTTAAATTCTATACAAGTTCAAATCTTTCCCTTACAAAATCCCTAAAATCAGTCTGATCCAAGTGAAGGATTTTATTACCTGGAAGAATGTTAAACACAGGACTCCAGTTCTTGAGATCCATGAAGTAAAACATAAAGCTCCAGGTATCCACATCACTAGCAGGAGAAACGGGATGAGATTTGTTTGCAGCAGTGTTTTACCCTCTCTAATTTAAAGCTTTTAAAACTTCCCTACACGCTGTGTCTTCAACCAGAAAGCACATTGACCCAATGACTTCCCATGCTTCAGATACTACCGCTAGCCAGGGAGCAGATTTGGGTTTGCATGGACACACTCAAATGGTTGCTGGAAGTTAAAGGAACACTAGTTTAAGGTCAGCACCTTGAAGTTGTTTCAGTATTTTCATAGCTGTTCACAAATTCCTGTTGCCAAAGCTTAGTTCCATATTAACCCATGGCTGTATTTAACAGGACCTGCTACAAATAAGAATCACTGGAGACCGTATTTTGGATTGGAGACCAATCAAAATTTTGGATTGGAGACCAATCACTGGAGACCAAGGCCATGATTTCATTATGATCTAAAATTCATTATTATCTAAATGAGACCAGGGTCTCATTTATGAGACAGGAGATTCAATTTGAACATAGAAAAATAATATTTTTATGGTGAGGACAACAAAGCACTGGAACAGGCTGCACAGAGAGGTTATGGAGTCTCCATCTCTGGAGACATTCAATAAACACCTGGATGTATTTTTGTGTGATCTGCTGCAGGAGAAGCTGCTTTAATATGTAGGTTGAATTAGATGATCTACAGAGGTCTCTTCCAACCCTTAACATTCTGTGATTCTATGATTGCATGTTGCCTTCAGCTGGCATTACTAGAAAAGCAAAGCTACCTCCAACTACCTCCTATGCACTGTACTTACCACCTCAAGCACATGCATCAAGGATGAAGTAAACCTTTCCCAGCTTGAGACAACAACCACTGGCACCTCTACTGCTTTCACACAAATGCCAGGGGTTGGTTTGCTAGAAAAATGCATCCAAAAAGCAGACATCCACTGTTGTTCTCATAAAGGATATGAAAATCCATTACACAATGTAAGGACTGTTAAGATTTTACAGGATACATCCAGACAATGTAGCTAACAGAGGTGGAAGATGGTTTGCACCGCAACTCTGATCAGCACAGAATGGATAATCCTGGTTTGTTCAGCGGTCAGTAATAGATTGTCACTGAAGTTTACAGCCTGTGGCAGACATGCACCATTAACTACGGTTCTTCCAGATTTAACACAAAGGGTGTTGCCTTGAATATGTTTAGCCACCACTTCAGAAGTTAAGCATTATGTTGTGATGCCATTACTTCAGTAATGATTGACAAAGCTAAGCTGTTCAAGATGTACTTCTGTGGCTTTGCTTTAACTAAAAGGTCAGAAAGTCTAATTGATACACACACACAACCCCTGTTTGCTATTTAACGTTAAAGCTTTTCATAAACCTAGTTCAAACCCTCATGTTGTCAAATGTTTACTTTTATCTCACTACTAATTAAAGGAAAGCCTCTGAAATGATGTCCTCTGTGGAAGCAGCTCTCACAGTGGTGCTAGGTGCACATGCTGTACAGTATAAACCATCTGAACATGTTGGTGTCCTGGTTCAGACCAATCCTTTTCAATTTTATTCAACACAAAGTCACAAACCAATTTCTTAGCAGTTTTCTTAGAAGAAAAAGCTCCTGCAGGATAAAAATTTGCAAAGCCTTGCTGAGAACCTTGTGACTTAAAATTTCAGGCTTCAAAGATGCCATCCATCAGTGAGTTAATTTCAGTTTTCTTCCTCTCACAATGACTTCTTTCATGCCAGAACCCAGAGTACTTCCAATTTAGAGCTATTGAATGGATCATCCCCAGTATTTCAGGTGGCAGGTGCTTCAATTTGCTCCTGGTACTGAAAAATAACACACAGCCCATGTCCTCAGTCTATTTCTAGAAGAAAAGGGTAAGAATTTAATTCTGCCACTGCTCAGCCTCCTGGCCTTGAAGGAAACTGAAGTTTTCTGTTGGTTGGTCCCACATAGAAATTTCAAGTACCGGTTGCAATTTATGGAGCCTATCCCTGTATTCCCAGTAATAATGACAAGAGGAAAGATAGTTGGCTAAGATGGAGTCCATGACCAGCTCCATGTTTTACTTCAGGCATGATTCCACTGAAAAGGCCTGCTGCTTTGCAGAAAAACTCCCTATCCATGATCTGTTGGATGTCTTGAATACATGAATGTCATAGAGCCCCTGCACTCGCTGAGACGTGACACCAAAATTTCGGAAGAGATCCACACAAAAATCTAGGGAGGTTTTGCAATATTGAGATTCTGGGTAGCTCTGTCAGAGGGTAATATCCACTTCAAAGGATTTTTCTAGTCTATTCCCTATGTAGACACATACATGAAAAGGTAACACATGCTCCCTCCTCTTCATCCACTACCCGATGAAAAGTTTGTTATCTCCTGCCTCTTCAAATCAATTATGTCCTTCCCCTCCCATCAATGGATTTAGGAGGCTGCTCTCTGATAGATGTTAACTCACAGCCATTAGATTAAAAATCTGTTATTTCCTCATCACTTTACATCGTTGCTAGGTGACAAATGCATCTCCCAGACAGCAAGAGGGACTCCTGCAACATACAGCAATTTATTATTGTCTATTATCTTTTTGCCTAAAGTGCCTGGTCCTTTCAGTGATAGTAGATGTGTGGTTTTGGGATCATCCAAAGGGTGACACATAGAGTTGCCACAGAAACCATGTCCACTGGGGGCTGACTCTTGATAAGCTTCATGAGAGGGGATGTCGTATTGGGAAACAGGAAGAATTTAGGAGAAGCCAATTTAGCTTGTGCAGTCTGCCAGCACCGAGGTTGGATTAGGAATGTGAATTTCAGGACTTGAGCTTGCTCTTTTATGCATGTCCCTTAGAAGTGACAGCCTTTACATGCTTCAGTGTCATACAATAATCCTCAATCATCCTTCCAGCTTGAGGGAAACACTCTGTGGACCTCTGGATTTTGGTGAGAGTGAGAGGGAATTTACTAGCAAATAGGAGCTCACACACTGCCTCTGGTAGCTCTTAAGCACAGCTTGATGTTTAAACCCATTTAAAACTCTTTTATAGCTGCCTTCAGAGCATTTAGTGGCTGCTGGGGAAGTCTTTGTCTTACTAAGCTCTGATCAGCCTCCCAGCACAGCTCAAAATGAGACCACTCCAGAAAGAAAGCAAAAAGAGAGGGACAGGAGAGGTGTGAAAGACACAGGAAAGAACATAGCATAGGGTGGAGAAATCACGGATGTGAGGCAGGGGAAGTCTGAGCAGTCCTGCTCTCTACATTAAGATGAACTGACCTGTTAATTAAACATGCCTTGACTTTGTGTATTGTGGTATTTTCACATCACCACCACAATCAATTTTTCCACCAGCCCAAGTCTGCAGAGACATCTCTCCTTCCTACTTGACTTCACTGCCATAGCTGGCTTAGGCTTTTGCAGCTGTATAGTCAGCATGTGGGCTCAACCAGGCTGCGATCACCCTTCCAGTCTGTCCTGGGAACATGTAGGGCAGGTAAAGTGAGTTTAGCTGTAAAGTGTAACAGGAAGGACTGAGGATTGAGCACTCCCTCTGAATAGGAAAACTAAAGCAGCTTTCGTTTTATCTCCATGAAATTAAAGCTGCAAGTACCTGCTTGCTCCCTACCAACACAGCAAGATGAATAAAACAGCTCTCTCCAGAACTGGATTAATCTAATGGCCAGTGCTGACATGGGAACAAATGGGAGAAAACTGGCCATGAATAAATTGAGTCTAGAAATGCAAAGACGGTTTGACCCATCTGGAGCAATGAGGTTATGCAGCAGCAGCTTCTCTGTGGAAGAAGTGTAGGCATGAAAACAAACAGCTCCTGAATAGAAGTCACTAAGCTCTCACAGAGGATGTAACCACTGCAGTAGGACTTACTGACCTAGACAATCCTTTCCATTTTTAGCTTTTCTTAGACCCTCAAACCTTTCTGCATATACAGGAGACAGCCAAGACAGCACTGGGCTTGCATGAGCAAGGATGGTCTGACTCTTAAACAAGTCATGGTAGAGCTGGCACAGCCTGTTGTCTTTCAGAAGAACTATAACTACTTGCTGCTTGCTGATGAATACAGCCCTTTGTGACTCTGTGCAGGGGATGTGCTGCACAGGGGGAAAGAAAGACTCTGGGCACTGATTTAAATCAGCACAAACAAGGATGATATTGTTCTGCTGTATCCTCATCAAGAGCAAGACTTCACAGGTCATCCTCAGATCTGAAGCAGCTGCAGTTACCTCCACTGCTTTGCATGGTCCAGACAGCCCTTGGTGTATCAGTAGGAAAATTCAGTGGGGAATGGGGTCAATTAAGTCTTTTGCTAGACAGAAAGGAGAAGGAATTTCTTTTTAGGCCAGTTATTTGTGAAAAAAGGGTTTTGCCTACACATTTGTGCGTATCACAGGTTGGTATTTACAACAAACTGGCTTCAATGACCGATGCTCATGAAGTCATTAAATTACACATTTGTGGCAAGTCAAAAGTTTAAAACTGTGCACTCAACTCCAAAACCACTGAATTGTGAGAATTCACTGGGAAGTGCTCAAACTTGCTGTCCAAATACCCACCCTACAAGCAACACCTGAAACAGATTCAGATGAAACATTGAGAGTACATGGAAGGGTGTAGGCAGGAGCTTTGGAATTCAGAGGTAAGTAACTTTAAGAAGTGCATTTTACCAGCAAGTGTCCTGGGTGTGCTGATGACTCTGTTCTCACTGCCAATAAATAGAATCACCATGACTGGAAAGGACCTCCAGGATCATCAACTCCAACCTTCATCCCAACATCTTCATAACCACTAGACCATGGCCTTAAGTGCTATAGGCACTTGGGTTTTTAAACACCTCCAGGCATAGCAATTCCACCACATACCTGGGCAGACTGTTCCAGTGCCTAACCACTCTCTCAGTAAAATATTTCTTCCTAATGTCCAATCTAAGTCTCTACAAACACAACTTGAGGCCATTTCCTCTCATGCCATCATTACTAATTTGGGAGAAGAGACTAAAACAGAGTGCAGTGTTTTACACAGCTGGGCTGTGGCTGGGCAATACAAAGCAAAAAGGATTTTAGAGAAGTAGGCTTCCCCCACCATGTCCAAGCAGTTTTATTTTGAAAACTTAAGTACCAGAATAACAGAATTTGGGCTAAACCTAACAGCTGCTTGGTTTTATGGGAGAATTCAGAGCTCAGAATTACATTTTACAAACTACTCCAGCAGATGAATAAATGTACCTTGGCTTCTCTTATTTCTGACTCTGACATTAGTACTTGGGATAATTCCCTGCTCTGTCATTGACTTCCCAAACAGCCACAAGCTTCTATATGTTAGAGCTCACCTGGACAAAAAGCATAGGAAGCCTTTCATCCCATGAGCTCACCACAGAGACACTGTACCTCCCACAGAGCACGTCAGAAATCAGTTCAAAGGGCTGGATAACCCTTGAGATTTGAAGAGCAGAAAAGCAGAATTAAGGATAAAGCTGATAAAATTAAAAGCAGCTTGAATAAAGAGACAATAAAGTATACCAGAAATACGTTCAAAGTAATAATGAGCAGAAATTTCCCCCCTTTTTTTTTAATGTGAAATTGAAGCTGATTACAGCTACTTGAATCCTGAAGCCTGCTGCTTTTTTGTTGTGCTCAAACAGGTCCTCTTACTTCTAATCAGTTAAAATTGTATTTGTATTTTAATCATTACAAATCATATTTGAGATTTAATTTTTAAAAATGTCTCCTCTTTTTCATTACTCTGTTGCCACAAGCTAAGAAATTAGTTAAAAAATTAAATGTCTTGTATTTTAATCCCTGTAATTTACTTAGCTGCTGGATGTAAAACAAGACAAAAGGAGAATAAATTGCTTGAAAGCAGATAGAGGCTTCATTTTTCTCTGCCTCTGAGTTACTGATATTACATTGGACACCACATGGGAGGTTTTGGCTAAGAAATTAGCATGAGAATATTTGGCACATCCTGAAACACATTTTCAAGTCAATTTTCCGGGCAGAACCACTTAGCAATGAATGCTGAAATACATTATGCTGCTGGTCATTATCGTCTGGCACAAGTGCTACTTTGCCAAGAATCCAGGGGTTAGCTCAGGAAGAGGGGTCACATGGGGCACAAACCTGTGTCTTGGTACCTCCTGCAACACCCAGGCCCCCAGCAGCAAAGGCTCTATGTGCTGTGTCCTTAAGGTGAAGACACTTGCTAACATTTCAGTCTCAGATTTTCCACATACCTCTTGACTGTTGCCACAAGGGATCAATTATAATCTTACCTTGTATCTTGAATACTTGCCAGTTGCCCTTCATGGGTTTATTTTGAATTATTGGGGGCCTGAGGTGCAGACCACCCACTGTCAAGCACCCCCAGCCCACCTTGGTTCCGGCCAGGCAAAAGCAGTGATTTCAGACCCTCATTTCTTGCAGTCAGAGTCAACTCAGGACAGGCTGCATCTCAATGCTCGTGCACTCAGAATTAGGGAATTGCTCATATCAGCACTTAAGGATTCAAGAAACAGCACATCAGCAGGCTTCTCCATAACTTGCCCTTTGCGTCAAGGTTTACTTCCCCTCCACATCAGTTTCTAGTTCCTGTAGCACAAGCAGGCTGCCCTCCACCTCAGCTTACCTTCTCTCCAAGTTGGACCAAGGGTGAGAAATGCTGTCTGGAAGACCAAGCAGAAAGCTCATGTCTTCATCTTTGCTTTCCAGGAGTTAGCTGCATGTATAAACAAACAGGATTCTTCCAGGGCAGGCAGGGATTGCAAATAAGTCCACACAGGATGCATTTACAACATAGCTCAACTTGCAAATCCTTCACCAGGTCAACCATTTCATTTATTTTCCCAGTTCTACTTCTTTCCCTGGCAATATGGCTGAAGAACACGTTCCTGATTTACGTTCACCAGCAAGATTCTACATGCTTTTTTTCTTTTAATCTTTCTTTTAAAATACAGCCTTTGACTTCCACATTGAATTGTACTTCCAGTCCCTTGTTTTTTAACTCTGTCCAAATAGCACCTTCCTAGAAACAAAAATCCACCCAAGCTCCACTCTCCTCCCCACAGAGCTAGTTCTGACTCACTAGAAAACATGTTTTTGTAATCACTCAGCTCACACAGGCATTTGAAAGTCTAGAAATAACAGCTGCAAAGATTCAGAGCTCCCTTAAAAAAGGTAAGGGTGGTTGTGTAGCACCTATGTTACAAAACAATTTCTTCTCCCTTTCCTCTGATGATAATCTCTCTTCTAGAACCAACAAACTCCAACCGGCTACTTTTGTAAACTCCTTCCTTGCATTTGCAGTTGCATTTTTTATACTGTAATGGCACTTAGATGTGCAGGGTACACATACTGCCCGTACACATGAGAGTCTGGGTGACAGAGAAGTGATATTCTACTCAGTTCCACCTGGATATCAGTCAGCATTAGATAATCTTACAAACTAGTACTTCTGATCCACCTCCCAGTGGAAGTCTCCACTGGGTTGGAGATACCAATTAGCCCCAGTCCTACAAGAGAAGAAGAAAGAAACTTACATTTCTTCTTGGGATGCTTAGGCCCAGTGTTTAAATGGCTGAACAGAGTTTTTCTGGGACAGTGCTGTGGCTCAACCCCAGGAGTGCTGAGATTCATCTGTGTTGTGATTGGTATCCAACTTGCACACCTAAAAGATATGTCCAATAAAGGCTTCCCAGAGGGGGCAACAGAGCAATGCCAGCACAGACACTGAAAATCATAGCTGAGGCACCCACTTCTCCTGTGCACCTCATCTACTTTGAGGTTCTCATCTACGGTCCCATGTTGTCCTTACTCTTGCAAGCCCTCGTGTCAGGAACAGAAAGAATCAGACTAATCATGCAAGTTGCAGAGTTCCCACTATGTGAAGGCAGAACAGATGGTGCTAGATCATCTTCGGGGTGAAGCTCAGGCAGTCCACTTCTGCTAGGGAGGATGATGCACTAGGCGTCCAGTGCTGCACTAGCTGCAGCCAGTGCATGCAGAATAACTCTGAACCAAGCACAACCACCTGTGAATTTACTATTCCATCTCAAATGGTAATTAGTTATTTACATAAAACTTTGGAACATTTTAATTAGTTGCATTAATTTAGAATTCACAGAAAGAGAACTATAGAAGTCTATTGTATGGGACACTTATTCAAATGAAGCTTGAAATGGTACTCACGAATCTCACGCCAACACTGTGAGAAAAAGGAGAGGGTGGACAGAGTTTGAGGGAGGCAATAGGAAAGCTGGCATTTCTGCTACACTGGGTAGAGCTAAGGAACAGGCCCTGGTTAGGGAGACCGTCCTTTCCCATTTGAGGTCTCAGCTTCACACACACTTGTGCTTGTATCGTTGTATTCAAATGTCCTTCTCCTCAAGGGACTGTTTACAATCTCCTCTTTTCTAGTGGTCAGCTATTTTTCCTAAACTTGTAGGAAGCCTCTATTATGTTTAACTTCATTTAAGATGATTCAAATGAGAATAAAAATAGTCAGCAGCTTGTGGACCCACAAGGAGGAATGGCATGGATAGACATCAGTCCATAAGTCGTACAATCATGTATAAAAGTAATGTAGATATGGAGTTTAAGGACATTGTTTAGCAGTGAGCTTGGTAGAATAGATTAATGTTAGGGCTCAATGATCTTAAAGGTCTGTTCCAAGTTAAATGATTCTCATTCTATCGATCATGCTGTCCTCTTTCTTTAGATGATGCAAACAAATGTACTTAGAGTACAGGCTTGCCAGGTGGCTATAAGCTTCCCTTGAATTGCTTCACAAATCCTTGCCATTCAGCTCAAGCCTGGGGGTGGGTACAACAAGGCAGCATAGCTCCCTCCTGCTCTGTGCAGGCTGTGACAACAAGCCCAGATATCATTCTTCTGTCATCTCATCTGTGGTTATTGCTTGCACCGGCAATAAAAGCAAAATGTACTGATCCTGCCTCAGTTGGACCTTTATTCTCAAGGTAGATAGAGGACTTTCTTTTATCAGGCTCTTCCTTTCCTTGGCACTAAATTCAATTAAACTAAGACCGCCTGTATGTGGCTAGACTGATAACTCTGTAAATCCATCTGCCTCGCATTGTTACAGAATCTAAATTACACCATCGCTATTAATCCCACGATGGAGAAATGCCCAAGCAGCTATATAAAACAAGAGACACACTGCCCTTAGATTTCATCTGGCAGGGCAAATTGTTTTCTATATACCTCCTGAGGTTAAAAACTTGATTCAATAAATCTAGAATTACTCCAAGTATACTCTTACTTGGAAACAGTCTTCCTTGAAGGAAAGTAATTTCTAGCATCACATCCAGTTTGATAGAGCTGCTGTCTGCCTGAAGAGCTTGAGGACATCGTGGAGCAAGGGTAACAGATAGCTGCACCCAGAATTCATAGGTGGTGAAATTAAAAATGAGAGGAAGACACAAACTCTGCTCCATGACAATATACCTGTTTTCTCGGGGCTCACAAGAAGCCTACAAATATTCTTATGTTGTTTTCTAAAACTTAACAGAACAGTAGAAATATTAGACTGAAACATCCTGCCAACTAAAATTAACGGTTCATTTGAGCTTCCCTTCTTTGCTGATCCATATTCAGGCTGTTAGGCAAATAATGTTACAAAGACTGTGTTTTCAAACTAGAAAGAAGGTTTTTGGCTGCATAAACTCCAACTGGCGACTATTACTCTGCAAAGATACTGGAAAATTAACTCATTGTTCATAGCAGGTAAAGATCACAGAGAACTGTCATGAGAGGTAAGGGGTGACTATCAGAAAAACACCTGTTGGTTATGATGTAGGCAATGCTTGTGTGGCATAGGGTTTGCAGAAGCAGGAATAAATTCTGCTATAAAACTTGTTAAGAAGAGGAGTGGAGAACATGTAAAATAGAGCTCTATGTTGTCCAGGAAAACAGGTGGAGCGCTTAACCTAAGGATGGACTAGTTCAGCTGCAGATGGAATAACTAACTTGGAGATGGCTCTTCCATCTCCCATGTCTTTGGCTTTAAGGGAAAGGGTTGGGGCATAGCTCAAGACTGTGTAATCCCATGGGAGTAGATGCATTGAATTGATGAAGGTCGGCCTGAGATTGTTTTTCAGGTGTATAAAAAATGTGGAGCCTGAAGATGTTGGAGAAACACTGCTACCATCAAGGCAAATTGGAAATATGCTCTGGGAAAAAATTTGCTTGAGAGCCACAACTGAAAGGAATGAAGCTAGGAGGCAAAGGCAGCCAACTGGCAGGTAGTTCATGGGTGTCAAATCATTTAATCTAACCTTTTAAAGCCCATCAAAAGATTTTACAGCCAGTATATAAATGCCTCATGAAATACAAGGCTGCTGGAAATTACTGAGGATAAAAGCCAAGCATGATTCAGAAAGAAATTGGACATTACCGCTGAAAAGTAGAATTTGCAGAACAATGAAGAATTTTTTGGAAAGCCTTTTCATTTTGATGCATAACTAACAGAGGTGCAGAAGAAACATAACTCATAATTACTCTTACTTTCCTCTGGCTGCACTGGGAGCCAGGACACCAGAACTGTGCTCAGCAAAGCAATCACTATTTCCAGATTTGGGCTCTTGTTTATTCAGAGCTCGTGCACTGACCCCTCTTCCTGTCACAAACTGAAGAAATGCACATGTCAGAAGGACTGCCTGCAACATAAAGCAATCAGTGAAAAGGAAAACAGAACTGAAGGGTATAAGATAAGTCACTTTTTACTAGTGACTTTACTGTGAAGGAGCATGAAGTCATGGCAGAGCAGTGGCCCATGTCAGGTTTAAGTCCAGAGGAGACCCATGGAAATGTCTGGGGAGGTCAGACCAGGAAAAACACCTGCAGCCTTGTGTTGGCCTGAGCAATGATCCGCTTCTCCAGGCATACAAAGGCAGACTTCCAGGGCAGGCTTGAAACTGCAGGCACAGTATCACCTCACTGTGCATACAAGGTCCACCCCTAACCTCATTCCTATCACCCCCACCCTTCACTGGTCAGACTCAGTATTGTCTGACATGAAAGCCTACAAGGAGGACCAGCTTGCAGGAGACAGCAACATGCCAGCTGGCCCTCTAAGTGGAGGAAGCAGGCCATCTCTCATCACTGAGAAGTGGTATAAATGTATTCCTGGATTCAAACTGTGGTTTCCTCCTGAAGAGGAAAGCACAGAGAAGGAAAGATGAAACATGGTTTGGGGTGTGGAGGTTGTGGGGTTTTGCTTAATTTATAAGTCTGGTATCTTGTGAGTGAAGAAAAGCAGAACAGCATGGCAGAAAGCAGTGCTGGATGGTGTTGGTTCATAACATCAGTGTCAGGGGCATTAGGAGACCATGTCC
Organism: Upupa epops; assembly: GCA_013397515.1. Lineage (NCBI taxonomy): Eukaryota > Metazoa > Chordata > Aves > Bucerotiformes > Upupidae > Upupa > Upupa epops. Next base: position 97,587 of record VZRI01013878.1, on the reverse strand, counting down.
CAGCATCTGACAGCTGGTCTGTGCCTTGAGTGACAGCTTTGTCTTCCGTCAGGCTGGCCATGTATCCTCAGGGTGAGAAGGAAGCTTTTCACAAAGGGACAGACCTTTTCTCACCAGCTGGAAAGGATGAGTACACCTAACTTTACACTTAATCAGAAAACAGTTTTGCAAAGCTTGTGTACTCAAGTGATGAAGAATTGCATTTGGCAGACAGCAAATGCACATCACATCCCGTAAA
>VZRI01013878.1:0-97306 GCA_013397515.1 Upupa epops | reverse complement strand
ATAAATATATAAATATATAAATATCAATGATGCGCTCTCTCGCTCTCTCTCCCTATATATATATATATGAGAGCGCATCATTGATCAATTTAATTTAACTTTACTTGAGTTGCTAAGGAGCCATGATTGGAAACCTCCGCCGAACAGGTTTGGATACTAATGTATGGTCATCTAATTGGAAAATATTTACAAAATCAAGCTGAAGTTGGCCCTCTGAAGCCATGCTGCACACAGGGACAGTGAAATGTTCCCTATGATATATAATATCTGTTTATTAGTCAAGACTTGTTAGAGAGAACAGCAAATTCACAAATGGTTCCATATAAATGATTGGCAAATTAATCTCATTATGCTTCCAACTGAACTGTTTTCCAAGCTCCTGGCAGAGATATCTCAAGGATACTGAAATTGCCTGTGCCTCTATGTTGCATTTCATGCCATGATCCTTCTGCTTTAGACAGTAATGCAGTAAGGCTCCATCAGCCCAGTGACAGGAGGGGGCATGTTTGCTTAGTGATGTCTGAAATAACGAATAAAACTTCTGGAATTTTTATGAGGAGAGGGTAGTGAGGGGAGAGCTTTATTACATTATTAGGTCACCATCAGCTCCAGAAATACAAAAATGTTGCATGTCTTACAAATAATGAGCATGAAGTGGGTGAAAAAAAGGAAGGTTCAGTGCTCATTCAAATTTCTGCACATGAGAAGATATATCTTCATTTCAATTAAATCTTGACCTATTTTTAATCAAAAGAGCCTGCTGTGTCTTACTACCTCATAAGAATAGCACTGCCAGCAGGATGCTGAAATCTCAGGTCTCAGCTCACTGGGGACTGATGGAGGCTTTCCTCCTGGTAGTGTGGTGCTGGTGCAGCATACAGGTGGGTCTAACTCTGCGGGGGTTGTAGACTGAGCTCACGTTTGTCCCAGTGCCTCTCCTCACCGCTATCACTTCAGTGGAGGTCTAAAGCAGACAGAAGAAATGAAACATCTTATCTGGAGTTGTACAGCAAGTTTCAGAAGTACCAGCAACTGGAATCATGAGAATAAATTAGGCTTTCCAACTCTCAGTCCGTGATCAGCACCGACGTGTGCACTGTACTGAAGCCCACAGTGGGGTCAGAAAAATGAACCTGAGCTGTCACTGAAAAGGACAAGACAGAGAGACAGTTCAGTTATTTTTATAGATGAGCATGTTCAAAGAAAACAAGTGATGTTTTGAATAAGCTCCTGCCACATAAATAAAAAATAAGCAATGTAATGTTTATATGCAGATATCTACACATATATCATAGAACCAAAGAATGGCTAGGCTTGGAAGGAACCTTAAAAATCATCTAGTTCCAACCCCCCTGCAGAGGCAGGGACACCTAGCTCAGGTTACTCAGAGTCCCATCCAGCCTGGCCTTGAACACTTCCAGGGATGGGGCAGCCACAACTTCCATGGGCAATCTGTTCCAGCATCTCACCACCCTCATAGGAAATAATTTTTTCCTAGTGTAGAACTTGAATCTGCCCTCCTCAAGTCTATAACCCTTTCCCCTTGTGCTCTGGCTATACACTCATGTAAAAAGCCCTACCTCAGCTTTTTTGTAGGCCCCCTTCAGATATTGGAAAGCTGCTATAAGGTCACTTGGGAACCTCCTCTTCTCCAAGCTGAGCAACCCCAACTTGTTCAGCCTGTCCTCGTAGGGGAGGTGCTCCAGCCCTTGCATCATTTTAGTTGCTCTCCTCTGGACATGTTTCAGGAGCTCTATGTCCATCTCCAGAACTGGACACACTACTCCAGGTAGGGTCTCACAAGTGCAGAGTAGAGGGGGAGAATCACCTCCCTCGACTGACTGTCACTGCTTCTTTTGATGCAGCCCAGGACATGACTGGCTTTTTGGTCTGCAAAAGCACACTGGTGGCTCCTGTTAAGCTTCTGGTCCACCATCACACCCAAGCCTTTCTCCTCAATCTTTTTTCCTCCCAATCTGTATTGGTGCATAGGATTGCCTCAATGCCAGGTGCAGAACCTTGTACTTTCCCTTGTTGAACTCCATGCAGTTTGCACAAGCCTGTCAAGGTCCAGTTTAGCATGCAATACAAAGAGCTCTTCTTTACACATTAATTCCCTTGGAAGTTAGAAAAGCACAGCTGAAAACAGTAATTTGTATTCAGAGACAGAATTCTCTGCTTTTACTAAGACAATACTTTTTGGGAAAAAACCCAAACAAATTAATGTGGGCCACACTCAGTAATTTTGTCTAAAACAGTAGCAAAAAAAGATACTGTCAAAAAGTGAGGATATGAGAAAAGCTGCTTTACTTTTGTATTTTCAATTTCATGTTTTAATCTTGTAACACTGCTCTAAAGATTCAACCAGTTCAACCCTTGTGTAAGGCTTCTGAAAAGCTGTGTATTCAACTGGGAATGTTTTAATATGAAACAGGAGCTGGGAGGACTTACCAGATGAAAAAGCCAAAACTCCCCTAATTTGATTTTAAGTGGCCTTAAATCCAGTGCCTCTACTTTTCTGATTCATCATCAGAACCAGAAAGTTCCCAATTCTCCCAGGTGTACTTACCTGCCTGACAACTGGGTAGGTGAGCTGTGAGCCAGTAGCTCTGCTTGTTTCTGCCACTCCTTGCTCTCATCACTGGTGATGGTGGACACAGGCATTTCTACTTCTACTCCAGCACTTCCACTCATGTGTTGCATCTTCAAACCACAAAGCATGAGTATTTGAGCAATAATATTTGATATGATATTACATAAGTTGCTAAGATATAAAAATTGGGAAGACCAGAATAGTGCCTACTAGCAGAACATGATTGATAATATCAACATTAAAAAACCCCCAAGTTATTAACACATGAGATGCTTTCCCTGGAAGAAAAAGACTGAATAAACCTGATGTGCTTTCAGTCCTGGACTTTTATAGCATCCCATTGACTTTGTTTCTGATCTTAAACACTGAAGATTTAATCAATCATTGCTCTCCCTGCTCTTGGAATCAAAGTAATCCAGAGCACCTGTATTCATTGAATGTCATTAGGTCCCAGTGATGAAGTAGCTGTTTGTATCCTTAATCCTCTTCTTATTACAAAGCAACATAAGATAGATCTGTCTTTGCCCTGTAGCACTTTACCATGCAAAGCCCTGGGTGCTGTACCAAAAAGCACAATGATCAGAGGTGGAAAGGACTGATCTTTCACATTTCTCTAGGCTCATCTTAAAGCTTGCATTGCAACCCTTGAGTTTTTGGCTGTACCTCACTGTTTGTAAATGTATCTTGAATATTTTGAACAAATAGTTCTTAAACATCAGATTACTCCCTTCAAATTATTGCCTAGTGACAATTTGTGCTTCAAATTGAAAGGAACAGATTCCTCATTCAACAAACGAAATTTTCTCTGAAGTAGCCATGACCTTTGGGGACTGGGCCTGAGAAACACAAGACAGAGGTGTCAGCCCAGGGTCACTTAGAATCCAAACCACATCAACTCTTTTGCAAGCAGAAGCAACACCTCAAGAGATGTTTTGCCTCAAACACTTGGAATATTTCTTTTTCTTGGGCAGATAATTAAATAGGCGTAACTCTCCCTTTATGTAAAAGAGCACTTAAACTTGTCCCTAATTTGTAGTAGAGCTTTTAAGGTTAAACTTACATTTAAACAACAAGCCATTTTTTTCCTTTTAATTAAGATTTATAGAGGTTCCCCTCTGTGGGCTAAGCAATGAAGTCTTAACGAGAAGAGCATCTAATTATGATCATTCTGTAATTGAAATAACGGTGCACCTCAGAATGAGATTATTATGTTGCCAGATAATGGACTAATGATCTGCAAAGGACTAAAAAAAGACTGTTGTGCTTATGAGGACAGGTCTGCTTGTGAACACCTCCATGTAGTATTCAAGTACATATAATGTAGTGCATAGTGTGATAGGCCCAAAGACTTATATCAAAGCCTTGGTAATGGCTGAAAGTCAAGGGTATGCCAGAAGCAATGGAGTTAATTATTAATGCAAGACTGAAGAAAATATGCAGAAAGGCTGCATGAAGCAATTAGTAGGAGACAGATTAGAAACATAAAAGGGAAGTCAGTGGGAGTTAACACTTTGAAAACAATCAACATCCACCACAATATTGGTCCCATCATCTGAAACAGCTCCCTGCACACTTTGATAGATGAAATAGACTTGAATCTGATATTTCTTTTTGCGTAAATGACCAGCTCTAATAATGAGCTCCATACATTGCTGCTTTCTTCATTTTTCAGCTGATCAGGAAAAAATGGTAATTACAAAATGTTTATTTAGTAATTGTCTGGTTTTATTTTGGAGCTTGCTTCTGGTACTAACAAGCGCGACTCCATTATGTCATTTATCATGTGAACAGTCAGGTTGAGGAATATTTTAAATCAGGAACTATTTTGGTTTGCATTAGAAATAACCCCACAGAACAAGTGACAGCATGTGTGAGTAGAAAAATTCCATGCCTGAAAATGATAGGTTAGGTGATTTCACTGGATAAAAAGCTAAAGGAAATATCTTTTCACCAGCAGAGCAGAGTGTTCTTGGGGAAGAAAAGAGTCACAGTCCCATATTTATCTTCACAACAAAGTCCAGATTGCAAGTTATTTAACTGGCTTGCTAGGGGATACTTGTTTTCTGTTACCTTTTCTATTATTGACACTGCAAGAGAGAACTTTTATTTAGATCTTGAATGTGCTAAAAATTATACTTTAAACCTAATTGGACTACAGATGACTTAGGTTGTAATTACATCTCAAGAGGACAAGAGCAGGAAAGTGGGGCTAAAGGGAGGCACCAGCCAGACATTATGCACAGATATATTTGGAAAGTTATGGAGAGTCATAGCTCTTGTACAAAGAGCTTTATCCTCATAAACGAGCATTTGCATCGCAAACATTAAATGCCCCATGTTACACTGAAGCACCAGGTATGTGACTTTTTCCTGACTTAGTATGGCCCAACACAATGTACTTGTCCATTAGAGTGGGACCTCACAAATACCCTCCACATGGGTGTCATTCTTGGTGAACCTGGACATGGTGATCTGGAGTCCTGAGAGAAAGACAGCTGGGAACACTCAACCACATGAGAACAAACTGGAAATTTCCTCTGAGGGTATTTTCAACATCAAAATAGTTTACTCACTGATTGCACAACTGTGGGTTGAAAAACTTGTCTGAAGTTACTGGTCAGAAAAAAACCCACCCATTTGTTATTGTACTTTCCCAGTAATAGTGGAATAGAAGTTGTTTGACAATACTTTGGGTAATGTCTTCAAGTCTGTAGATGACTAATAATAGCAGTGCCTTTTTTCCAAAAATATGAAAGTCGTAAAAATGATGGTTTAGAGGGACCAAAACTATTTATAAACTGAAGAATTCAGTGAAGAGTTTTGACTAAAAAGGAGTTGAGTGGAGTGTTTTAATGTGCTTGAAATAGAAGTCAAATCTTAAAGAAAAAAATGCAAATCTAAAGTATTTTAAACAGTTTTTTAAAAAAGTTGAGTGGCTCAAACATAAAAGGACATCTTTTATGATCAGCTGAAGAATTTATGTTTACCGGGATGAGAACTTTGCTTTGAAATGCCTTCCGAGGATGGGCAGAGGACTTCAGTTCATTTGGGATCTTTCATCCATGTTCCACACAGAGAAATTTAACTGAAAAATAATAACAGCTCCTAAGAGCATTGGCTTCCATCATAGGGTTTATTGTTCATTTCCTTTTGGCCAATTATTCTCTTCCTCTGGTACATTGTGAAGATTAATTGTTAAACCTGGGAAGTCATCTCACTTGCAGCCTGCCCAGTTCATCTTTACATCACTGGTTAATGACTTGTGAACTTCACTGTCAGTTGTTGCTTTGTGACTTCGCATCTACCAGTTGATGGCTCTCTGCCATAAGCAGAGCAACTGCGGGGGTTTGAGGATGCCTCTTGCCCTTGTGAAATTCAGGTTCATTCTTTTCTCTGCTCCCTTCGCTTATTCCATGCAAATTTATGACTTGCTAACAAATGTGTTGCTCTTGATTCTCTCCTCTTCAGTGATCTTTAAGATCTCTCATAAGGAAGAGGCAGGTGGGTGATCTGCTTCCAAAAAAAAGTTTCCATAAGCGTGACTTGTCTCTTAAGGCTGCCTCTACATCTATCCAATTTCTGCTGAATTAATCCAATCCAATCCCTTTTAGTCAAATTACATAGCAGTAATTAACTGCCCTAAGCAAAAGATTTTCCTCAAGATACCCACATTCCTGTGAGGTTGTAGTAGACTGTTGTACCCACACGTGCAGGTAGCATCCTTTCATCATTCTACATACAAATTGAATACTTCTCTGCTGATCTTTACAGCTGTTCTCCAAATACCATCAGCAATTAATGTAACGGTCCTGTGGCTCACCCATCCTGTCATAAACCATTGCTGAAGCTGTTTCTGTCCCAGGAGACTAATAGCATTTATTGCACTTGTGTCAATTTGCCTCAATCCTTCGTCCTGCTACAAGACTGAAAGTAGTCCTAGCTCCTGATTTTCACTTGAAAATAGATGTGGGAATCGAGGACTACAACTACCAAGAGTATCCCTGAGTCCTGCTCTCTGCTTTCACAGAGCTCATTATAACATTTATAATCCTATTGATTTCCATTTAAAAAATGATCAACCTGTTAGGCAATTTTACCCTCCTTGCATCTGTCAAGAGGCTGCTCCAGAAACTTTACTTCCTGGTGCTTCAGAAGGTTAAAAATTAAAGGGTAGGGTGCACCTCTAGTAAAAGCCATCCATATGTAAGCAGTGGTACTGCTGTGCACCGTACCAGTAAGGCCAGTGCATCCTGCTACTTCTGCCACTGGGGTTGGTCCACTGAAGCTGCCTGGAGCTGCATTGCGCTGATCTGACAGCTGGGAAATCAATAGCAGTTCAGGTGAGAGGAAATATAGCACCTTCCTAGCAACCCTGTGAATGTAAATTTACTACTCCCAAGCCTTCTCTAATGTAAATCCATTGAGGTCAATGGAGTTAGAGAAAACTGGCCATCCTGCTTCATCTGTTATGCTTGTTTTTATAATGATGAATAGCAGCTATTAAGAGAAGGGAATTTTCAAACGCTTGGAAATCCACTAACGTGGAAAGGAGGTGCAAGGATGCCAGGAATCACTCTTTGTGCAGATGGGTGTCCTGCCTAACCACAGTGCTTGACATCACCAAAACACTCCACCAGAGTGAACTGCTCCAGCTCCATCAGCACTGATTAACAGGAGCATGCCCTTTGGTTCAAACACACCAGCCTGTTACAGGGGAATTCCCCACTCCAGCAAGCAACAGCATCTCCCTGTATCAAGGCCTTGCTAACCTGCAGTTGCCCTCTCCAGATACTGTGTAAGGTTTCCTGCAGTTTCTTGTGTTTGTTCCTAAAATCTTGCCGCTTGTGTAACCTTTCTAAGGGTTACACAAAGGGATTGTTTCCCTTGAGAAATCCATATCTTATACACAGATAAACCAAGAGTCTAAAGGTTAATGTTGCTTCATCTTTGCTGAAGTGACATCAAAGATTTAAAAGGCCATTCTGCAGAACGATCTTGCATTAAGGGAAAAAGCGAACTATTATTGATTATAATAATAGAATTTGTGAATGTTCTAATGGATTTTTTGTCATTCACCACATGCTCTCTGTTTCTTTCATAACCATTGCTATTCAGTATTGGACAGTTACTCAGAAAAACTGGAAGAGCTTTTACAAATAAGCAAGACAAACCATGACATATTATGTCTGTTCCCTCATTCTTAAGATCATTTAATTTGCTCCAGGTGAGACAGTGTGTTAGTTCAGTGCTCTCCCCCTTTTGCAATAGGGTCAGTAAACAATCAACCAGAGGAGCAAGATGTCTGAGGATAACTCCAGAGACTGTGTAGAAATAACCAGTGACAGGGAGATGCCTACATGACTGAGACCTATGTCTATGTAGCTTTATGAATCTGCTGACAGCCTGCTGCTTCTCAGTGGCATCAGCGAAAAGCGGAGGTAAGCTGCAGCCAGTTAATGCTCAGGCTGGATGCATTCTTACAAGAATATCTGAGGCAGATGCTGATCTTGCATGGCTGAGGTGTCAGACTAGTTTGAATGTCCCTGCAAACAACATGGTCAGGCCATGCACACAAATTTGGCATGTTGAAATGTATTGTGCAGATGAATGTTCAGGCATCCTAAATACAAACCCTGTTTGATGTGTGTGCGCTTGTGGGTCAGATACCTGCCAAAAGCTGAAGGCTTCAGCACTTTGAAAAGATACTCCTCTCTGTCATTGATTTGAAATAGTTTTAGCTTGTATGAAACACAGACTCATAAGACTGGAAAACATCTACGGCCTTAGGCTATATCAAAACACTTGTGACGGAGATTTGAATGGATTTAGGTACAAGTCATGTAAGGTCAAGTTTCCATTTGAGAACCATTTTGCATTAGCAGTCTTACCACCATAGTAACACAGAGGAAGAGACACTAATGACATTTAGCATGTGAACATGGACAACATCCATGTTCAGGAACGTATGCGGGTGAACTCATAATAAAGATGTGCTTCCTTGTTGTGCAGGGTTTTATAGAGATTCATACCACATGCCTCATGAGATGATCTGAGATCTAGTTTGGACATTGTCAATATGGCAAAGAATACACAATCTGTGTTGGTCAAGTTGACCTGACACAGTTACACCTACAGCAACTTGTGCATTTCTGTGAGTAAGCAGTCTCTGTCTCTGAAAGTCATGAGCGCTTACACAGCCAGAAACAAGTGATTGCTGGAAAACAGTCTCTGCAGGGAATACTCAGCCCTTACACTGATGTGCAGGTAACCTCAGCTTCTTGACAGAAGCAGACAAGAGGTTCATGTGTTGTTATGTTAGAAATGTCTGTTGTTCTTCCGTTTCTTCTATGTCCTGTACTTCAGGCTATCAGGCGTGTCCTTCTCAATGCATGTCAAAATGTAGGTACAAAACACAGAAGGCATGGTCATTTATAACTACACAGACTATAATGGTATGTAGTCTAGGGCTTGTTTCCTGAACTAGGAAGAATAAAGAATGGGTTAGGTTGGTGGAGTACAGTAACAAGCAGAAACATGTCTTTTAGAGGTTATGAAACTACCACAATCTCTCAGTGTCAGAAATGCTGGCTAAGAACAAACAAATCAGAAAACTGAATGCAGGCTGAGAGTTGGGACTACTACAATTGGGTAGTGACAAAGGAATAGTAGCAAGTTTCTGATTCAGCCTGGGAAATTAGCATTGCAAGCAACAGTGGAGGAGAAATATGAAGTAACAAATACAGTTTATTGGTTAGATAAATACAATATTTGGATTACCAGGTGAGATATGTCAGGGAGATATGGGCACTTCAATATCACTTTTATGAAGCATAAGTGAGACCTCCTCTCATTTAATACCACAACTACTTTTGGTCATCCATGTGTATTTTAGAATTAATTAAAATCAGAGCAGATGGAGGGAAGATGTCTGAGGGGAAGAGAGAATAATTTAGGAAAGAAGATTGAAAAGCCAGTCCTGTGTAGCTCAGGGTGGGGAGAAATTTTTATTTCCATAAAAATACCTAAGGGGAGGTGAGCAAAACAGCTACTGAAATGAGAGCAGATACTGGTGCCAGAATATGTGGAAACAAACTGATGATGGAAATTATACGAAGCTTGCTGACTTCAGGGACATGGAAAGTCTTGGCAGAATCTCCCAGGAGTAATGGACAGAAAACCTGCCTGCACACATTCCTGTGTGACCTACACTAGACTAGGTCATCCTGCTCTGGCAGGGGGCTTGGACTAGATGATCTTTGAGGGTCCCTTCTAACCTCTAACATTCTGTGATTCTGAGTGAAAACCCAAACTTGTTTTAAGTTGGAGTACTGTGCCTGACATACAACCAGGTTGTATGATCTAGGCTCCTCCTGTGCTTCTAGCTCTAAATTGCCTACTGGGAAAAGAGCAGCAATAAACCAAGTCCTTTGGCCACTTGCTGCTGCAGATCTGTGAATATTTTCACAGCTGTTGAAGTGCCAGCAGCTCCAGTGTCCTGGCTAAACATCAACATATTCTGCTGCTATTTACATCCCCCCCGTGGTTTCACTTAGTAATGCTACTCTTTGCTTCCTGACCAAAAATTGTGGCACAATGATGAATCTTTGTGCTTAATTTTTTTTTATTATTTACTGAATTGCTTTTCAAGCTGTAGTATAATTCACTCTACGGTCTAACTGTGGTGCATTTTAACCTGCACAGAAATAGAAAGCACAAGTGTGGAGAGAGAATGTGAGAAAAAACCCAGCAATATAAAAATAATCCTTGTGACAGCACTGAGCCCAAGTGAGCAATATTACCCTGATTTTACAATAGGGAATTGCTGATTCTTTTCATGTACAAGCAAAAAGAGTTTGAAACATTTTCACGTGACTTTACACAGTAAGTAGGTACAGGATGATGTTTTGCTATGAGCTTAAAACAGTCTCTGAAGACTTGGTCTTGAACCTTAATTTGTGAGCTTTTCCATTAAATCTTAATTTGAATTCTGATTTTCAGTCAGTATCAGAGCAAGTTAGTGACACTTGGCCTGAAGACCCTAATCTGCACTGTCAGAGTAGGACTTTGGAACATCATGATCTTCCCAGGGCATGTGTCAACAACAGTTAACCTGCATTACCAGTATTGCAACAGTGTCTGGATCCTCTCAAACAAGACTAATGACATGTCCTCTTCCTGATCTCTGTCTGCTGATGGCAGATAGTACATAGTACTAAGTATTACTATAATCATTTTATTATTATTATTATTTAATTCTTTTAGCAGTCATAAAGTGTCTGAGTCCCACAGATACATTAAATATCATGAATATCATGATATTTATAAATATCATAAATATCATACACAATCCTTTTGTTATTTTATCTGCTTTGAGAAAAGTGGACCATTTGGTTTCAACAGAACATTTTAAGCACACGTTTCTCTGTACGTAAGTTGGAAAATATAGCTTACTAAATGTGCCTGGCTATTCCAGTTTTGTCTATATTCTATATGTCATATATTCTATATAGATACCTAAAGCAGCTCCAGACAAGATACCTTGGATTCTAGAGCTTTGCAGATAGCACGGGGCAAAACACATACTAATCTGCCCTAAGAGTGTAGTAAACTACTCTAGATAGAGCTCTGCCTTAGCAAGTTACTTTAATATTTTGATAAACGTGGGTAGAGATGGCTTGAATAGAGATGACTCTAAGCAAAAGCCAAGTAGGCAGATTTTCAAGGGCATTCACCATCAGGACATGAAAGATGCTGAGACAAGAAACTTTCTGCCTGATTTTGCTGTGCCAGAGCCCTACAAAGGGAAGGGAAGAGAGGTGCAGGTGGAAGAGCTATTCCTGCCATAGCACCAGCAACAGTGCTGGCTTTCCATTGCAGGTCCTTCATGCCCTGTGGTGCAGCTAGACCACAATCGCTCTTCCAGCTGAGGTGGGCTGATAAGGGTAAGGACCCCTTTCCACAGCAGTAGCCTGCATGCAGGTGAACCTCACATAGTCTTGCAGAGAAAATAAGGATATGTGCAAGGTCACAGCAGATGCCCTGGTTAGGCCTTGTTCTCCAGAACATACTTGTTGCAGAGGAACTTCATAGGATGGAGTGGAATTTGGTCTTTTAGATATCCTGGATCCACCTCCTGAATACAACAGCTGAAATACCAAGCTGAGTCCAAGTGTTGTAGCCAACTAAGAAGTGCTGCAGTGCTTTGAAGCAGTTTCCTTAGCATGAAAGGTTTTGTCTCCAGACATATTGCTTTTCTGTCGGCCTGCCAAGAGGTGACGAAAGCACTAATAAGGCCAGGTCACTCATTGCTAGGATAAGAGAGCCTCTGGGCCAATCTAAGAGGAAAGAAAGATTTCCTCCCTGACTAGGGTAAGGGCACTACTTATAGCTGGCCACTTCCCTGGGACGAGGTGGCATTGCTAGTGCCCAGGGTGCTGTGCAGTACCATGGCTCCTGCCAAGCCCCTCTTTACCAGCAGACTATGGAGAGGAGAAGAGGAATCCTGGCTTTCCTGCAGGGCACATACAGACAGTGGAAGGGGCTGCAGCAGCATTAGGGCTGTGTATGCCAAAAGAGGCAGTGGGCTGGCTCCAAAGGCCTGCTCTGGCGAGACCCCACCTGGGGTGCTAGGTCCAGCTCTTGAACCCTTAGCGCAAGACATGGCCACATGGGAGCAGGGCCAAAGGAGGCCACATAAATGATCAGAGGACTGGAACCCCTCTGTTGTGTGGCCAGACTGAGAGAACTGGGGTTGTTTAGTCTGGAGAAGGCTCTGGGGAGACCTCAGTGAGGCCTTTCAGTATGTAATGGGGTCATAAGAAAGCTAGGGGCAGGCTTTTTAGCAGGGCCTGTTGCAACAGGAGCAGAGATGATTGTTTTAAACCAAAAGAGGTGAGATTTAGACTAGATAGGGGGAAGAAATCTTTTGTGAAGAGGATGGTGATACTGTCCCAAGTTGCCCAGAAAGGTAGTGGATGCCCCATCCCTACTTCTGGTTGGATGGGGCTTTGAGCAACCTGATCTAGCTGGAGAAGTCCCATCTTAGGTTGTTGCCTAGATGATCTCTGAGGGTCCCTTTCAGCCCGAACCATTCTATGACTCCGGGATTCCGGTTCCCTCGGTCGCCCCGCCCGCTTCCTCTCTCCCGCGCCTTGCCCCTCCGTCCTAGCGGCCCTAGCGGCTTCGTCCGGCTCTGTCCAGCAGAGGGCGCCGTGACCTGCGCCCGGCCGCTTTAGTGCCCCCCAGCGGCGAGATTCTGCCAAGGGCCAGCGCAGCCGCCCTTGCGTTACCGCCCGCCCCCGCGCTACCGGCGTCTCCGCGCACCCACCGGAGTCCCCGGAGTGACACATTCTCCCCGCGCGCTGCTGACAGCGGGCAGGAGCAGGGGAACCCCCCTCGCTCCTCGCAGTGCGCGTAAGGAGCGCGGCCGGCGGTTTAAGGGGCGTCAGGGAAGCGCGGGGCGGAGCGTGGACGACAAGGACGAGGAGGAGGAAGAAGAAGAAGAGGAGGAGGAGAAGAAGAAGAAGAAGAAGAAGAAGGAAGAAGCAGCAACAGCATCGAGCCCGTTGCCTGACCGCGTGCGCCCTTCGGTGATCTCCAGTGCTGGGGCCAAAGCAGGACGTGCGTGTTGGCGGAGACGGGAGGGGTCCGCTCCCGTCCCGGCCGTGAACTTCCCCACACTCGGAGGGAAAGTTTGAGGACGAGGTGGTGGCTACGGTCCCAGCCGGCGGGGAACTAGCGGGAAGAGAAAAGGAGGAACCGCCTGGCAGAGCCCCCGCTGCTGCAGCGACCGGTGCTCCCCGCACACGGTGAGAGCGAAGAGCGCGGCTCGTCCGGCGGTACCCGGGGCTCGGACGGGGCGGGAGCGGTGCTAAGACGGCAGGGCCGCTGCCGGAGCTGGGACTGCTCGGCTGTAGCTGCCGGAGCGAGAGCAGGGTGAGCCGAGCCGCCGGCCATGTATCCGTGCGGGAGCCGGGATGCGGGTGGTTCGCAGGAATTCCCTCCCTTGGGCCAGGGAATCGGGATTTTCCTTGCGGAAGCGCTGTGTGCCCCCAGAAATGCAACTTAGTTTCCCTCTGCGCTGCAAATGCAGGAGCCCTCTGATGCCCACCGTGGCCCGAGACGGGTCTGTGGGTGGAAGGGGCAAGAGGAAGGGTCAGACTTGAGCCGCCGCAGGAGAATAAAGCGGGAGACTCGTCCAGGGAAGCAGCTGGACAGCGATTCGTGTTGCTTTTGCTGGGGACAGCTGCCGGCTCACAGGAAGCGTTTGCTGTGATGCCTGGATGAAATCTGGCTGGTGGGAATGCGTTCCTGAGAAGAAAGGTGGTGGTACGGGAAAGAAACAGCCTGGGTTCCAGTGCTTCAGGTGGGCTTTTTCTGCGCTAGAGAGTCCATTCGACACACTAGAAGTGCTTGTTTCTCAACCGGGGCTGGACTTTTCGAGGGTGCTTGTCATGATGGGATCCTGATCTGAGGACCTTACGATGTTGTTGTAAACTGGATTATAAATACACTCTTACACACACATTCCCCATCCTAGGCTTTGCTTTGTAAATAGCTGGCTATAGTGCTTGGATAAAACTCTCTTTTTCTTTACAGATCTTACTTTCTTATAAAGTGATGGCTTTTCTTCCATGCATTTAGTTTTGTTGTGCTAGGAAAGGCCTTTTACTTCTGAATTTTGGAGCAAGCTTCTTATCACTTGTTTTTCAAAAACAGTTGCTTGTGATGTAATTAGAAGTACTATTTTCCTGCCACTACGGTGTTGACTGTGGCCCCTCTTGTGTAAGCAGAACTATCATTGAACTTCTTCCATGTAGAGAAGGGGTATTATTTATTAACTGTGCAGGGGACAGTCCATATCTCATAACTTAGAGGGTCATTTATAACAGATTGCTTTTTGGCAGCTCCAGTAGATTTATTTGCTGTCTTGTGTTCCTTGCAGACGAAGCCTCTCCTGTTTGCATGGAGAACATCACTCCAGCCCAAGGGTTCTCTGGTGGGAACACTTGGTGCTGAATCCTGCTTTCTGCTCCTATTGCATGCCTGGCTGTGGTGAGCAGGAAAGGACAAGCAGAGTGAATTAAGCTCTTGAAGGAGGTGCAGACTTGTTCCTGCACTGGGAACACCTCCTCAGTTGTAGGCATAGTTAAGGTTGCAGAGTAAAGCATCAGTCAGGCTGTGAGGACTTTGGATGGTGGTAGCGTACAGGACATTGAAATGATCAGTAAACATTAAGCTGGGAAAGTGAGAGCCACTGCATGGGCTTGCATCAGGTGGAGTGAGAAGTTGTGTTTTTAATGCAGTGCTTCTATACAGGGCAGAGGATAGGTCTACAGTTCACAGCCCATGATTTTATTATCCCCACCCCCTTCCCCGCCATGTCTTTGGATGTAGCTTGAGTTCAGAGTGTCTTTGTATTACATAGGAATAGCTGCACTTGCTCAAGTCTGCTCATGCCTCGTCCCTCCAGAATCTCTGAAGGAAAGCTTATAGATACATTGGAGGTACAGGAAAGGCCTCCTTGCTGGCCCTGATGCTGTGATTTGAAGCCCTGAAATGGGAAGAAGGAGGCAGTGTTTGTCCCATCTTTATTTTTTCACTACCTGCAGGTGCTAGGTGCCAGCACTAGACAGGAAGCATTATGGCTCTTTAGAATAAGAGGCCAGAACATGTGCTTTTATTCCATCTTCTCACTTATTGCTATGTTTGGATTTTTATGTTGGTTATTTTGGCAGGCACATGGTTTGTATTCCTTTCTCCATCTGTCCTGGGTCCCCCACTGTTGTCAAATGTCCTCCCATTTCAGTAAGACTCTGACTTACAAAATTTTGCCATGAAGATAACCCTTGCAGCTGAGAGCGTGGGAGAGGAGGTGTCCCTGCTTGACTCTTGAGGCACAGGTTATGTGAGCAAGGTGAACTGTTTAGGAAGACTATAACCAGCATGTGAATGCACTTGCTTATCTGTGAGCATCCATGCTGTCCAGTCTTTCTTTTCAACATTCAGCAACAGGGAATGCTTCAGCAATAAAAATAGATATATGGAAAAGCCTCTATGAGCCGAAATCTGTGAACAGCAATGCATTATCTGGGAACTGAAAACACTTTCTACAGCTCATAGTTCAGGCTTTGCCTGGTCTCCTTCTTCCTCCCCTGCCTTTCTCTTGACACAGCTCATAGACATCACTGCCCCCATAAGCAGAGCCGAGAGCTGTCTCCCCTGTGCTGCCAGGCTGTTGCAGCCTGGCTGGTAGCATGTCTATACCCAGTGTGTGAGAGCTGGTCCTCTTTGGGCTGTATCAAGCGGGCCAAATACAGAGGTGGAAGGAAGGCAAAGCTGGCTATAGTGTTTGCCATAATGGAGTGGACACCCCCTCTTGCACCAACTCTGCAGCCTGAGTAGAACTTGGGGGTCTGTGTGCAGGTGATTTTTAACAGCTTTGTTCTCCTCTGCTCTCAGCAAAATTTATGGCTGAGATTTGGTCATTGCTAAAGTGGAACAAACCAGCTTTCTTCTTTGGGGAGGTATTTTAAGATTTCTTCCCCCAACCCCAAAGTTTTCACAAAGCAGAAGGCTAATCTCACGTTCTCTGCCACAGTGTTGTACGTGTAGCGCCTTTGCATGCAACACATGTATGCTCAAAGACTGCAAAAAGAGAATTGGTTTGGGGAAATTAGTTTGAATGGTGCCTACGCTTTGGGGAATTTCTGTCTTAGCCAGTGTGCTTGCTGCCTTCGGCCTTGGAGACAATAAGACACATGCACAGATTACGGTTATCTTAAATTCAGAATCGTATTTGACAGAAAATAAAATACATATTTTTTCACAGGGTTCCTTAAAATTAGTTGCTGGTAAAACAGAATGCCTAGTTCAAGTGAAGAATGATTATCTTTAGTCAGTCTGGTTAATTTAACAACTCTCAGTTTCAGCAAATGGGGCCTATGTCTCTGGGAATTCTTCTGACACTGGTTTCCCCTGAGTCTGGATGATTATCCAATTACAGTTTTAAGAAAATTACACGGATAACTGACTGATAAGGCTCTGAGAGTATTAGGAATAAAAAAGGAAAGAGTGAGAGAGTGAGATCTTTGCTTTCTTGTGTGAGTAGAATGAGGAGAATTATACCAGTCAGTCCTTAACTTTTGCAGTGACTGGAGTCAAAGTCCCTGGTGTTGGGTTTTGACTTTCTTGCTATCCTTCTTTCTCTCCTTGTATTTCTTTCTCTTTTGTTATGTGCCAACTCCATACTTATATGACAAAGTTATGCTGATTCTCATGGAGTCTCCTTAGATTTATATATGTTAACAAAAAAGAGACTGGCAGAGAATAAGAGATTGCTCGGAATTCTGGTCTGAGTCAGGGGATTGATAGATGAATCCTCATGGGAGCACCAGGAAGATGCCAGAGAGCCATTACCATGGTAATCCCACCCAGAGCAGGGACATTAACAGCTGTGAGCACTTCCCAGCTTTCTGTTGGTGCCTGCTGAAGGTGACTGTATTATCATGGTTGGAAGAACTGGATGGTCATGCATTTCCACCCCATGTCTCATGGGTATTGTCTGTCTGAGCTGGCACAGGAGAGCATCCAGTTGATTCAGAAGCATTTGAGACTGTCTGCAGGTGCATTAACAGCTCACTTAGCCATGGCTGGGCAAGCTCCACTATTTAAACCTTGCGGCTTTGGAGCTAGCTCCATGGCCATGGTGACTGTGCATCAGTGCGTTGTCTGGGTGCAAGCTAGGAGCTCAGTGTTGCAGCACAGAAGTACTACAGTAAAAGGCTGATTGTTTGCCTTGCATGAGTCTCCTTGGATGGACTTTCTGTGTGACTGAAAGGCAAATGATACAACATGAGTTGTGCACTCAGAAATTTCTTCAGCTTCACTAAACCAAGGCATTATCAGAATTAGAAAAGAACATTTAAAAATTGATTAAAAGTGGTATGTTTTAGTACATCTTTAATTTGAAAAACTATTGTTTGTTTGGTGTGAGTTTGGTTTTTTTCTTATTCATTTTGCTTAATCCTTTCCCTGGCTGAAATAAAAGTGTAAAGGAATATCTTGACTTATGTAGGCCTCATGCTGTCCATTTACAAAGGTGTGGTATTTTCAGATGTTCAGAGGATGGTTCTATTTGATCAACTTGTGTGTACATGCTTGCAAAACTGTGACCTAAATGTTTATCTGTAATGCTGACAAAATGCCGTGGAGCTGTTTAACTACGTGTTTATAACAATTACACTCCTTGACAAGAAATACATGGCGTTTTCCTCTCAGAGGGAATTTTGTGTTGTTTTTTTCCTCTGCCTTTTTCAGCCTGTGATTTGTGGTTATAGCTGCCTTTGAAAAATAATTTTACCTTTTGTCCTAGATGTAAATAAAGAGCTAATTACAGTTAATCTCAGTGCAAGGAAATGAAATTTTTAAAGATTAAAATATAGCTCCCATCTGTTAGATTTTTCAGTAGCATTTTGGGGTTTGCCTTCTACTCGGAAGAAAGCCAAAACCTATCTTGCTCAATTTGAAGTTTTCCTTGCAATATTTAAACTAGATTTTTATTCATTCAAAAAACCAAACAGAAATAGTTTTTCAAATTATGTTTGGCCACGTTCTTAACATGCTGGTTGCTAAAACCCAGGCAGTTCTGTCATGTTCCTATTGAAATGAATTGAAATCCCACTGCCAGATTCTTGAGGAACAGGATTGAGACCTTATGTTGGAAAAGCATCTATTTTTCATAACGGTATATTGCATTTCTGTGTTTCCTGCCTGCTGGGGCTCCCTGTGCCCAGCTGACCAGCCTCAAAATGACTTGTTCCAAGGGAATGGCTGCTTAAGTAGTTACTATTTAAGACAGGCTCAGTTTTGCTTAGTATGTACATTTAGCCCCATCAGCTTCAGTGACTGCCGAACTCAGGAAGTTAATGTATACTCTGCACTTACATATTATATTTCATCTCTGTGTCTCTAAGCTCTTTAGAGACATTAAAGTGCACAGTTGTGGTGTGAGATGGGAAGAAGCTGTTACAAATGTGATGGGGGAAAACAAAGGCAGAGATTTCAGAAGTCTTAGCTAATATGCTCAGGACAGCCATTTATAAGCTCTCTGATGCCTGGTTATCAGGGAGGCACTACTACTTTTCACATGCTACAGTTGGTGATTGATACCTCTCTAGATGTCACTGTATGCTAATGAGAAACTTGTATTGCTATCCTAAACTAGTGTACTGTTTTAAACTCTGCAACTTCAGAGACTTGAAGGAGCATAGTAAATAGCAGTGAATGGCAGGAGCCCAAATTTCCAGTTATTTTTTTTCCCCGGAGGTTTGCCCTACTGCAAAAATCACATCTCACCTCCATCCCACTGTAGTAACATCCAGGCCACCGCTTACCTAAATTTGTCAGCAATCTGCTGATTTGAAACTCTGGGATCTGTAGAAAACAGTTATTCTGACAGTAAAAGCTGTTAAAAATTCACTCTAATACAAATAATTGGATTTGTTCTGTTGAGAAATAGCTGCCTCCTTCTTCAAGCATGTAGACCTCTCAGCTCTTGTTTGTGAGGAGGGATCTGGATAATGGGAGGAGAATGTATATGTTGCTTCCCACTGTGATAATACTGGCAAGCTGTGAAGGGCTTGTAGGGCACTGAGCCACTTTGAATGAGCACAGATGTGCTGTGGATCACAAAACGTGTTGCTCTAGCAAATTGTGCTGCTTACAGTGGAGCCAGACAGGGCTGGTGTGTTGCTCTGACTGACGGATGTGGTAAAACCCAGATTCCGCTGGACTAACATCTCCACTGTTTGGGTTGTCTTTCCACCTCCTCTGTCTTGCAAAAATAGCTGCAGCCTCCATGCATTTACCTTTCACCACCTTACTTGTTTTCTCTAGCGTTGCTGTGTGGACTTGAGGAAGCTTGTTTAATTCTGGCTCCTTGGGAGGTTTTGTGCACACAGACATCCCTGACAGACCAGAGAGGTGGAAATGTTCTTCTGCAAGCTTATTGTGTCCTCTCCCTTTGTCCAGGGAGTGCTGTGTCTTGGCATTTCAGCCCTGCTGGAAAGACCTGGCTTGTGGTTTACCCATGAGCTTCTGTGTTTGTTGACAAGGAATGTCAAAGTGCTAGAAGGAAACTCAAACCAGCTTTCCAAAGACACTCAGTGATTGCTTCCTCTCAGTTCAGAGGTGAGCCAGCCCAGAGCTCAGGTCTGGGCAGACCTGAGGGTATGAAGGCATCTGCTTCCTCATGCTGAAAGTGCTGAGAAATGAAAATTTTGGAGACTTTTGAAAATTTTGGTCCTTTGCTGCAGGGTTTTAGCACAAAGCTGTATTTCCTCCTGTTGCTGCACCTTGCAGCCTTTGGAAATGTCAGCAGCACATGTATTGCCTTTTGTTTGTCATTCAGCTGGAGAAATGAATTCATTGCCCTCATGAGCTCAATCACATTCTTCCCAAATAATTAATATTGATGACAATTACAGCATGCTGCTGCCTGCAGCTCCCTGCCAGCCTTCCCACTGTGTAGGTGCTGTGGATCACAGCACAGATCTTATAGTAGGAGGCTCCTGGACTTGAAAATTCGGGGTGCCATTGTTTGAAGGTTGAATTTAGAGCTGTGCTTATGGGGTCAGTGCATGCAGAGCCTGAGTAAATCCCCTGTGATGCCACAATGTAATATTTGCAGAAGGGAAATGTTAGAGTAACTGAGATGTACATGACATGGAAAGGATTGTCCTGTTTGTTTCTCTTTTCCTCCTTTTATTTGTCTGTACCGAATTTTTTCTAGTCCTCTTTGTAGGACATAACCATACTGTGCTAACGAGGAATGGGCAGGAGTGCAGAAGAACAGTGCTCTGATAGTCACCAGGAGGACCAAGTGGGTGGCTTGGAAATGTGGGGCTGGAAGGACCTCTGAGATCTGGTAGTAAGTGGGGTGTTGCCCTGGGGGTAGGCAGGTAACTCCTGGGCTTTCAGCACCATTGCTGTCCCTTTTTCAATTGTTTTAAATTCTGCTGTGGCTTGGTGTGGAAAGCACACTTACAGAGCAGCCTGTCTGGGCTGGAGGAGAGGCAGTGAAGCATTTTCATGTCTTATACTTGTTTGCTTTCCTGATAAGGCTAAAAGTGATTAAATTACCATGATTAGTATAAGTGCCAGATGTGGAAACACTGTGTGGCACAAGTTTGAAAACTCAGCTGACTTGCTTTTAACCTTGAGTATGTTGTTCACCCTAGGACACCCAGCATCACTTGAGGAAATCCTCTTCTGCTGCAGGGAGACCTGGGGATCAGGTCTTTGCCACTGGCAGCAGTGTAGGTAAGCCTGCTAGTGGTGCTGGAGATCTTGCAGTCTGTCCAGGGATTTTGTGGCAGTGGCATAGTAACAGAGATGTTTCAAAAGAGGAGTGAAAACACAGTGGTGATGTGCTCTGGAGCCTGGTGGTGCTTTGGATGGTTTTTGCCTGTGGTGGTGTTCTCTAGGGAAAGAAGAAGGGGAAGATTTTGGCTGAATATAGGACAGCCACCTTAGGAATCTGGCTATGAACACTGAGGACTATGAGGGGAGTGGGTGAAGTGAAAGAGAAGCTATGTAGCTGGCAGTAAGGGCTTAAACATGAGAAAGAAAACTTTTGGAGCGATTTGAAAGACTGCTCTAGGGTTCAAGAGTTCCAGGCTGTTCCTGTGAAAGACAGTAAGCTCAGCTGATGGACCTGTTCAAGACTGTATTGTGCTCACTGGCTTTTTAGAGACTTGGGCAGAGGTAGCTTAGAGTTGCTGCTATGCATCTGTTGCATCATGCTGCTTTGTCCACAGGGACAGTGGAAAAAGCTCTTGGGAAGGCAGTGGAGTTGCTTACATCTAAAAGTCACTAAAAAGGGCAGAAAGCAGAATGTGTAAATTAAATGCTTGTTTTCAGGTGTTTCCATGTGCTCCATGAGAGCTAATGAGAACTCTTCCAGCAAGGGAGGAATCTCACTCCGGATTCCTTAAGTCTCCTTAGTCTTTGAGCTGTGTTGGTTGTGGACTTATTTTTCTGTATGTGAAGATTAGTTTGTCAGTTTATTTTCTGGTAGCGCAATATCTAGGTATTCCTCAGAGCTCTCCTTTCACTTTAACATTGCCATCCAAAATAGAAGCATTGTGTCTGGCTTCATGGAAGGTCTCAGCTCTCTTTGAAGCTCTGTTGGAAGCTTTTCATATTCTGGCTATTCAGACTTGAGAAATAGATTCTCTTGGCTGGATACCTTTTTGCTTGAGCACAGAAGTGCTCTTGTAGATTGGTGTTTGAACTGCTTGGTGGCCAGCATGTCTGTGTTTGTACTCCATGCTGTTTGATTTTATCGCTGTGGCTCTACCTGTCCCTCTTCAGCCCACTTCACGGGTCTCTTAGTGATGGTCCCAGCTGTTTATTTTTGTCCAGGTGTGCATAGATTTTGGAGAGGTGACAGATTATTGAGCTAGTTTATTCAAAATGTATGAAATGCAGCATGCCCTGCCTGCTGAACAGCTATCAGAGGATAATCGGCAGCACCCTGGGCTCCAGCAGAGCAGTGTGCAAGATCTGTAGCTTTTCTGCTTTGCCAGGCCCTGAGAGCACCCCAGGAGCGCTGCAAAGGGAAGGAGGGGATACTGAATTTCTTCAAATAATATTTTTCAAGTCCCCCTTCTTTCTGCATGCACTTTTTCCCCCCTTGTTTCTTCCTCTGAATTTTGATTATTAGTGTTAAATCAAATGCCAGGAGATGGTATGTAAATGCCAATAGTAGATCACAAATGCCCTGCCTGGCAGTTGCCTCCATCTTTCAAACATTGGCACCAGTACCAAGAAAGCTCCCAGAAATGTCTTGATGTAAATGAATTCACCTTTTCTCAAGCCTCTGAGCATGAAAGAGGGGTGCTGCCTACTCTGCCAATGGGAGCTCTTGGTGCTGTTTGAGGATCAGCGTTCCTCCTGCAGTTTGTACTACTGTGTTGAAGGAGAAATAGCTTGGGACCAGCTCCAGGGATGACCTCTGAGTGATGCACTGCTGAGTTTGTTCATCTTCATGTCATGGATTTAGTGAAAAGAAGTTATTAAAAAGCCAGCAAACTGCAGCCCTTGGTACTGGAGATCAGGGAGGGGCAGTGGTGGGTGATGGGCAAATGGAGCCACCTCAGATGCCTGGTGGCATAATTTGTGGCTCAACCAGTTCTTTGCCACATGATAAGACTGTTTTCAAATTTTTTTTTCCCTACCACCACTTTCTGGGTAGGTGGTAGACCCTGGGTATAAAGCTGCATGTGAGCACTGTGGTTTCCTAGTGCCAGGAGGCAGCACTTGCAGGTCCTGTGTGATGGTGGCCAGCTCTAACCAAAGAAGAAACAAGATGCTCTGTGCTAACCCCTTTCCCTAGGGCAGTTTTCCATCTGATTCTCACTAGTTTATTTATAGTTTCTCCCCCTCTCCCTACCTCTGCAAAAGCAAGTATTGGATACCTAGCTGATGAAGTTTCCTTCTGCTCAAATCTAAATGTTTCCTGTGATTTTGAATTGCTTTTATAACAGAAACATTTCAGAACAAAGTCCTTTCAGCTCACTCTGTTGTTAGACATGTGATAGCCTGATGAGTGCAGCTACCCTGGCAAAAATGGGATTATAGTACAGATCTCACAGACCCCTCCTGCCTTCGATGTGTCACCTTTAGATGCAGTGATTGGGTCACACTTATTGCTCCTGTGACATCCCTCATTGCGGGCCAGGCTTCAGCCCTGGCTGATTTCTGCTAAAATGTGCATGGTTGTTAGGGAGCTGCTGCCAAGACAAATTGTGCCTCTTGCCCTTAAGAGAGATGCACAGGTATTTCTGAGCACAGTGTCGGGGGCTCTCTGTTGGTCTGTGTGCCTATGTTTGAAGCAATGAGTGTGAGGTTAGTGTGTACTAAAGCAGGGAAAGGGTGCATGGTGGTCACCAACACACAACCCTGTTCTGTTCCTGAAAGCTCTCTGGAAAGGAAAATATTAATGAACATACAAATTCCTCCTGTGGAGAAAAGGCTGGGTTTCTAAAATGCATTGGTGTGTCCTTCTCCCTGTGCCCCAGAGAAGGGTAGGGATACAAGTGGGAATGCTGATGCCATAGCAGAGGGTAGCACTGTGTGGTGCCTGAACAGCTTCCAGAGGAGCAGCAGGGTCAGAGAGACACTGCACAAATCCTGGCTCAGTGGCACCACAAGATGGTTTATGCTACAGTAATTCCCTTCTTTGTCTGACTATGTCCTGCACATACATAGAAGCAAAAGTGTTTCCTGGAGGGCTGAAGAGCCTCTTCCCCACTTTCTATTACTGGGTTTTTTTTTCTATTACTTTTCTGCAGCTGCTTTTGCAGGCTGCTCTTTGTCTGCCTTTTGGATTCTTTGAATTGACGTGAACTGTATGTTTTTCCCCATAAGAAAACTGAGCAAACTCATCAAGATCAAGCAGCCTCTTGCAATGATGTTGCATGTTAATGCAGGGACCTGGGGCTTGTAGGGACACAGAGATGTAGGAGCTGTGCAGCTCTCTCCCTCTCCTGAACACCATTCTTGCTTTGCAGGCCATCAGCCTTCAGCCCCAAGTCTGCATGGTTTTAAAACAAAGCATTTCCTAAGCTAGCCCACCCTGGTTTTTACCATCCTTCCTGTGTCTGCATCCCTTTCTCTGGGGCTAGTCCCACTTTCTTGAATGCTTCGAATCTGAGGAGTTTGAGACAGAATTACAGAAAGAAAATAATATGTAAAACCTGCTCTGACCAGGGTTACTTCTTTCCTCTATCTGAAATGGCTTTATTTTAAGTGCCCTTTCAGACAGAGCACTTAGTGGCAAGGGTTTGAAGGGTGCTTTTGTTCTGCATGCCACAGTGTGACTACTCAGCGAAAGGCAAAAAAACCCTGTCAGCTCTCCCTGGATGCCCATGGCTAGAAGAGACAAAGGCTTTTTCGTGGGAAATGCAGCAGTGTTCTGAAGGACTGGTACAGTAGTTAACTTGAGTGCAACTCTCATCATTAATTGTTTGATATCTGTCTTGGGTTTTCTAACCATTTGAAAGAGTGAAGGCTTTGCAGGGTCCGTGCTGCTGAAGGCAGGAGGGAACAATTCCTTGCCTGAGTCTGTTTAGGAAGGGTGTTTTATTAAAAAAAGTTTTATTTGACAATACTAGTGTTTTTTTCTGACATAAAGGCCATTTATAGCCAGTATCAAGTGAAAGAAACAACCTTCCCGCTACTTTGCTTCCATGGAGGAGACACTTCCATGTCTGTTCCCAATCCACCCCCTCCTGCTTAACTCCTTAGTAGACAGAGGATGGAAGGTTTGAATAAGACTGATCTGGAATGAAAAGGAAACGATTTCTGATTTGAAACAAAGTGAACCTTACAAATAAGTTCCTGAAAAAAATTCTAGCAACAGCAGTGGTGATTTGTTTTCCCCAAATGCTTTACGAGTTACTATTATTAAAATGTTAATTTATGGAGACATTAAAAACACCTCAGAGCATACTGGTCTCGTGAGAAGTTCCTGGAGTGCTGAGGATGTATCGGAGCTCTCCAGCCTCCTGGCTGCTCTCATTGCCTGCTTCCTAGCTGGGGTGTGATTTCTGAGCTGGCATTCCCTTCTGCTCACTGATTTTACTGCTGGCTCCCTTTAGTGTTCGCTTTTTCTTTATTTGCTTGTATACTAGAGGTGAGGTCTATGACTTTGTTGGGTAGATGCAGTGGGCATCGCTGACCTCTGGCTCCTTTGGTTGCAGGCAGAGATGCTAGTGTATCAGTTCAGTGGTACCAAACTACGTAAGAAGTTAATTAGACATTGCTGGTATTGCATCATATGCAGGAAAAATGACACCATGACAAGAAGCAGGTTGCTGAAAAAGGCTGAGAAAACTGTTCCTGGCAGGACTGGGCTAGTAATGTAGCATTAGGTTCTTAAGGCACTGCAACCGCCCGCCCCCCCCTCCCCTGCAGCTGAGTGGATGCAATGTTCTTTTCCTGGTGTTGCTGGCAGAATCGTGTTCTTCCCAGGATGAAATGATGACATTGTGTGACCATGTGTTGTAGGAAGATCTTCCTCTTTGGGGTAGTTCACAGATTTTAGGCCATTGAAAGCTCCACTGTGCCAGCAGCACTAGTACACAAGAATTGGTCCACTGTGTTAGTAGTTCGAATCATCAGATCCTGTGGCATTACTTGAGTGATTTTTGAATAAATATGTGCTACAAGAATGAACTGAGCTGCAGAAGCCATCCTACCCTACATTCCTCTTTATCTTCTTCATTGTGTGTGCAAGCCCATCATTTTGTTAACATAGGGAGACTATCCTCTTCCTTCATGTCAGCTGGCAAGTGCTAACATGGCTGGGGCATCCAGGAGGTCGCGATGGTTCCCCTTGACCAGCCCTTGACTCTGTACATGTGTCTTCTGTGGCCCTTTCTATTTTGTATAGTGTGAGAGCAGCTGGAGCTGTGGTCAGCTGAGTCCCCTTCCCATAATGGAGAAATTGCTGTAATCTGACAGGCTCTGTGTCCGTCTGTCTCCACTGATAAGATCTCTGGAGGCCCTGGAATGAACCAGAAGTAAATCGTGCTGTGTAGGGCTTCTGGTTTTATAGGTGGGTAGAGCAAGAAAGAGAATTTTGTCAGAACGTGGAAGCATTGGATATCTTGCCGGTGGGAACAGAGATCTGGTGTCTCTTTGAGACAACTGAAAGGAGCGTGTTTCTGTGAGTATAGTTAATAGATGTAAATATTAGCTTGCTGCATCGCAGAATGAAATGTGGTAGTTTATTTTGGCCTTGGGCCACATAAATGGCCTTGCTCTAAATGAGGGAAACTCATCCAAAATCTGTAGTTGTTCCTGCTTGCTTCAGGGCTGAATTCAGTCTGATTTGTGCAAAATGCAGGAGAGAATTGCTGGAAAATGAAGGTTAGGTAGGACATGCTGTGTATTTATCTAATGACTATTAAATAGAGAGGGAACTGTAAGAGACCTCTGTTATGGAATGATTCCCTGCATTGTTTACACTTCCCCTGTTCCAGTATCTCAATTTCCAAAAGTTCTGAAGTTACTACCAAAAGTGCAGTATGTCGATTCTCTCTGTCCAGTCTGATGGTGTAAAGATTTTTTGTCTTTCTTTGGCATTTGCAGAGCGCAGGAGCTG
Organism: Upupa epops; assembly: GCA_013397515.1. Taxonomy (NCBI): domain Eukaryota; kingdom Metazoa; phylum Chordata; class Aves; order Bucerotiformes; family Upupidae; genus Upupa; species Upupa epops. The sequence continues at coordinate 70,541 of VZRI01013878.1, read as the reverse complement.
TCCTAAATGACACTGGAGCTGATTGTAGATAGCAATAGAGAAGGGTTTGCTTAGCAGCTGGTGCTCTGGTTTGGGTGAAGGAGGCCTGACTAGCCCTCTCAGCTGGACCTTCTTTCCAGTCTCTTGCACATTTTTGAAGCCTTATGTCTTCCAAAGCATACCTCCTTTGCACACGCTGTGTGGGGAAGAGCAGGCTTGCTCCAGACTTTCTTTGTCTCTGAGATGAGCCCAGCAGAGGAAGGGCATCATACAAAGGCTTTTCAGATGTAAGTATTGAAAAGGAATGATTCAATATCCGCTGCTGGAGTTTGAGTAGTACAGTTCCCATTCTTTCTAACATCTGCAGTCTGTGCAGTCTTGGGTGCACTCTGCTCAGGCTGATTGCACATGTGTAATACACAGGTGTATGAGGGATGTGTTTAAAGGAACTATGTGTTCTCTCCCCTTTCAGCACACCCTGATAGAATGGATTTCCCTGGTGAAATCACTCACTCTCGTGAGTGCTGTCCTGACAGCATCACCATGATCATTACTGAATCTACCTGTCAGAGCTGAGGTGTTTTGGTGAAGTTCAGCCTTTAGACCATCTCTTCTTCTTTTGTCATCTCACAGCACCCAGGAATATAAAATGCACTCTTCACCCCATTAATGAGAGCATCTAGTAAATATCAGCTTTTGTGACTAGCAGCTTCTAAGTGGCATCTTGGAAAATGCAGAAACAAAGTGAAATTTAATTCCAGCGAGTGAACAGCTCTAAGCTGAAAGCCAGATACTGGAGTAAGTGGCAAGTGAAACTCTGGCAGTGTAAATTTATCTTAAATTATAGGAAATTGCAGTCTGTAGTGGAGATGGAAAAGTCTGGGATTGGTTTTTGCTTATCAGCACTGCTTGGAAAGTATAAACCTTCGTTCAGATTATTTCCAAAAAGTGTACAAACCTGACATTTGTTTACCTCTGAGAGGTGGCTCTTCCAAGGAGGGTTTGACTGGAAAGAGCTGGTGGAGCCTTTTATAGTCTCAGCCTGTCTGCAGGAACAGGGTAAAACAGCCAGGATTGTGGTAGCCGGTGTCTTTGCAGGTCACCAGCAGCAAATTCAGACTGCACTAGTGTGGTTGCCATTTCAAACTGTCGGATGAATGTTCAGTGCAAATGTGATTCACCTGCTGCTCATCTTAATGAGTGCTTTCTTCACCGATTCTTAGAAATGAGTGGAATTGAGATCTTGGCAAAGGTTCTTGGTGTTTTGGGAGACAGAGCTTGGGATTTCTAGCCTGCAAGCATTTAACTTACTCTTTGTGCTCATGCATATAGACTATTCCAGTGATGTGGGTCAGTGAGTTGTGCTGCTGTCTTCTAAGCCATCACCTCCCAGGCTTGGAGAGCTCTTGCAGCTGCCTGTCGACTTAGTGGTGCTGCTCTACAGATGCTGTTCTTAAGGGATTTTAAGGGAATAAAAAGAGAACATATCAGAATTAAAAGGTCACTGTGGGTGGAGAAATAAACACATAGAAAGAGTTAAAAAAACCTGTCAGCAGTGATGTAATAGTGTAAAATAACCAAAACCTCTGTGTGTGCTTTTACTTAGCAGGACGAAGATGGTTGGTGCTCTGCAGGTTACGTTCTGGCTGTGTATGGTCACCCTTGGCAGTGGCTCAGGTAAGCACGTGGCATGCAATGGATCTGTCTGCTTACTGCGGGAAGAGAGAAAGAAAACTAGCCACAGTGATTTTAAAGCATGTACAGTATTCCTGCATGAAACAGTTGTTTGTAAAGTCCTTAAGCATGGTGCTACTTCTGTGTGGGTGTTGTATAATGCCCACATATAGAGGCTATGACCATAGTATAAATAGGTGCATTAGCATGTAGCAATAACCTCAGCTTAAAAGTGCTTTACAAGTTCAAACTTCCACTTGGTCAGTATTACTATTTCCCTTCTGTGAGGGGTAAAACCAGGGTTCAGCATGTGGTGCTGACTTGTCTCACTGAGCTTGAACCTGAACTCAGCTATTCCTGGTCAGATCCGGAGGGGGTTGAGATTCCGGCTCTCAGATTCTGACTCATGCCTCAAGAATGAAAGGGGAGAGGGGAACTTCTGGAGTAAGAGGAGCTCTCATACCCATCTCACTGAGTCACTTTCCTGACAGGAAATATGTTGTCATGCTCGCAGCTCCTCTGGCACACATTCAGCCCAGCTCTTGTGAAGAGGCAGATTGTGTGTGTCTCGGCTCCGGACTTCCTATTTGGGGGTGGAAGGAGACAGCATGATTTGCAGGAGGCAAGTGGAAAGGAGGAGGGAGAAAAGAACAGGAGCTGGCTTTATATGGGGAAATGCTCAGAAATAAGGACAAGTGTGCAGGGCTTGACAAGTCCCCTGCCATGATCCTTTGCTCCTCTGCAGCTCTGGCCAACAAGCAGTTGTAATACCCTGAGCAGATGAACAGCTCTTATATCATTATCTCTTGGTCTATGCTGAATTATCTGCACCAGATTCACAGCACACACCTCAGCAAGGTTCATCTTAGTGCAAGGGTTCATTGCAGAGCCTGAAGACTGAAGGCTTTTCAAATTGAGTTGCCCAAGCATTGCGTGCATTCACAATCAAGGATGTCCCATCTTGACTAACGGGGCTGGTGGAAGTGGTGAGCAATGGGGAAATGTCAAAGGAGAAACCATATGTGGTCCTAGGGCTCTACTAAGCCCTAGGTAGAGGGAGTGCCTGGGGAACAAGTGAACTAGGGATACAGATTGCTGCTGTTTGCTGGGGAAAACCCCTGCTTTGCATGTGCTTCTGGACATGCTGTTCTGCTCACCACCAATGCAATATCCTCCCTGCTGAGGCAGCATTATGACACCCCATGTTCAGTCATCTTGGGCTTTTTGAGAAAGAGGAGGTAGGGGAAGCTGAATCAGGATTGCCCAGGAAATGTTAATGCAATTCTAAAAGCTGAAACTGTCAGCTAGGAGCCATGAAATGAACACTTTGGCATTTGGGTCACACAGGCTCATGTTGATAGATCTGCATGAGATACCCTTCACACAATCCTGTGGGATATTTGAGGTCTCCTGCTTCAGCAGAGGTTTTCTGTACAGGAGAAAGAGCCCTTGTAGAGTGATGCAAGAGCCTAACTATGAAAGGGTGATAACACGAGATCAGTTTAAAAGATTAGTTTCTTCTTCAAATCCATTGTAGTGGGTGTGTTCAGTTTTCTGCAGGTCTGTGGGTGACAGACCCGCTTTTCAGTTCAGAGCTCTCTCTTTGTTCCATGGACACCTTTGGGTTGTCAAAATGTCTTTTGTCATTCATGAGGGGCTTATACTGCTGTTCGTACTTGGATGGAGGGGTAGCAGGTTGTGCAGCCCTCTGCTAACACCGTGGGGTTTCCTGGGACTGGCACCAAAAGGCAGCTGAAGCTCATTTCGTTAATGCAAAGTCATAAATACAGCGTAGTGCAGGGAACCCAACATTCTCTGGTAGTGTTACAGCATTTGGGCTCACTTTTTCGTCACAGAGTGGGGAGTGTGGGTGGGTTGAGAAGAGTGAAGATTATTCAGCATGAATGCAGAAAGGCTGTGCACAGCCTGCCCCATTGGTGTCATAACACCATGGAAGGCTATGGCTCCTGAGAAACCTGGCTTCTAGTACATTAAAGATGTCTAACTTGGTAGGGACTGGTTCTGAATTTTGTGGCACTTTGCTTTCATAGTAATGTAATGTATCATTGGGACCAGTTCACACCCCAGCCCAGTCTGGCAGGGGACTGTGCAGGGCTGGAGGCAAAGGCAGGAGTCCTGTCATGATTTGCTGCCATTTTCCTGTTCTCTCAGCAGCAAATCCCTGGGGAGCATCATGATCAGCAACACTGAGGGCTGCCTGGTCTAATGGCTCTGCCAAGTCCTGAGCTCTTAGAGCTTATAGAGGGGATCAAGAGCAAACACTGAATTCCAGCTATAAAACAACAACAACAGTTCTTGGGGATACCATACAGATAGCCTTTCCATCCAGTTCAGCAGCTACAACTGTAGTCTTTCTGGTGGTGTGCTAGACAGAGTCAGCATTGTACTTCATCCTACGTCTTACAGGAGAGACAAATACACAAACTGTATTTCCTGACCAAGTGACCCAAGTAGCTTAGAGTAAAAGACTTGGAGTTTGCATCTGAGTTTGCATGTGAGTCTACTATTCACTGACCTGTATGTGTGGGCAAATCTTTTCTGGTCTTGAGAATGTATCTGATCTGCAGTGCCTGGGTTTGAACTCCTTACTCATGATTTTGGGGATGTTGTTTGCAATGGTACTCGGGTTCTTCTGCTTTCCTTGCCTCAGGTAAGCCATACTTAAGATGAAAGTAAGGATTAGATCTCTGTGCTTGTATTGTGGGAGGCTTAATGAACCCAGATGTCTGTTTTCCAGAGAAGGTTAGCAAAAACTGATGAACCCAGTTTTGATCTTAAAGTGATTTCTTCAGGTCTGAAGTCATATAAATACACACTGGCTTAAAAGAAATGGAAGAACAGCAGGACACAGAGCATAATGGGCAGTATAATTATTGAATGATGTTATCTTCTTGTTTCCAGACAAAGCTGCCCTATTTAGATACCTAGTTATTTAGAAGATGTAGCTCTGGTTGTGCTCCTTGTTCCATTTTTCTCTCTGCTAACCAGGCTGTTCTCATTCTCCAAGAGCTCCCAGCTTTCACAGTGAGGGCTGGGGATAGGATCGCTGTGAGGGAATTAGAAAACCATATGAATATTGCTGCCAGGAGAGGAGGAGTAGCCTCATGATGGTAAGTCTAAAGGACTCACCTAGTATGAGCAGGTAGCTGTTGTGCTTAAACAGCCCTTTGGTGGGAGGAAGCTTCATGTTTGCACTGGAAACCACCCTAACAGTTCCCATGGGGGCGATCAAGCTGTGAGTGCTGGACGAGGACCAGCGTCTGCCCAGAGGTTGCATCTTGGCATGGAAGGTGGTGGCTGTTAGGCAGCCAGAGCCTCTGATCCTGGGAGTTTCATTTTGGACTTCGCTGTTATTTGCTGAATTATGAGTGTGTCTTTTATGCTCCCCCATACCAGAGTTTTTTAGGCAATGGTTTTGTCCCCTCTCCCAGACTGTCCCAGTCTCCAAAGTGTCAGATGTCACCAGTGTGCCTGTATTATAGTGGTGCTTGGAGCAACAAAGTTCTGACCACAGTGAACCAGAAACTGAGGTCTGGCTGAGGAGGTCAGAGCTGCTGCCTGCACCATCTCTCTCAAGTGCCAGTCTGCACTGTGTGTGTCTCTCTCCCACTTAGAGGAGAGGCAGAGCAGTTACTTATGGCCAGGGGAAATTTGAAGATTAATAAATTACTGTCTGTAAAATGCTTTGAAGATGGAAAGCCCTGTGCAGCATCTCAGGATTATTACTATATAGCTCTTATTCTACTGATGGGGTTCCAGTGGCCTTATTTTCCTTATGATTTTTGACAGCCCCAGAAGCTGAGAAGCTTATTTTAGTGTGTAATGGCAAAAGAAAAATAGATTAAACTGCATTATTGTTTTCTAAAGAGACTAAATCCTTCCCCCATCATCTTCTCCTGGGATTTCCTGAATTCCACCTACTCTTCCAATCTCAGCTTCTTGCTGTCCTAATTTAGGACATGGTTTTATAACCATCCATACCCATCTGTGAGTTACTGTAATTGTAGAAGTTTATGGTGCTTGGCATATGATGATATTTAACAACAAGGGTGCTGAAAGGTGCACAACCTTGAATTGGATGGAGATAAAACCTGAAGAGCAGAGCCGTCCTGGTTGAAGCTGGCTAACTACAGCCACCAGCCTCCATCTGCACTAGCCAGCATTGTGACCTCCAAGGAAGTAAGACCTTGCCTCTTCTTCTTGTCAGTTGAGGAAATCGGTTGTGAAGGATGAGCTTAGTGCAGATCTCCAAGTGATATGACCTGTCTGCACTGAAGTGAAGAAACATGTGGAGAAAAGCAGCCTAATTTGGGAGTCTTGAGGATTGGACAATGGATGGTCACTTTTGCTCAGCTGTGTGTATCCAAAAGGACATCAGGGGATGTTTGAGACCTATCTCCTACCGTCCTTATCCATTGTGTTCCCCCTGCTGCAGCTGCACGGTTGGGTGCTCAATCTCATACATTTTTCTGCACACAGGTGACTTCATCTGGGTCCATAGACCTTACAGTGTGTTTCACTGCCTGCTGCATGTTTTCAGTTCCCATCCTCATTTGAGGACAGGATGCAATGTTTGGCTTTTTTTATGCAGACATTTGTATGTGCATTTGTGGTTGGCAGTGCAGAATTGTTGACAGAATTGTGCACAGCTCTGCAGTGGTGCTCATCAGGTAAAACTCCTTTTCATGCTGCCTCTCCTACAGATGGTTTTGCAATGGTTGGTTCAGTTTGCCCTTTCTCTTCTCTTCCCATGCTGCTGTGCTTTGCTTCATGCAGCAATTTCCTCAATGAAGTGGGATGGAAAGTAGCTATTTGCTTTTCTCCTTCAGGCTTTGAAGCAGTTCATAGCCCCACCTTTATCGTTTTGATCTCAAATTTTAAAAAAGGCCACAGGAAAACATGTCAAGCTTGCTAGAGGGAAAACTAATCTTTTTGTCGCAGTTGCTCATGGTAACCACAATGCTCTGTGCCACATGCAGTAAACACAGCTTTATGCACAGATAGCAAGTAAAGGTGTGGAGCTCTCTGTGGAGGTGTTTTCAAAGATGGCAGCAACAATTACTCTTCCCCTTGTTGTTTGATTTGATAAGGGAGCTCACAGTCACAAGCTATGGGCTCTGTTACAGAGTCACTGTGTTTTGGATGTTGTGCCTTGGCTGACTCCTCCAAAGTCAACAGAAGTTTTTGCAGTCAGCTTGGTTTTGGTTTTCATGGGTTTGTCAGAAAGGCAGACCATCACCCCTGTTCAAACTGGACTTCTAGGGTCTAAAGTTAAACAAGCACAACATCTAATTGCTTTTGGAAATGGTGAGCTAGGCTACAACAGAAAGTCCTTTTCCTTCTTCCTTTCTTGTCTGTCCTCTCTACTTAAATAATACAAGCTGTTGGGAGAGGAAGAGAGAGACTACATCTTCATGTGCAGTATCTAGTGGAGCCTGTTCCATGGGGTCATCTGTGACAACACAAAATGAATACAGTGAGACTAAGGAGGAAATGCTTGAAAACACCTTTCCAGTGCCACTATAGCAGAGCCACACAGATGGGACTGGGCTCTGTGCTGTGAAAGGAAGCTGGTCACTGGGAGGTTTGTGCCACTTTGACTTGCTCCACAGTTGGAGTGGCAGTGGAATCACAGAATAGCCCAGGTTGGAACAGATCTTCAAGGTCATCTAGTGCAACAATTAACCCAACACTGACAAGTCCTCAACTAAACTATATCCCTAAGCAGGAATAAGGCAATGAGGTTATGACAGATCCTTTTTGATGTGTTTCTGCTGGAAGTCAGGTTATAAATTCCTGCAGAGTTCATGCAGTTTCTAGATCAGTTATCCAAGCAAGTATTGAGCTATGTATGACCAGCTTTTAAGTGGTTCTCTGACCACTGTTGCTGCTGCGGAGGTAATTGGAGAGAATTACAAGAACTGCCTGATCTTGACTATAGCTAACCCAGGTTCTCTGTCATTCCCACCAATTTCAGTGTGCTCGGGTCTACCATCTCACAAAGCTGTCAATCGTTTTGTTCCATGCTACACTCCTGAAGATGTGTTGTATGGTCAGATAGGGCCCAGACCACACTGGAAATACTGCCTGCTGGCCTACCAAGGAACTGCTGAACTGGCGTGATGTACAGACAGCTTGTGTGAAAGGGAAAACACCAACATGGTGGAAGAGGGAGTGCTTCTAGCACTGGCGTAAATGGGAAGTGCACCTAAATGTGACAGCTGGTCATAGCTGGTACCTCCCCTGCTCATAGCATGACTCTTCCATTCAGCCCAGTTTCTCAGCTTCCTTCTTACTGACTGCTGAGAACGTGAAGGAGGGGTGGGAGGGGTGGAAGTGGTGGTGGTAGATTTTTTAAGGTAATGCTGATTAATTAACACTTTATAACTTTTCATGATCAGCTTTTTCTGAATTATTGATGCTGATTCTTGCAGCAAGCTAACCACTGGTTTGGCTGCATGCCCTGCTGGAGGCTGGCTTATGTCAGCTTCACTTTAGGAAGCAACAAGGGTGGCTGAAGAAAGTATGAAGCCGTTCAGATAGTACAGCTCCACCTGATACTGCTGCTGAAATGGTGTGGGGAAGAGGTGTCTGCAGTGTCATTCCCTGGGCAGTATTGATGGCTTTGTGTTGTGCAGCCACCGGACTGTTCCAGTTTGCATGCAAGGCAGGCTTCCTCCCAAAATTAGGGACAATTAAGAAGAGCGTGTCAGTCTTGCAAATGTCACGGTGATGTGTTGCAGTATGATAGACGGATCACTTGTAAGGATCACTCGTCATTATTTCCTCAGAGAAATTTTAACTAGGGTAAGACTCTGTAGTCCCAGTGGAAGTAATTGGTGGAAGTGATGGGGAGCTGTTAGGGTTCTGGTGCTTGAGAATTTTTTTTTAAATGGAGGTACTTAAAATTACTGTATAGAAATGCTGAACTGTGGGCAAAATGGGATGGCATCTTTTGATGTGGTCTTACTCTGGCTTTCTTTTTTGACACATGGATTAAGCAGTTTCTCTTATTGAAACATCCAAACATTTGCTTCAATTTCATTTCTGTTTTGTCTATGTGAGTGTTTGTAATGGGTGCTCCAGCTCCAGAGACATCTTTGGGAGCATTTCAGGTGCGTGTACTCTGAGCTCTGCTCCTAAGGGGGTAAATAAGTGAAGGGTTGGGAAAGGTTTCAAACAATGTCTGTTTTCACCTTTATGCAGTTGAGAGATACATACATACATATATATACACCTTGTGGCCTTACAGTATCTGAAGGGGGCTACAAAAAAGCTGGGAAGGGGCTTTTTAGGATCTCAGGTAGCGACAGGACTAGGGGGAATAGAGCAAAGCTGCAGGTGCGTAGATTTAGGCTTGATGTGAGGAGGAAGTTCTTCACTGTGAGAGTGGTGAGAGCCTGGAATGGGTTGCCCAGGGAGGTGGTTGGGACCCTGTCCTTGGAGGTGTTTAAGGCTGGACTGGATGAGGCTCTGGCCAGCCTGATCTAGGGTGGGGTGTCCCTGCCCATGGCAGGGGGGTTGGAATTGGATGATCCTGTGGTCCCTTCCACCCCTGACTGATTCTATAACTTGTTCCCAGGGAGGGTGATGGGGCACTGGAGGGGGTTGCCCGGGGGGTTTGTGGAATCTTCTTTTCTGGGGATATTTGAAACCCACCTGGACCTGATCTGAGTGATTCTTCTGAGGCAGGGGGATTGGAATGGATGATCTTTTGAGGTCTCTTCCGATCCCTGATGATTCTATTATATATGTGAAAAGATAGATATCTATATATATGTATAAACTATATTTGTAAAGAATGAAAATAAGCATTGTTTGGCTTCTAAGGGAGAGTCTGTTCTGGGATAACTGGTGTGTAAGGGCATTGTATACCAGATTCAGAAATGGGACAGACCAGACTATTTCTGTAACAAAAGTGTTTTCTCTCCCTTGTATCCATAGCAGGTGAACCTCCGTTGAACACAGACTGCAAGGTACAGTCCAGGCAAGGAAGACAATTGGAGTTAACTTTGCCAGTTCACCCAGGTCCCAGTTTGCAGCAGCAGAGCAGCTCACTCCTGTCTTTATCGCCAGGCATATGAAATGCAGATGGGCATCCTTACCCAAGCTTTCTGCCTGCACTTTCTCTTCTAGTGCTGGAGGTGGATGTTTCCTTCCACATGGCAGCCTTCCTCTGGCCTCATCCCTTTTCCCAATCAGAGCAGTGGGAACAGGACCGTTTTCTTGCTTTTTATCTGCAGCGTCTATCATGGATAGGTGTTATGGGTCTAGGACTGCCTTGCTGTATGATTACAGAGCACCCAGCAGTAAGAGGGGTCGGCTGAGGCATCTGCAGTGCTCCTCACCAGTAATGAGGAAAAGATGGCTTCTTTCAAAAGGGTTTTGCAGAGGCGTTTCTAGAAAGATGCCTTTGTGACATAGTGGGTTTATAGAGAATTTTATTGTATTCCTCAGGTATGTGTAGTGCAGTGTGGAGGGAACCATGGAGCTGCCTACTGCTCCATCTCCTCCCTGGTTTCCATTTTTAGTGAATGTCTGAACTCAAAGCATGAATGCTGATCCCACTTGATTTAATCAGGAGCAGTATTGTGCAGGAAACATTTCAAGAGAGAAGAACCTGATTTCCTAGGCATAGCTAGTGAAAGCAAGTGTGAGTTGCTGCGAAGTGGCACAGCACTGTAGAAGCTAGTACTGTTTCTTGCAATTAGAACTGTGTCCTTGCATTTTTCTGCAATGTGCCTTCAAATATCGCTGCTGGAATCAGAATATATCAATGTATGTGTGGGTATATATGTTTGTTATTTTTTCATAGTGGGAACTGCCTTGTCCTAGCAAGGCTGTGCGATGTCATGTAATTCTTTTCAGGCAATCTCCAGTATCTGCTGACATCCAGGTAGCTGCATGCTGGTGTTGGTAGCAAATGAGCTCTGAATATCCAATAAAGGCTAAAATAGTAGAGAAGGCCCAAAGTGTTTCAGGGATCTGTTGGATACAAATGAAGTTATAACAATCACACAGAATGTTGTGGGTTGAAGGGACCTCAAAAGATCATCTAAGTCAAATCACCCCTTGCTGGAGCAGGGTATAACAATGTGAGCATCCCCTCTACTTTACATGTGTGGGGAGTGCAGTCGGCTGTCTGGGCTTGACCCATCTGCTTGCATCCACTGCAAAAGTGCCACCATGGCAAAGGATGTCATTGGCACAGGGAGAAGAGTCACATCGTAGCCAGCCAAGGAGGAAGAGGCTCACGAAGTGTATGTGAGGGATGTCCTGCCATCCCTTCTCGTGCCAAGTCAGGCAGAGCCCAGCTATCTCAGGCATAAAACACCTCAAAAGATCAAACTAGCAACAACATGACATGATGAGGGAGGAATCATAGAATCACTGAATTGTTTAGGTTGAAAGGTGACCTCAGAGATGGTCTAGTCCCAACCCTCCTGCTATAAGCAGGGACATCTGTCACTAGATTAGGCTGTCCAGAGTCCCATCCAACCTGTTCTTGAAAACTTCTAGGGAGGGAGCATCCACAGTTTCTCTGGGCAACATGTTCCAGTGGCTCAGCACCCTCATAGTGAGGAATTCCTTTGTAAAATGTAATTTACTCTCTTTTACCTTGAAACAATTCAAAGCTATGTGTGGTGCTATAGCTTAGGTCCTTGTTAAATATGTGAAGGAAGTCTCACTCCAACCTGTGGTGTTTCTGCTGTGAGTGATGGGCCACGGTTTTGCTCCCTGAATCCTCAGAGTGTCTCTGTGCAGGTTTTGTCCCAAAGTCTTTGGGACAAAACGCTTCTTAGATGCCTCTATGGTGTAGCTGCTCATTGCCAGCACAGATATGTGCTGCATTTGGGGTTCAGCTGAGAACATGCTGTACCTCAAGGCAAGGTTCACCTGGGGAGCCTCAGAATTAGCTGTTTGGTGTGACAACATTCCTGAAGACAGGCAGCTTAGCCTTGAGATAAAATTAGTGGGTACAGTCCTTAAAATAAACAACAGTAGCAGTTGCCTCTCCCCCAGCTAAGAAGACAAGACCCACACATTGCTTTTGAGTAACCTAGGAAGAAAAATTAAAATAGTTGTATTTATTTTCAAAAACTCTTTCAGGTAAAGTGGGTACGTGGTTTTGCTGTGCTGATTTATGAGCTGTTGCAAAATGCAAGAGCCTTTCAGTATTGTAAATTTCATTGATCTTGACTCCAAGAACTTCAGTACTGTAATGCTTTATATAGTTATCTTCCTCCAGCCCAGCAATTTGAGGTAATAAGGACAATTTGCCTTTATGCAGCTCAAGAAGAGACAGAAAAGTCAAGTGCTGAGAAAAGAGCCCAGGTGTCCTCATTTATAGACCCAGGTCTGCTCCTTTCAGAGGAAAAGCATTGCTTTATAAAGCACAGAATATTCTATGAACAGTAATCTGTGCTTTACTGTTCAGTTAGCAGTCAGTCTCTGACAGGCTCATTTGTCTCATTTACCACTGTGGAGACTTCGCTGTGCCTAATCCAGTAGTTTGACCCCACCAGTATGAAGTAGCTGTAGTAGTAGGTGGTGACTAGTGCCTATGCATCTGGCTGTGGTATAAGGCTTTCATAAGTGGTTTGACCTTTCAAAATGAGCGTTGGCTTTGGCTATGACCATACTGGGTGATTCTGTGCAGTGTTAAAAGTATTATCTGTGTGATGATGAGCAATAGCATCCCCAGGCATTTGGGTGTGGGGTTCCTACTAGCAAATATTTGTACTCTGGGTAGCTTCACTGCTTCTTCCTAGCCCAGTTCAGTCTGTTCCTCCAGAAGTGGCACTTTGACATATGGGTGTTTGGCATGTAATGGCAGGAGCTGTGCAGTTTACATTTATATGTAAACCCACCAGAAAACATTCTTACTGTCCCAGATTCCTCCTCACTGTAACCAACCCTTGCAGACCCACAGTTAGTACTGTTGCCTTTAAACACTGTGGGCCCATCTTCTCAAAGGTTTCTCTTTGCTTTTTTTTTTTCTTTAATTAAGTATGAATTTGGGGCCAGGCTACATCCCACTGTCTATTTAAGGAAGATAAAATCCTGCTTTGGGCCTGTGAAGTCAGTTCAGAAGAATTTGGCTCAAAGAGCATATTGTATTCTGTTCTTCCTTTCGCTTCCTTTCACTCAGAGTTCTAAGATCTCACAGACCGGACAGGCTTTGCAGTGTTGTCTCTGCCATGTCTGTGATGCACTGAGACACTGCTCCCGGGGACCACTGTATGCTGCACACCAATCTCCTGTTTGACACATTTTGGGACTCTGAGACATCAGGCTGCCCTAGCTAATTCCTCCTAGCAGCAACAAGAGACGATCTGGGAAGCGTGTTGTGCCATGCTTATCAGTTCGGTGAGACAGGGGATGCAGTGACAGCAGCTTCTCACATTGGCACTTGGCAGTGCACGCTCCTGTCGGGTTTGCTGACAGCCTGCCGGCACAGGAGTGGGTCCTATTGCTACTGGGCATTCTGATGGGATGGGATGGAATGGAATGGAATGGAATGGAATGGAATGGAATGGAATGGAATGGAATGGAAAGAAGCACTTGGAAGAGATAATGGGGCTTTGACTGGTCTTTTTGTCCTTAAATGTTCACTAATGACAGGAATAAATTAAAACCAACCTGGAACACTGAACTACTTTCTTTCCTGCTGCCCGGTTCTGTGTCTGCCTGAGTCTGCTGTGAGCCATGCTGAGCATGTTGAACTGTGCTTGGGGATTGCAGCTGGGGATTGCCTGGTGATTCCCAAGAAGACCTGCTGTCACCTTCTCCATACTGTCTTTTCTGCCCCTCAGCCATCTTTCCCAGACTTCAATATGAACAGTCACTATGTGTCCTGTATATGTTCTTTGTGCTATCATAGCGTACAGAAGCATCACATGAGTCCACCGCAGGAAAGATGGTCCTTACTCCTTGAACTTATAGTCCAGCTGCTTCTGGCAGGGGTAGAGGCCCGAAGCTTTAAGGGAGCGTTGATATTTGCACTGTTATGGATGTTATTTTTAACTCTCATTTCACACCTCTGTTTCCATCTTGCCAGGGACTGAGTGTACCTTCAGTAAGTTTGCATATGACACCAAGCTGAGTGCGTGTGTCAATCTGCTGGAGGGTAGGGAGGCCATACAGAGGGATCTGGATGGGATCTAGATGGGCCAAGGCAAGTTGTATGTAGTCAAGTGTTGAGTCCTGCTCTTGGGTCATAACAACCCTGTGGCAGGTTACAGGCTTGGAGGATGTGTGTTAGAAAACAACATGAGGGTATTGATTGATATTGAATTGAATGTGAGCTGGCAATGTGCCCAAGCAGCCAAGGTGGCCAATGGCATTCTGGCTTGTATGAGAAATAGTGTGGCCAGCAGGAGCAGGGGTGTGATCATCCCCATGTACTTCTCACTGGTGAGACCACACCTTGAGTACTGTGTCAGGTTTTGGGCGCCTCAGTACAAGTAGGATGTGGAAGTGCTGGAGTGCCCCAGAGAAGGGTAGTGAGGCTCATGAAGAATCTGGAGCACAAGTCCTGTAAGGAGTGGCTGAGGGAACTGAGGTTTTTCAGCCTGGAGGAAAGGAGGCTGAGAGCAGACCTTATTGCTCTCTACAACTAACTGAAAGAAGTTTGGAGTAGGGAAAAAGGCATTGTCTTCTCCCTGGTGGAAAGTCATAGGACTAGAGGAAATGGCTGCAAGCTGTACCAGGGGAGGTTTAGGCTAGATGTTAGGAAAAATGTATTCCATGAAAGAGTTATCAAACATTGGAACAGGTTGTCCAGGGCAGTGGTGGATTTGCCATCCCAGTATTTGCACCTGGTGCTTAGGGGCATGATTTAGTGATGACCTGGCAGAGCTAGGTCAAAGGTTGGACTTGATGATCTTAAAGGTCTCTTCCAACCCAAGAGATTCTGTGATTCTGTGCATGGGTGCACACACACTTCTAGCATTGTTCTCATCACACAAGGTTTTAGGGTTGAATTTTCTTGGTGCTCTCCAGGAATGCTAGTGTTATGCAGGAATATCCTAGCCTATTGTCCTGATGGTGGATAAATAGCTTGAAAGAAATGTAGAGTGTGTACTAATAAATACAGAAGTTTACAGGTTCCTTAGAAATGAACACAGTATTCTTGTTCTTCTTTAGGAAAGCTCATATTTCTTCCACTGAAAATTTTGTCACTGATTTCGACAGGACCGAGGGTTGTAAGGAATGTGGACAGAACTGTTTCTCTCTTCAGATTGCAAGCTGAAGTACCTTGTTGTTCTTTGCTGCAGAGCGCTGTGATGACTGGGGTGTGGACACCATGAAGCAGATCCAGATTTATGATGGGGAACCTGCCAGGATCAAATGTCCACTTTTTGAGACCTTCTTGAAGTACAACTACAGCACAGCCCATTCTGCTGGCTTAACCCTGATCTGGTACAGGATCGGGCAGGACCGGGATCTAGAGGAGCCTATTAATTTTCGTCTGCCGGACAACCACATCAGTAAGGAGAAAGACACCCTTTGGTTCTGGCCTGCTCTTCTCAATGACACTGGGAATTACACGTGCATGCTCAGGTAGGCTGTGCAGTGCAGCTTCTCTCTGTCTTCAGTGTAATCAAAGGACTTCCATGGAAGTGGGAGAATGATGCAGTTAGCACTACATCTTTCTGGAGGGAGAAGACCATTTACAGAGGCATTAAATAGGGAAACAGTATTGCAATTATAAGACTGTTCGGTGCTGAGCCAATTTATATCATAATAATGCTCAGAGCCTTGCAAATATTAATGAGGATGCCTCTCCTTGCTAGCTGTGAGTGTCCATGAAGATATTATTGCTGAGCCCATGGCGAAATCCACAGGCACTCACCATTAGGAAGTGATCTGTATGTCTTGAGTAAAAATAATTTCAGTTGTGGAGGTAATGTTTAGACTACATGCTGATTTGGCAAAGATTCATGAGATTCAGACTTCTAGGAAATTAGAAGTGTGTCTAAGTGTGGTACAAAATGAAAATAGCATCTGCTCTGCACTGATTACAAAAGCTCTTTTTGATCTTCTTCGTATTGTCTCCTGTTCACTGTGTCTTTGACACTTTATCTGCTTTACTGGCAGGGGAGAGGATGCTGCTTGTTAGCTGTCATTATAGGCTTTTCTGAGCTAGCACAGACATCTCTTATGGTGTTCTCCCATCTATAATTGAGTCGAAGTCTGTATGTACCTCATCGGTGCTATGACACTCATTATTGCAATTTGAGCTTTATTTCATTCTACTACTGTAGGTGTAAACAAGTTTCAATTAATCAGCCCTGTCCTACTCTGTCCTTAGAAATACAACCTACTGCAGCAAAGTTGCATTTCCCTTAGAGGTTGTTCCAAAAGACCAACACTCTTGTGTGAGCCATTCAATAAAACCCACTGAGGAGATGTTCTACTTGGAGCATGCTAACGAGAAGATCACGTGCCCAGATATTGATGGATTTTACCCTGCTAGTGTAACACCAGTTGTCAAGTGGTACTTGGTAAGAAGGACCTTTTTTTGGGCAATGGGGGAATGCAGTGGTGTATCTTGAGTAGCAATGGTTGACATGAAAGTGATGGAGATGTGTTTCACAGTCTCCCCAGGGATGAAACTCTTAAGGAAGCTTAACTAATTTTAAGAGCTTTGTTTCCGTTGAGTTTCCGGTTTTTTACTGAAAGAGTGATCCGGTTTTGGAACAGGCTGCCCACAGAGTTGGTTTGGGTCACCATCTCTGGAGGTGTTTAAGGTTAGGCTGGATGAGGTGCTGAGTGCCATGATA
Organism: Upupa epops; assembly: GCA_013397515.1. Lineage (NCBI taxonomy): Eukaryota > Metazoa > Chordata > Aves > Bucerotiformes > Upupidae > Upupa > Upupa epops. Next base: position 54,078 of record VZRI01013878.1, on the reverse strand, counting down.
TAGATGTCAGATGTTTAGGTTTACTTGGTTAGTTTTAGGTTGGACTGGATGATCTTTAAGGTCTTTTCCAGCCTCATCATTACTGTGATGCTGTGCTACTGTGAGTTAAGGGTAGAATTGCTCTTGGAAGAATAGTCTCACAGGGATTTAGGAACATCAGTTCAGCTGTGGGCTGTACCCCTGACTAGCTGTGTGAGCCAGTCACTGTCCCTGAAAATTAAACTGTGATTCACACTTTTTCTTCTGTAAAAAACACCAAACCAAAAAACCTAAATGAAACCAAACAAAAAATCACCTGCTAATGAAAATACCATCCTCTTTAAAATCCTCTGAGGTCAAGAAATTAACTTGTACCTCAGGGCCCTGCGAGGTCAATGGATGGCCTACTGGATACAATTCAGCAAACCTCTTTTCTGAAGATGCAGACATCCTTGCTCTCTGTACCACTCTTATAATTAGGCCGTCTCCAGCCATTCTTAGGCTGTTGCCTACAGAATTATTGCTCGAAGTTATTAAATTTTGATTCCAGTGCTTTTCTCTATGTGGATGAATATAGTGAAGAGAGGATAAAGATTCTCAGGGGACATGCAGCCGGAGAATTGTCTAAATCTTAAAAAGTACTTTGGATTTCTAGATAGAAGGTTCTGTATGAATGAGTGTAATAATGCAAAAGCTGTCAAGGTATATATCAGCTGATCTAAAAAAACAACTAAACAAAAACAACTCCAGAAGAAAAAATACAACTCAAAAATCCTTCAGGAAAAACTTTTATATCTAAGAGAACCAGTTTCACTCCTGTTGAAATGCTTTACATAGTGTACCATTCATTGAAATTCACATCTCAGTAGTCAATTAGCAGAATGAAAGAAAAAGCCCCATGGAAATAATTTTTCAGGCAACAATTCATCCTATGCCCAATAAAAATCATTGAAAATTGTGTATGACCCCTCTCTTAAACTAGCCCATTAGGATGCATCTGCTTTAGCAATGTACCATTCAGAAATAGTATCTTAGGAAATGTGCACACCTTTGGACATTATGATAATCAAGATGTCATCTGCATAACCCCTTTCTGAAATGAGATCTCTAGCTTGGTTCTTGGCAAAGCTCTCCTGCCTTGCCTGACCTAAGGAGAAGAGTTCTTAAGGTTTCTGTACTACAGATTCTCATTTGCTAGTTGCCAATTTTGGGGCCTTATCCTCAGCTGAAGTCAGTCAGGGTAGCTTGACTAGTCTCAGAAGAATTAAACATGCTGACAACGGGGACATGCCCTTTAGTCTTAGCATTCATTGGTGAATACATTATCGTTTTCTTCCCGTCTCACTTTCATGCTCTGCTGATGTGCTCACCTCAATTGCAAATGTACTTCTGGATCAGAGATCTCTCTTTTATAAAATTGTCGGTATTTACAGTGGGATAAAACTATTAGGGTCATCTGCTTTATCACTTCATTTTCAAGGTGAAAATACCAGTTTGTATTCCAGCATGCTCAAAGTTCATTGCATTTATGTCTGACCTACATCACAGTCACAAGTATCATATTCATAGTGCAAGAACAGATCTTTTTACCAGCATTTAAATAATTATTTTTACTACTGAATCCCAAAACTGAAATGTTGTTCTGCCTGACTCCAGAACTGCAATTTGGTGGATGGCTTCTATGAGCGATATCCCCAAGGGCCCAGGCTTGTCATCAGCTTTGTGCGCAGCACATATAAAGGGAATTACACTTGTATTGTGACATTCAAGGACCATGGAAGAATGTATAATCTCACCAGAACCATAAAGATGAAGGTGGTGGGTAAGAATGACTTCAAAATGTGTAATGTGCAGGTGGATAACTACAGAAGTGGTAAAAACTGGATTAAAAAAGTCTGTCCCAGGGTCTGTGGTTGTGCTCAATCTACGTTCCCCAGATGACCTGGTCAATTTTTGCTTGGTGGGGTCAGCCTTGTGTGACTGCCTAGAACATGTAGGTCTGGAAGTCCTACCCATCAGTGTGTCAAATGCCCTAAACAGCAAGAGAATGATGAGGGTTGGGCTGGTGAAGTGCAGCCTATGAGATGGCCAGAGGTACCATCTGCTGGCATGTTAATGTGTAACCCTGGCATTCTGTCTCCTTTTTGTCTCCAGTGCCCTTTGCTCATCATTATTTGTGTAATTGTTGCATTATGGCCAATTTACCTCAGTCTTCTTGCAGACTCAAAGCCCTGTGTGCAGAGGTTGACACTGTTAATTGGCTAGGCAGAGCTCCAGTTTCCTGGCTCAGTGCTTGGGCAGGTACATGCCAAGTACAAAGGCTCAGCCTACCTGCAGACAGAACTTAAAAATCTGGTGAACAGCATGTGCTGAGTCCCACGGCAGCTACTGCTCTAAGAGCTGAATTAATTTGTTAGAAGGAGCATTGCAAAGACACTGGTACAGGTTGTGCTTCATGGAAGATGTTGACTAGATGACAGAGTTACAGAGCAGACTTGGTGGGAAATGCCCAGAAACTTGTATATAGACTTACCTATACTCTGGAGGAGCCTAAAAGCCTCAATATGGCCTGGAGTATGAGGACTAGGATTAGATTTCTCTTTGCATGGAACCCTGCAGCAGGATTGTATCACAATTAGATTGGGGCATGCTACACATGGTGTGAGAGAATCATGAAGAAGGTTCTTATGGAAGGTCCCCATGGGGGACTGTCTGTTCTTTCCCACAGGATCTCCAAACAAGGCCTTGCCACCACAATTCATCTCTCCAAACGAGAAAATTGTCTATGAAGTGGAAGCAGGTAAATGGCAGTGCTTGTTGCCCTCTGTCGCTTCCCTGACAGCCTGCCTGCCAGGACAGGAAAACCAATCCAGGCACTGAAGCAATCCCTGACAACCCTGGTGCTTTCCTTTGTAGAGCACATGAGCTGCTAAAACTTGTCTGGCAGTGTAGGGTGCCAGTTGTTGATGACAGGATAGGAGAGCACAGCTTTAAATGTTTATTTTTGCAAGGACAGATAGAGATATTCAGGCAGATGCAGTTGTAGAAGCAGTTGAAAGTTGAAGGACCTTGTCCCTTGGGTGTGTTTTATTTCAACCCTTCCTCATTCAGTCCCTCAGTCATTTTAGCGTTCTGGCTACTTCTTGCTCATCTCCTCTCCCTTTTTTGGCTGATTATTTCCTAATTAGTGACAGCTCTTCTTTTGCTGGCCTCACAGCATTGTGTAAATGGGGTATCATACTCCTTCCTTCACTCCATCTGTTTAGACTGATAGGGCTCTTTGGAGCAATTCCTTATGTGGAATTATCATGTCCCTTGATACCGCTATAATAAATGTGATGCCAAGGATGATGTCTAGTAGCAGTCTTCACTTTAAAGCACAGCTTTTTGGCTCAGGTCAGACTTTATCCACAGTTGGTCATAAGTTCAGATTCCTTAATGATCAATCAGAAAGATATTCACACTCCCAAGCCAGATCTTGAGAGGAAGTTAAATGCTCAAATGTTTTCACATGAAAATACTTTTGTGGATCTGGATCTTTCTCCTGGTGGCTTCTGCTCCATATGCAGTGGGGGTGATGGTTAGTGCTGTCTGACTTTCTAAGCAAGTAGTGGCATGGAGTATGTCTCTTTGTGTGGAAATTCATAAGACAGTATATTTTTTCCTATTTGTTTATCTGTGATGAATCAAAAAGTCCAGGATGTTGAACTATTATCAGATTTCTAAAGGTGGGTGCTGACCTCATTGCCTCCTGAAGGGAGGCTTAGGCTGTGGTGATCCTGGCAAAGCACAAAAGTCAGTGTGGTGGTGTTTCTGCTTTGCAGTACCTCACTGTTGTCCTTTCCTCCCAGGAGATGATCTTGTTCTGTCCTGTGAGGTCTTCTTCACCTTCTTGAAGGATTCCCTGACTGAGGTGTGGTGGACCATAGATGGGAAAAACACAGATGAGATCACAGACCCCAAGCCAAAAGTAACACAAAGGTAATAAAGTAATGTGAACATTCATTTCTGTCTAAGGCTCTCTTGGGACTTGCTAAGGGTTGTGAGGACAGACGTACAAGTCCATTTTTCCTTACAAGGGATTGTGGAGTCCACTTCAGAAACTTTTGTGTTTGCACCATGCATTGATGAGCACCAGAAACACCAGGGAGTAGACCTCCAGACCTGGATCGTGTCTTGTCTTACAGAAGAAGAAACTGGGGGAACTTTGTTTACTAGTTCACATCATCAGTTGTTTGGGTCCTTGTAGTAGTGCCAACAGCTGGTACTGCTGTGTGACTTCTAAAACAGGGGCAGACACTATTTTATTTAGAGAAATGTTCCCAAATCACATAGGTGATACAAATGCTTGGAAAATCAGGCTGAAAACAAAAGCATAATATTATCTGTAGGATGGAATCAGAGGAATAAATATTTATTTATATGAAGAATCCAGTAAGGTTCAGACTCCTGTTTGCTGAGTGCTGAATTGCACGTGGAAAGCAGTTGCTGCCCCAGTCGGCTTGCAGACCTATGTAGGAAAAGGAAAGGCAAATGTAAATAGTGTTATGTGCATTTTGTAGATGATCAGATCTGGCAGAGAGAAATAAAGTGATTCATCCAGGATTGCACAGGGAATGTGTCATGGGCTCTGAATCCTGGGTTCACACAATCTTGTTGCTTTGTAGGGAGGAATTTGCTTTATCTCTAAAATGCAATGTGACATGTGGGGAATGAGAAAATTATGAGTGGCAAAACAAATATTAAGGAAAATCAGATAAAGGAACGGCTGCAACTGTATTAACAAAATATGAAGTGTATATTGATTTTATAAATATCTGTTTAGTTCTTGTATAAAGAAAGAGTCAGGTTCTGTCAGGGAAGGGAGTATTTGTCACTAAGAACTCACTGTTGTTTTACATATGTAATGGTCCGTTTTTTCTCTTACAGTGAAACTACTAGAGATTTTGAAGACAAAACTGTTGTAAGGACTCTAACCATTGCAAAAGCCACACCAGAGGACTTGAAACGGAATTACACTTGCTATGCCAGAAATGCCAAAGGCGAGGACCACAGCCAGGCCATAGTGCGCATGAAAGGTAAAATACTTGCAGAGCACTTGAGTGAAATGAGGCATGCTGAGAGATGGCTGGCAGTCTTGCCTTGAGCCTTGTCCTGAAAAACAGTGGGGAAATAAATAATTTCATCAGGCCTTTTACCCAACACAAGCTGTTCTGTACACACTGCTTATTATTGCTGTCATAATGCACTGCTTCTTGGAAGCAGGGAGCAAAATACAAATGTCATATGTATCTTACCATGGTCAAGCGCCTGCAGAGAGAGAGGGCTGGAGAGACTTGTTGTTTCATCTCATCCATATACCATAATTGAGAGAGACCTGACAGGACAGGTTGCTTGAGATTATTTCAGGTTATTTGATAGCATGAGGGTTTTGCCTGACTCATCAGCTACCAGTTGGCATCCACCAGAAGGCGGTCTGCTCTAATCATGAGGCTCTGTGGTTTTGCTTCTTGTCATGATGATACTCCAGTGTATACAGCCATCTTAGCATGGGTGCTATGGATGTATCCAGCTCTTCTCAGTGTAGGTGTTTTCCTACATATTTTTTTATAAAATATTTTTGTTCCTGTTTCCCAGGTCCCTCTCTCAGTAGTAACTACTGAACATTCACCGTAGGTATGTGTGTTTTCCTGATTAAATGGATATTTACATCTCTTTGTAAACCTCATGTAGCCTTTCAGTACCTGTTTTTTCCATAGGTTGGACCTCCGCTCTCCTATGAAGAGTGGTGCTCTGTGTTGTGTAGGTCATGCAAGACTTCTTCTTCCGCTGCTCTGCACCATTACCACAGGAAGGCTCACAGAGGTCTTTACTGGAAAGGCTCTTTCTCTTCCTTCCTTGCACATGTTCTCCTTCCTTTTTAGTTTGTCCACTGAGACAGACCTTTTCTGGATCATTACAAAGAGACAATAAACTAAGCACATAACTGGGAGGCTGAACCCATCCACCAGCGTGTTCATATTATGGACATAATTTTTCTAAGATACTAATACTTGTTCATGTAGCAGAAGCAAATCTGAAATCTTCAGATTCTTTTAACAGCAGTGTGTAAACGGTGTTTTCTAGTGGACTGATCTTTACTATCCTCTCTCTGCTCCCCTGTCTGCTCCTAAGTAATTGAATGGGTTCACTTTGAGCAGACTTGCCTATTGCAGACCATCCACTGCACATAGAACCATGAAGCATACTAGAGCCTAACCCCTCAGCTAAAGTCTTCCAGTTTTAGCAAGTGTCTGTATGTGTTGGCTCCAACTCCTTAATTCCATTAGGTTATGTAGGTTTGCCACTTTTTTCTAGATTATTTCCCTCCCCTCTTGTACTTCCACTGCTCATCTCCTAATGAAAGCTGTTGGAAATATAATGTTTTCCCTTTTTTGTAATCAAGTTTTAATAAAACTTAATACATCTTGGTGATGTTTGCATTCACTGCTGCTCTAGCATCATGTAGTTTGCCAGTACGTGTGTCAGCTGCCACCTAAATCACCATAACAATGGATTGCTCAAGGATGCAGTTAGAAGAGTTATTTTCTCTCTGTAATACAAAGCAGCAGCAGTGGTGTGACAGACACTGTGTGAGCTGGAGGGTGTTCTGGCTTGATGTCCACAGGTTGTCCCATTTGCTTGCAAGTATTTCAGCTCTTCTGTATTTAAGCCAAATTCTTTCCTGGTAGAAAACGATCAGGCCATGGCTAGTTATACCCTTGCTGTCAGTGTGGGACAAGCCAGGAGAACTGTTTGTGTTTGATGGGGAGGGCAATTGCCTTTATTTTGCTGTAGGTGATTTTTGGCTGGCTCTTCTAGAAGAGCATGTTGTTGTGTTGCTCCAAAAGGTTGTACTGTTGAGAAGCTTATGTTCACAAGCTGGCTTTGGACTGTGCAGGTGATTTCCATCAATAGGTCATCCTGGGCTGCTCCCAGGATCTTTCTCAGAGACAGGAGTCCAACTTGTGCTTTGGCTTGCTTTGCCAGCCCAGCCAAACCTAGTAACTCAGAATGGGGTTACCAGTGGGGCTTCCATCACATATCCTGACAGAAAAGTCTTGGCTCAGTCACCTTCCTTTGAAGGGCCAGCTTGGCTTGTGGCTGTTTCTCTGTGGTGTTTGGCTGCATATGACACAAACCTTTTCCTGCTTAGCTGAAGGCCCAACCTGTTCTGTAAACCAGACACCTGTTTCTCTTTGAACACAGTTATAGCACCGAAGTACACCGTGGAGCTGGCTTGTGGACTGGGGGCAACTGTTCTGCTCATTGTGGTGCTGGTAGTCATCTATCACGTTTATTGGCTTGAAATGGTCCTCTTCTATCGCGCTCATTTTGGAACAGACGAAACCATTCTAGGTAAGGAGTTAAAGGGATTATATTTATTTCATCCTGCTACAGGCCACATGGTTAATTTTCATATAGGTATGTTCATACAAGCTATTTTTAATGCTCTTCACAGCTTAATGGTGCTTTGACTTTCCTTTTCTATACTTTCATTCAGTTGTTTGAGTCATTTTAGAGCAAGAGGAGTTAGTCCCAGTTCCAGGGGGAAAGAGACAGAAATCCTCTGTGTTCTCTGCAGAGGTGAGGCATGGATGTGTCAGGCTCCCTGGGGCACTGGGCCTGCTCATAGCAAGTTCTTTTTTCTGATATAGGTGATCAGGATAAGTCATCAAATTTCAGTAAGTTTCTGCTTTTTCTAGAGACTCTTTGTAAGGGTCCTTGATTCCAGGATGATTTGCTTTAAAATGTGAGAAGGCACCCAAAAAGATGGGTCTGGAAATCACCCTTCTGTCTTCTGTTCTTCCACAGCTTTTCTTGTGTTACTGGGAGTTTATCTCTTAGAATCCCAAACTGAGACTTCTGTGGGATGAGAAGGGCATTTGAGCCTTCACAGTATGTGGTGTGAACTTGACGGGAGGGTGCAGCAGCTCTCAGCAGGTGTAGGCAGTGTACAAGTCCCTGTCTGGTGGGACTGCTTGTGTGGATAGACAGCAGTGTCAGAGTTGTCAAAAACTAAAGGGACCCCAGACAGAACAGTCACTGTGCTGCTCTCTTGTATCTTCAGCAACCCAGCAGTGTCTGAGTACCTTCACCTTCAGGCTGGGTAGTCAAAGAGGCAGTGCTGCTGGCTTGTAACTATGGAAATTGATGTGTCTTAACCCGTTGTGCCTGGAGTCAAACTGAGCCTTCGTGTCTGCTTTTGCTGTGAGGCAAGTCAAAGACTCAGCATGGGTGGTGTCACGATGTTTGTGTTTCTCTGCACTCCCATTGTTTAGATGGGAAGGAGTATGATGTGTACGTGTCCTATGCACGCAACGCAGAGGAGGAGGAATTTGTGCTGCTGACACTGCGGGGAGTCTTGGAGAATGAGTTTGGATACAAGCTGTGTATCTTCGACAGAGACAGCCTCCCTGGGGAAAGTGAGTATTTCACAGGGGTTTGTGCTCCATGCACATCCTCTCTTTATTGTTCTTTCAGGTTTGATAGTTGATAAGACTTGGCCTATCCAGACTAACTTTATCCTTATTATTTTTAACCCTGTTTCTGTTAATGATTTTTTTGTTGTTATCTTGTGGCTTTTTTCTTCACATGACAATGTTGCCAATGTTCCAGGCCACCAAAAAGTCTGCAGTTAGCAGGTGCTGATTGTGGGACATTTCAGTTGCTTTCCTCAGGAGTGATGTGCAGAAATGGTTAATCTATCAACATGAGGGAATCAGACTACTGACCTTCATGCAGACCATCAGAGCTACCTTAAAATGGGATAAAGTCAAGGCTTTAGAAAAGAGAGAGAGGGACTGTGATACTGGACCAGACTGGTAGCTCACAGAGGGCAATGGTGTGTTCCTGAAAGAACAGGAGTGCCTGCTCCAGAGAGGTGTGCAGAGAGCTGTGCCAACATCACTGAGAAGATAACATGCCCTCCCAGAAGGCCTTGCCCTAATTAATTAGGGAGTCTATGTCTAACATAACATATAATTAAGCAGCTGTGATTCAGAGTTCTTTGTTGCAGGTAGTGATAAGCAGGATATACATTTTTTCCCTATTTCAAGGTAAATCACACAAGACATGGCATCTGCTGGAAGCATGCAGGGAATCATCAAGTTTGTAAAACTCTACAGATATGCAAGTGTATGGTCAAAGAGGTGCCACAGCAAGGGCACCAATCTAGCCAGCATTCTCAATTTCAAGTGTCTTGGGGGCTGAGTTGGCTGTATGAACCCTGATGCCTTGTAAAAGCTCAAAGCCTGAACTTTCACATGTGCAGACTGCCCTGCTTTGAATTCATAGGCTTTGGGTCTGGACCCCACTAATGACAGAACCTTTGGTGATAAAGTCCATTGGAGTCCCTTTTGTGTGGACTGGAGTCACTGGTGAGGTTTGTGACAGAGGGAGCAGAATCAGTCTGGGATCTGTTATCTTTATCAACTAGATTGTTACTGGGACACAGCACCTCTGTGACCGAGGGCAAATAAATGCCTGTGCCTGAGGGGACAGAAAGACATCTGCAATCCTTGTGCTGTTCCTTCTAGAGAAAGACTGGGTGACATGGCAGGACACTCTTTAGGCTCTGTTTGCTTGATGCTGGTGCTAGGCTCCTGGCAGGTTTGCTGTGTACTATTCTTGCCGCAGATTTGCTCTGTGCTGTTATCAGCTTGTTCCTCAAGGCACACATCTCCCTGTTCTCTTTGCCACTTCTTGCCATCCTTTCCCTTTTACAGCAGGGGTTTCGTTTTCCTCCCAGGACAGCTCTCCTGGGTTTCTTGGCATTCCCCAGGACCACTCCCATCCCTGCTCAGCGTGGCAGTCCCTGCCATCCTCATTCCAGCGCCTGCCCTTTGGAGCATTGCTGGGGTGGTTTGTCATTGCACTGTCTTTTGCAACACTGCTGGGGCTTCCCCATCACTTCTTAGTTAAGATTTAACTAATCTCCTTCTTGGAGAAGCATGTCAAGTTGAGAAGTAGCTTTTGGTAGTTGGTGTCATGCCAGCAGAGTGGTGTACGCTTGTGTCAGGGGTAGAGTTATGTTGTTTTTGATGAAGAAACAGCAGGAGATGGATTATCGTATGCGTTTGCTGACAGGAATATATCAAATGCACTTGACTGCTAAATCAAGTTGCCTGTCAGCATTATTTTGCTCTCCACAGTATTTTCTGACCAGTCTAGAGCATCCCCTTGTCAATGAAGTATGGGAGGTCCTGCAGCAGAGAGAGCAGGCACTGGGATTCACACTCTCAAGGAATTTTCCTGTTAATTACAGTAAGGTGCCCAAGGACTGTCTGCCCACAGATGTTGGAAAATCAGAGGGGGTCCACTATTATCCTGACATCTCCAGCTTGACGGCTGTCACTTTTGGAACACTTCTGTAAAAGTCCTTAGAGTGGTATACTTCTAGAAAAATGCAAACCTGCTTTCATTGGTGACAACAACAGCAACAGGTGGATGAGTAATGGGAGCTTAGGATGGTAGTATTTCCAATGCAAGATAACCCTTGAGGACGCCCAGAATGTGTGTTTGGTGTGGGGAAATGGGTGCATGAGTAAGGAAAGGATTACTCAGAGTCATTTTGGATATCTGCTAGAGGAGGATGAGAGCATAGGCATTTGGGCTGCCCAACACCTCTTCAGACTGGGTCTTTGTCTTGATGTTATGTGCTGCTCAGCTGGCAATTTTCCTGCTTTTCTTCAAAGAGACTTTTTCCACTCTCACTAGAAGGGAGCTGAATCAGAGTCTTCCAGAGCAGTCTGCTTAACCACATGGCATCCTCATAGCACTGGGTGGTGTCGCTGCCATGTAGTACAGTGCCTTTAAATGTAACTACCTTGGAGGAAATACATCTCTAAACAGCTGGGACTGGGAGCTGATGTTGCTTGATGAGGTGATGGGTACCAGCCAGGGTGTAGAACCTACCTGTAATTGCTTACAGCATTGGGAAGCACTATTGTAGTGTCTAGAGAGGGCCTTCAGAGTATTTTATTGTCCCCTTCTAGAGACACTTGGTGTCATACTAGCAGCTCAGTGGCATGTTCTCCACCATTACTAACCACCTCAATGTTTCTTTCTCCCAGTTGTTACAGACGAAACCCTGAGCTTCATCCAGAAAAGCCGACGTCTGCTTGTTGTCCTGAGCCCCAACTACGTCTTGCAGGGGACACAGGCCCTGCTGGAGCTCAAGGCTGGTCTAGAGAATATGGTCTCCAAGGGCAACATCAGAGTCATTCTAGTGCAGTACAAAGCCATCAGGAAGAGCAAAGTGAAGGAGCTGAAGCAGGCCAAGGCAGCCTTGACTGTCATTAAATGGAAAGGCGAGAAATCCAAATTCCCAAAGGGCAGGTTCTGGCAGCAGCTGCAGGTGGAGATGCCAGTGAAAAAACATAGGAAAAATGTGAGCATTGATAGGCTCATAGATACCCCTGAAAAATGTTTGACACCATCAGAAACCAAACCAAACCAAACCCCCAGTAGCAACACATTAGACCAGGGAGTGGAAAGAAACTTGGAGTTTTTTCCATGAAGGACTGCGTCCCAAGCTTTTCAGAGGACAACCATGCCTTCCTGCAGCCTTTCTACTGCCCTGGCAGTCAGAGACCAAAGATACACATACCTTCTTTCTGCAAATACATGTCTTTGTCATCAACCACACAGGCCTTGGCCTCAAGATCTACAGTTGGGTTGTCTGTGTGGGAGGTAGTCAGTATCTTGTGATAGCGTGGTATTTGTACAGGCCAGTACTCCTAGTTCCACTTCCTATGGGACCTTTGTTAGCATTCAGGAAAGAGCTCCTTTACTTTCTTAAGCTGTTTCCCTCCTTCCTAGTCATTGGTTCCTGTTGCAGGGGCTGGGGAACAGTTTGAAGGGTGACTCCAGTACAGAGCCTTACACAGGTGTCCCAGCTCTAGAGTCCTGATCACTGGGGGATCACAGATTTCTCCTTCTATGCAAGGAACATAGGATCTTGAGACGTCTCATCTTGCTCCCCATGTTTCTGTAGGAGCTGGTGCATTCAAAGTTTCCTAATGTGAAATGACCATTACAAAAGCATTAAATAAAAGCAAAATAGCTCTGCTAGGTGATACTTGTAGCATTTCTATTACCAAGGGGTCAGTCTCTGGGACTCTGCCATCTCCTAGGTATCCCAGGTCCTTCAGGGCTATAACACTTGTAATCCAGGGTAAATCTCTCATTACTACAGGCCATGGAGCATGTCTGAGAGAAGAAGCTTCTTTGTAGAGTAAACTCAGGGACTTCACAAGCACTGCAAGTAATCCCAGTTTACTACTGAACCACCTGATGTCTCTGTGCTGCTGGCTGAGGGAAAGCATTATGCAAGGTGCTGCCAAAGCCTCTGGTATGACACTGGATACATATCCAACTCCTGAGAAGACCCTACAATCTTTTGGAACTTATTAAAAACTACTAGCTCTGTGCAGTTGGTAAGACGATGAAGAAAGGCTGAGAAAGTTGGAGTTGTTCACCCTGGAGAAGAGAAGGCTCTGGGGGGAGCTTTATTGTGGTCTTTTGGTTCTTGAAGGAGCCTGTAAGAAGGATGGGGACAGACTTTTTGGTAGTGCTTGTCATGACACAAGGGGCAATGATTTTAAACTAAAAGAGTGTAGACTCAGAATAGATATAGAGAAGAATTTTTTTATGATGGGGTTGATGAAACAGAAGCATAGGTTTCCCAGAGAGGTGATAGAAGGCCCATCTCTGGAACCATCCAAGGACAGGCTGAATGTGCCTCTGAGCAACCTGATTGAGCTGAAAATGTCCCTGCTCTCTGCAGGGAGGTTGGGACAGAATTTTAAAGATCCCTTTTGACTCAAACTATTCTGTAAAAGTTCAGTGTTATCTACCTGGGTACAAATAACATCACCATTCATAATTCAGGACTCCAGGTTTAAACTAGCCTTGACTTTACAAAGCAAGGTTCCACCCATTCTGAGTCACAGAACAGAGGATATACCTCGGCTTCTGCAACCTTTGCACAAAATGGAAATACAGAAAACCACCAAGTACCAGTCCTTCCTCCAGTGGAAGTCAGTGGTCATAGGAGAGGACCTGGTGAGTTATCCCTAGCAGGCAGACTTTTCAGAGAAAGAAGGGAAACAACCCTTCCCTTGTAGCCTTCCCTTGACCAAAGCACAGTGGGACTTCGGCATTGACTGGTACTGTTGTTCACAATGTTTTCACATAGACTGCAAGCTCTGACAGTGTCTTCACACCCTTGTAGCTTCCAATGCAAGGGCCTGCCCACTTATTGTGGGATTCAGCATTAAGCATGCTAAGTACCTGCTTATTTCTTGTTGCTAGTGACTGCTCCTGAGTCACATTTGACTCATGCTTTCACTCTGTTGGTGTCCAGCATGAAAAGCGTGTCTGTTCCTACTGGCATTAAGAAACACTACAGTTTGGAGTCTATGCACTATTGACCCAGCTGAGCGGGGAGGTTTGAAGATGTCCCAGTAAACAGCCCAGCCTGAAAGGTGTGGGACTGAATGCTGGCAACAGTGAAGCCCCTTGCTCTTAACATTTTATGATTAATAATGTTTTTCCGGGGTAGCAGGAGCTGAAGCCACGCATACCACTGGGCAGGCACTGTACAAATGTGGAACAAATAGAACATCATTCTCACCTTCCTCTGCATCTTCCATGCCCCAAGTAAATTTTGTTTTAGGCAGGTGACATTACAGTCGGCTTCACTGAAGGTAGTGGAGCACATCGTCTGCTCAGAGGTCCTTAAAAGCTTTGCTTCTGTGACCCTTCCTATTATGGTTGTCTGAGGGTGGACTGAGCTGATTCCCACAATCCCAAAAACTTCATTTGTGTGAGAGAACACCCAACCCCGTGCTCAGCTCTTTGAGCCCACTTTAACCATGTAATTTTGCCCAGTGTCACTTTGTGTTTTCAGCATCTCTGTAATCTCTGCCAGATCTGCAGGCAGAGGGAAAGCCCTGAGGCCAGAACAGAACTGTGTTAGATTCCAATTGGTTTTTTTTGAAAATGACAATATATATTCAATTAACATCCCACACTTCATCACACTGCATCTCACTTTTGACTGAGGTACCAAGAGAACTGCTGCTGGTGCTTTAGCATGCCTAATTATGTTAGTAGGTTAAATGCACCTCACTTGTTTTGCTGATATTATCCAAAGCTAAATAAACAATGGACTAGACTTTGTCTGACACAAAGTGCAGTGGCCCTTGGTGCCATTGCAACCCCAGAACAGGATTCCTGAAATAGATCTGCAGAACACCCACAGGCAAAAGGTGTTAAGGTCTGAAGGTTGCCTAAGAGGTCTGGAGGGAGCAGCAGGGCGGGAACAGAACCGGCCCTGTTTCCTTGAGAGCTTTACCACTGGCTTTGCTTGGAGCCGTCATGCCATGGGTAAAACCCAGTTCCAGCTGTGACGCAGATCTGCAAAGCACCTCACATATGCCTGCCATCTCATCCTGTGCCATGTGTGGTTATTGTTATGGGGTTCTGTCACAACATCTTTCAGTTGCTTCATTTAAGTTTCTCTGCTTTAACCTGACATTTATCAATATGCAGCTCATACAGGGTTCCTCATTGTTATTTCATAGCAAAACAGCATGGCATAGATTGGAAAAGGTATCTTCCCCTCCTGTACTGTTTGATGTCGTACAGCTGTTCCAGAGTTTTCCCTTCCCTTTTCTGTATGTTTTTCTCTTTGTGTTATTTGGTCAGTATTATTTTATTTTGCTTTTTAATAAAACATTTTCAGTTTTGCATTTCTGTCCCTGTGCATTTCTCATAATTATCGTTTTCCTCGCCATTACATGTGAGAGAGGCCATGTGTGTAGTCTGGGTATCAAGATCACCTGGGGACAGCTCACCAGAGAAGGGCGTTTTCCTGGTGTGCCTCCATGATTTCAGGGGGTGCCTGCAGAGATCCTGAGGCACCACCACTGCTACCAGGGCTGTAGAAGCAGAAACATGATGACTCACATCATTCAACTGTCACTCAGCTGTGGAAATGGACACACAGAGAATCTCTGACCTGCAGAGTGCTCATTTGGCAAACACAACATACACAAGGTGTGAAGGAGACATTATCCCTTTGCTTGAGAGACCAATTCAGAACATTGAACAGAAATCTTGGAAAACTGCCCCAACCACAGAAATCCAACTCATTGTTGGGCTGCTTTTCCATCACCTCCAGGTATATGGCTAGAGAAAGTTCATTCAGCATCATACTTTCTCATCCAAGCCATCTGTTTGTCTTTTTGCTGTGCCTGCATGATAGGAGGTAGGTTAAGCATGAGCCTAGCGCCTCCAGACCACTAACAAAATGAAAACTTGTGACAATCTATGCATTTGGGATCGATGGACTAAGGGGTCTGTGGCTCTCTGTATTACATCCAGTTGGGACCTCCAGATGTTTGTCTTATCCTCTGTCAGATCTTGGGTCCATTAAGGGAGCCACAAATAAATGAACAAAAATACATCATCTTCATCACTGTCTGGTAAAGGTCAAAGGGTTTTAGTATAAAGCAGATACTCAATTCCCAGCTCTGGTGGTACCCAAACCCCCACAGCATTATTGCTGCTGCTTCTGGGAGGAACCATCCTGCCTGTGGCCACTCAGGATTTTCCTGAGCTGAGATTACATTGTAAAGTGAACATTCCATATTACCCTGGCTAGCCTAGTCTAAATGCATCCCACACACAGAAATAGCATCATACTTTTGGGAATTTGAGCATTTTGTCTGCCAAAAATATGCCGAGGGTTGCAACTTCAAAACTGATAAAATGAAACCATCACCATCAGCTCAGTCAAAGTGTTTCATTTCAGCAGTGCTGCAATTATTCACATTAATTGAACCCATGCTTTCTGAGGCAGAAGTTGGAATAAACGACCTCCCAGGGGCTGCTCCTGCCTGTGTTTCACTGTGATTCTGTTATTCCAGTTTCAAAAAGAAAGACCTTTCAAACTAGCAAAGGATCTTTTTCTTTCAAGAATTGCTGAGGCTTTGCTGATGTCCAAGTAGATCTCAATCAGTTATAGAAAGGTTTGAATGAGACCTGGGCTGAGTAGATTAGGAGATTGCTGACAATTCTTTGTACTTTTGAAATAGGGTGGTAAGTGTTTAATGGCATGAAGTGATAACTGTGATAGACTTGACCTGATTGTCTACTTTTGATTTCCATTAATTGATGTCTTCCTCTGTGTGTGTTGGGGCGGGGCAGCGAGGGAATCCCTCAGAAACCTGTATACAAGAAAAAAAATACTCCCAGCGGTTCAATTCAATTCCAGCATTATGTTAAAGAAGGTAACAGTGCCTTATTTTCACAGGTTCAGTTATTTTTGCTATCCTGAATTCTTGGTCACCAAATAATCTGGTTATGATGAGTTTCAGAGCTTCTCATATATCTTTGAAAAAACTATATATTGCTCTGGACAGTGTTAAATAACAGCACTTTGCGTTGCCTGCTGTGAGGTATGGAAAGAAACAGCCAAGTTTTGGAAGAATAAGAGGCATCACCATTGCAGAGCAGAGGCATTTTTATTTATGTAAGGTACCAGTGTTCCATTGGCAGGGAGGGAGAGGAGTCTGCAGACTGAGGACCCAAGGCTTTAGCAGTGTGAAAGGTAATGGGAGTGGTAGGTGTCTTCTCTTCCAGGACAGATCTTTGCAAGATTTCTAGAAGGGATTTTTTTCCTGAGTATGTCAAAGCTTACCGCAGTGCTCCCTGTCGTGCTTGACAACTGTCCTGTTCCCAGCTCCCTATGTCAGGCACCAGCAGTCGGTAAGCAGGTGAAAGTTTATTTTTTTATTATTTTCTTAATCAGCTCGGGTTAATTTGCTAAGTGCCACAGCCCTGTTACCACCCTTTCCAGTGCTCACCCATTAGCCATCACCCATGTTTAATGCATCCTGAGCCACAGATATGTCAAGGGCATCCTTCAGGTTTGCTGCTTCTCAACACTGATAATAAAAAGACATACCACCTTTGCCTGGCACTGTTCCAGCTCAGAGTCTTGCTGAGCCTTACAAACTGCAATTAAACCCAAGGGATGCTTTGAAGGACAGTATTTTCACCCCATAGTGACTAGGAGAAACACGAGGTTTAAGATCAGAGGGAGAGAGGGAGGTGGGTCTCAGCCTCAGCAGTGTGAGCTGGAGTCTTGACTACTTGACTGCTTCACTTTGTTACCCCCATACAAAATGCTACCAGAGCTGTGGGCCATTGGTTCTCCAACAAGAGCTGCCTTTTTATCAAACGCCCGCATTCAGATATGCAGCAGTAACACTGCGCCGTGCAGAAGTCAGAGATGACTCCTGGCTTAACTGCCTGTCCTGGTTTGCTCATTTCCACTACAGCCTTCTCAGAAATCAAGTGCAAAGCAGAAATGGTGCAATGGCTCTTGCATTCCTTGCTTGCAGGATCATGGGCAAGCTGAAAGTTGGTGGGTTTGCACCAGGTTTCCCTTTGTAAAAGACATCACTCTCAGTAAGACTGCAGACAACACCAAGCTGTGCAGGTGTGTCAATCTGCTGGAGGGTAGGGAGGTCCTGCAGAAGGAACTAGACAGGCTGGGTCAATTGGACAAAGCCAGTTCAACAGGAGGTTCAACAGAGCCAAGCGCTGGGTCCTGCATTTGGCTCACAAGAAACCCATGGAAGGGTACAGGCTTGGGGATGTGTGTTTGGAAAGTTGCTAGCTAAGAAAGGACCGGGAGGTATTGGTTAACAGTTGCCTTAACGTGAGCCATCAGTGTGCCCAGGTGGCCAAAAAGGGGAATGGCACGCTGGAGTGTATTAGTGTGGCTAGCCAGAATAGGGAGGTTGTCATCCCCCTGTCATTGATCCTTGTGAAGCCAAACCTTGAGTACTGTGTCCGGTTTTGGGCATCTCACTTCAAGAAGGGGATGGAGGTGCTGGAGTGTGTCCAGAGAAGGGCAACAGAAGAAGAATCTGGAGCACAAGTCCTATGAGGAGTGGCTGAGGGAACTGGGGCTGTTCAACCTAGAGAAAACGAGGCTGAGGGAAGACATTATTTCTCTCTACAGCTACCTGAGAAGGCATGTGCAGTGAGGTGGGGATTGGTCTATTCTTCAGAGCAACAAGTGATAGAATTAGAGAAAATAGCTACAAGATGTGGCAGGGAGGTTGGGTTTGGTTATTAGGATGAATTTCATTGCTAAAAGGGTTAACAGACACTGGAATATGCCCAGGAAGGTGTTGGAGTCACCATTCCTGGAAGCATTTAAAAGACATATATAGGTGTAGTGTTGAGGGGCATGATTCAGCAGTGACCTGGTAATGCTAGGTCAAAGGTTGGACTTTGATTATCTTAAATTTCTCTTCCAACCAAAATGATTTTATGATTGTGTGAAGGGGGAAGCTGAACACTTGTGCCAGCAAACAGATTCCTTCAGCTGTTGTCTCCCTTGTGCACCCCAATTCCTCTGCCCTTGCATTCTTAGATACCACTGAAGCCGTGTTCGACTTCATCCAGAGGAGCCGCAGGATGATCGTGGTCTTGAGTCCTGATTACTTGACAGAGAAGAGCATCAGCCTCCTGGAGTTCAAACTAGGCATCATGTGCCAGAATGCCATTGCCACCAAGATCATCGTTGTGGAGTACAGGCCACTGCAGTGCACCCACCCCAGCATCCTCCAGCTGAAGGAGTCCGTCTCCTTTGTCACCTGGAAGGGGGAGAAGTCAAAGCGCTCTGGCTCCCAGTTCTGGAAGGCACTGCGGCTCGCCCTGCCACTGCGCAGCCTGAGTGAGGGTGTGGGCTGGAACGAGAGCTGCTCCTCTCAGTCTGACATCAGTCTGGACCCCATCCAGAGGAGAAGGAGCCGATTGAAAGGGCAGCCTGAGCCACGGGGTGCTGCCCCAGTGACTCTCACTCCTGGAGGGACAGCCCGAGTCCCTGAGTCAAAGGCCAAACAGCGAGCCAAGCACTTCTTGATGTGCAGGTGTTGTGGGACTTACTGCAGTGGTGATGGCAGACTCAAGGGCAAGCACCGTGCTGTGGCTGAGCCCAGGTGGGACGCTTATCTCTGCAAGCCAGGTTCAGGCAGGTCCACAGCACAGGGAGTGCCAAGCAGGAGTCGACCTGAGCCACCAGCAGCACAGGCTCCTGCTCTCGCACTCTGCCATTACAGCGACCTGTCAAACAACAATGACTTCTATGTGCTCTAACCAAGAAGCCAACAGCACCACAGGTGCTGGATCAGCAAAAGAAACTTGCTACAACCTCAGATAAGGGTTATTTCACGGTACTGCAGGCTGACACTCACCATCAGTCACACTTCAGTGTGGAGAACTGCAATCACTGCTCTGGTGACCTGAGCCAGGAACCTGCAGCTACACACAGCAGAGGCTGGTTTGCTGCCTGCCCATGTCCTTCTTCCTAGTTTAAATTGCAAAATGAAGGAGATAATGTGTTTTTCTGGTGTTGGTTTCCCCCACTGTGGTTGTGCTTGCCACAGGGCTGCTGCTGGATGTGGGTGGGGAGGGCAGGTGCCTGGCTGGGATTCTGGAGGGAGGTTGTGGGGAAGAAGCAATCCTCCTGGATGAAAGTGTCCTCTGGAGAAGGAGGGACAAGCCTGCATTCTGCAAGGATTAAAACTTAGCTAATGAGGGCAAGAGGAACCCAGTGCCAGTGCAGGAGTACACAGTGTGGTACAGTGTGTCATCTGCTGTGATTTAAATGAATGTGATCAAAAGTTTTAAGACAAGTTGCTTCTCTCTAAATAAAACTGGTTTCTTTAACCTGCTGTTGTTACAAGTGCCACAGGAACTGGTAGATGCTGGAGCCTTGACATCAGGCCATGCCTGGGGAGGTGGTTTGACTAAACTGACTGATGTCCTCTCCTGGTCCCAGTGCTTCCAGCCAGCTCCTGGGCTCAGTCCCTCTCCCAGCTTCATCATATGATGAATTCATTCTGTCAGTTGTGTGGCCTTTCAGGCAGCAAGAAAGCAAGCCATTACAAATCTAGGAAAATATGATTTAAAACATTCTCTGAGTAATGAGCTCAGGGGTAGGAGCAAGACCTAAATCACTCACAGGAACCTCAGGCACTGGAGCTGTGAGGTCAAAACTCAGCCACACTTCATCAAATCACCAGAAAAGCCTTTGAACAGTCTCCCTGGGGCTGCTGTTTCATCAGCCCATTGAGCTGGCTGTCAGCAGTGTTTCCCACTCTTCATCCTCAATGAAAACTTCATTTGCCTTATTCTGCTTTGTATCACAACTCCTCTCTCCACTAAGGAAGGGCACTAATCCCGGGACTTGGCTGCTTGCCTTCATTTGACGCTCAGACACATCAGAGTGGGTAAGGCACCTCATTTGTTTTCATTTCCCAAGACAAGAAAAAAAGACTCCTCCACCACTCTGGTCAGTCTAGTTGTGGCCTCTCAGGTTGGTAAGTAATTATGGAATTTCTTCTGGCTTGGAAGTACAAACTGAGCCCATGGGGTACAGGGTGTGTGGTCTTCAGGACAAACCCTTATCTGGTGTCCTCAGGTGCAACCCTAAGTGAATTTACTGGAGCTGAGTAGTGCTGAAGCCCAACTATAATGGACACATCACTGGAAAGCCCAGAATTCCTAGGCAGCCCCTCTTCCCCAGTATTGCCCTGACTTTTTTGGTCCTTTCCTTCTGAGGCCAAGCACAGCTGATGACTCTCCCGTTACAAACCTCTGTGAGCTGAATCCAAACAGCCCTGCTGCAACCGACCAAGAAAATAAAAAGCAAAAAACCCACTGGTCCTGCGTGGACCAGAAATAAGGGAAAAGAAACCCTGCCAGCTCACAGGAATTAGAAATTCAGACTCTAGAGAAGGCTCCAGGCATGGATTTCTCTGAAAATGGCTGACCAAAGTTTCGTCTGCATGTGGCCGCTCTCGGTGACCAAAGAGGAGAAGGAGAAATGAGATCTTTGGAAAGTGGGATGTGCAATTGGTCAACTTCCAGAGGCAGTGTGGTTGTTATTTGTTGGCATTTCAACAGCTTTTGTTCATGGCCTGCCCTTACTTGACCATGGTGTTACCTCGGTCGAATACAGCAATCCAAATACATAGGAAACACCAGCTGGAACTTGTAGCAGATGTACAGGAAGGCTGAATTCAGCCTTCTTGGGCAAACTTTAACTCTTCATGAAAGAGCAAATGCAAACTGCGAAGGTCCATTGCTTCTTCTGTTGCTTCAATAGAGGTAGTGACATTTTACTACCTCTTTTACTACTTGCCAAACTGACCGGGTACTGGGACAGGATGTACAGAGAATAGAGGCTCTGCTCCCTGCAACCAGGATTGTGTGTTGGATAGTGTGTCTCACCGAGGATATGGGGACTAAACACATGAACCAATTTCAGTTGTATTTGGGTTATTTCCAGGCAACACTGCCCGATTTGGTACATGTGTGTTTGTCAGCTGTATACAGAAATGCAAAGATATCCAAAGTTAACAGTCAGTGCAATACTATCATCTCCTTCACCCACCCAATCCTCTAAGGAGATCTGTTCAGAGGGGAGACAAATTAGTATATATGGAGAATTCCAACCATATCCTAATATAAAAACATTAATGCAACCTTGAAATCCTACCTATGGCATGCAGTGGTACGAGGCTACCACACCATGATGTGCAGAGTCATTCGGACAACATTTCTGCTGTTATCTACAGGTTGTTGATCTGTGGAAGGCTCGTGGTGTCATGAAGATACTGAACAGGGCTGGCTATGCAGTAGGGAATGCAGGCAAATCACTTAGGCCATTTCAACATAAGCCTGTCTTCAGTTTAGTGACTGCAAGCTCTGGCACTAAGGAGGTGGCAGGAGGTCTTCCTGTCAAGTTCCACTGGACATGCCAATAATGGGCTGCTGCTCACACCTGAGATGTTGGATGAATCACTAACCTGCAAGTACTCACACAAATTCTCTTCTTAACATGAACACAACTTTTTTTCTCATCGACATTGATCTCAGAGCATCTGATCTAAGTGTATTTATAGCAGACATTTTCCCCCAACAATGGCAAGACTATGAAGGAACCAATAGGTACCAGAAATAGGGAAAAATGCTTCAAACCCCAAATCCTCACTCTATAATAGTATTTTCTTTTTCTCCTACTGTTATTCTAGCACAGATCTCCACTAAGGGCAACACCACTTCTAGAGTGGCATCTGCCTAGTGTGACATACTCAGCATAAAGGTATAACCAGAGACAAGTCAAGCAGTTGAGAGGAGACCATGTAAGGGGGTGCACCCATAGCATGGAGTTGCATCCTGAGTGATGTAGGTGCTTTCTTCCCACCATCCAGGCACTCAGCATCACCTGGCACCTAGGAAAATGCGAGGCTGTTCTGGAAATGTATGAGTTAAAACAGAGTGACACAAGTAGGGAGATGAACAACCATGCAAAAGAGGAACCCCTTCTTGATGTGGGTGTTCGTGCTATGTACTGACAATTACCACTCATGCTGGGGAGAGGCTTCAGCTCTCCAACAACATAACAAATGCAGCACTTAGGCCCCTTTTGCTGTGGTATTAATGAGACACATTAATGTTGCACAATGGTTTGTAAAGGAGTATGACTTTAATTCTTCATAATACCAGGCACAGTAATGGCCAGACATCAGGGGACACAGCATTTATACTGACATGCCTGTAATCAGCCTAATGATTTGTACTTCACTAATACAAATCTGTCACAAAGTAATTTGGCCTGAAAATATCAAAGGGTTTTCCAACCTGTCAGTATTTGTTTGAGGGAATAATCAGCCTCACCCTTCACATCATGCCTGGTTGCTCTTTTGCCCAGTTTTTTGCATCCAGACAGGGTTCTTGCTCTTTCTTCCCCTGCTGCAACAGAGGTACTCGGGGTCTTTTTGTCCGTGGGGGTATTTGCACACTGGTGTGAAATCACCTGACAATCCATTGCCCATGAAACACTTGTTCTCAAGTTTTCCAGAAGGTTTTCATCCTGGGTTTTTTTTGGTTTTATTATTTTTTGCTGTGTAATCATTTTCAGGCTGCAGATGGCACAGGTTTTCTCTCTTATCCTGGGCTGCCCCAGGAGGTGAATTTCGTGACCCACAGTTATTCACTGCTTCCCACTGACCCCTTCCTTCATGCCACCACATCTCCATGAGACACCAGACACTCACCTTTTCCAAGGAGGTGCTGTGATCTTAGATGAATTCTTTTGTTATGGTACAAGTATTTGCTTGGGGCCACTTCATCAGGCAAGCCAGATCACATTGCATGCTTGATGAATCGGGAAATAGTGATGACAGACAATCTTGGTGCCATCTGCCGTGATTATTAGCAAATTATGTTTTATTTATCTCTAGATCAGCCATTGACTGACTCCCATTAGAAACTTGTTCAATAACAAGTTCTCATCTTTTGGGACCTGTAGGTTAATGGATGAAGAACCAAAAGCTTGCATCTAATGTGCACAGGGTGATGCTTACAAAATGCCACCGCATCTATGGGCCCACATTTAGCAGCCAAGCGGGAAATACTATCGATGGAAAAAGGTGATTTGGGAATATCTGCTCCTATCAAGCCATGTTCAGTGGCGACTAACTAATTACACTGACACCTTGAGATTCCATATGAGGGCAATTTCGTATTGACCTACCCGGGAATTAGCCTGCAGTGACCCACATCTTCACAAAGAACTTGAGTTTCCCATTCAGGAAATCCCATTGTCACCAAACATTTCACAAAAAGCACACGATACATCAAAGTTTCTCAGGAAATTCTCTGAACGATCTGTATCCATAGCAAATAAAAACTATTTTATCCCCATTTAAATTGTATTTTTTTAACATGAGCTTGTTTTGAATTTTTTTTAAACAAAGCTCAAAAAATGTTACTCAGAGTGTCAAAACCAAGTTGGTATTGCACTTCTGTTTTTCTCACAGTGTGCTTTGTTAAGTCCTTTTCCAAACATTTCAGCTTAAATTAAAACAGCTTCCATTACAAACACATTATCATTGCTATCAGACCTGCCCTTTTCTGCATATTGATTGGCCCAGCATTCTCAGTTTTTAGCATCTGCAGTTTGCCAGTCTTCTGAGGTTTATCAAATAATTAGGTCAGTGATGCCATGAGCTCTTCCACTCAACCCTCTAGGGACTGAAAAGCCTCCAACCGTATTCTCACAGCTAGCTGGAAAAAAATCAACACTTGTGTACCAGACTGTATCAGATCCTCAAATCTCACTCATGTTTGTGCATCAGATCCAAAAGCTTGGCAGTGGATGCCAATGTCTTACTACCTCTTTCCTCCTATGTATTGCCAACACAAATGGAGACATCTCTGAAGTCAGTAATCCATGCTTTCTGCTCTGCTCATGTGCTTTCAATGCACACTGTGGCCAGTGAAAGAAATTATCCTCCATTCATGCTGCATTTTAATTGCATGCTCCTTTTTGGAGGCAGGCAAGAGTAACCTCTATCATTTTGCTTCATATCTCTGTCTCAAAAGCATCTGCTCCACTTCTGGTGATGCGGGAGAGAGCAGCTGCTTGCTCACACTCAGTATCAGCCTGACTGGCACATGTTCCTTTACGTGCATTTAGTGTTGTGATGGAGTCAGATGGCATTTCAGACTCACTCACTTTACCTTTCAGATAGGCACACATGGACAAAAGATATGAATAAATAATTGGTTATTGCCCCCTAACATCTGCATCTATTTTGGCTGAGTTAGTCTACTCCAGCAGGAAAATCCTGCCAGAGTACTGATTCACCCAATCAACTGTAAATGCTCAGCTGGTCTACTTTTGCCCAGGATTTGACACAAACCTGAACCTGAACAGAGAAAAGTGAGGGCATCTGGGCTGTGTGAAAACCCAGCTACTACCCATCTCCTCAAATAACAATTAAGCCACACATACAGCTGCTCTATTAATGCTGGATGCTAGTTTTCTGCTGGCCTGGCTTCGCGCTCCCTTTTCCTCTGAGGTCTTCAAGGACATATTTAATAAATGCCAATAATGTCATCAGAATCCATTCATAGCACTCCAATTGTAAGTACTTATTATTGCTTCTTTTAGGACATATGGAAATAGACCCAAGTAACTGAGCTAAGTTAACCTTTTCCTAGGGACACCTTGTACCTGTTTTTAAGTCCTTATCTGTGATCCAGACCTCTCCCACATGCCCCCTCTCACTCCTGCCAAGCTCTGATGCAGAGACATAATTTGGAAACTGTCCAGAGCTCATATCAAACCTAACACTTTGCTCAGTCCTTCAGCTCAACTGCTTGCAACTCCTCTTGCATAAATTTTATGCCAAGGTGGGACCCACATTCACTACCTTGTAAATAAGATTGAAGTAACTTAGCTTCCTATCTTCATGTCTAACACAGCTACCCTTTTTTCTCACCCGTCTTTATCTGAAGCTTCCGTTGTCATGTACGCAAGCAATATCCAAATATTTCTAGCTGCTCTACACATCAGCCTGGCTATTAAGCAGGAGACAGACTCAGTAGGTAATTTGTCATTCATATCTGGCTGTACTCCAACCTATATATTTACTTTCTTTCTCTCTCTTATTCCTCACTGAAATACAGCAGTTTATTCCTACCCCTGTGCCCCTGTACTGTAATAGCTGGATGATTCAGTTTCTAGCATACTCTTTCTCTCCATCCTCCAGGGATAAGGAAGTGTGTGTTAGGTGCTATACAAATGTCAGGAGACGTTTTCTGCTTTGAAGAGGATCTGCTCTCATTTTGTGCAACACAGGCAGCCTGACAGTGAACTTCCTGAAGGTACACTGTCTCCCCAGTTTGGCACTGCATGCAGTGAAGGGGTCAACATAACAGATGCTTTTGAGCAGTGACTTCATAAGCAAATGTTGTCCAAATCTGTGTGCAAACACCTGTCTGCCAGTTACCAGTGTAATGCTGGCACATCCAAATCTGAGCAGCCTGGAGGGTGTCACCTCCTGTCACGGGCTCGTTCAGTTTGGTGGGCAGCTTATATTTAGTCTTTAGTAGGTGGCATTATGAAAGGAGATGGGACAAGTAAAGATGTGGCAGATAAACTAGATCATGTCATTCCAATGTGACTGGCATTTTCAGCTAGACTTTTACTTATGATAGAGTTAGTTTATTTTTTAGTTTTTAAACAATTTTAAATACAGTGCTTGGCGGGGAAATAGCAGCTCTCCATTACAGTACTACAAAGTGAAACTGTGACCACTCATTTCACAGACTAAAGGTAACCCTCATTATTCTCTGTTGAGCCAATGCTTTTACAGGGACACTGGAATTAGAAAAGAACCTTACCCAAAAGCAAGCTCAAGAGCTATTGTTTAGAGTCCACAGCTGCCTGGCTGACACCTTAGCAGCTTACCTCATTAGCTGATCTCATCTTTGTCACTCATTTAGGACAAGTAGTTCTTATTTGATTTTCACGGCTTTCCTCTCAGGTTGGCATTTTGGCCTTTCTTTTTAAATATGATGTGCTGTAACCTCCCTCCCCTTGTAACTCAGTGCAGTTAGATCTTGCTGCCTTTCATCCCCGGCTGCAAAAGCAGAGCAGACAGGATTGACACTAGTCTGGTTACATGAATATTTTCCTGTATTTTTGAAAGATAGAAACTACCAAATAATGAAGCAACATTGCTAGCAGGTGGCAGGGAGAATCCTTGCAAGGCCCACCTGCAGCATCTCCATTAGTACCTCAGGCAACTCCCTTAAGATTCATCCCATTAACTAATCAATGCTTGGTAATTACACCAGCTGTATCTGAGGAACATAGCTAAGCTAGGAAGCCCTCACAGAAATGTGTGAGAAGCAGAACTGGGTTGAATTTTATCACTGCATATCTCCTTTAGAAGGTGGAAGTAGATGTGAAGATTACCAGAGATCGCATTTTCCTCTGAATCGGTATGGTAAAGTATGGCTTATTGTTTCCCTTAAGAAACAACAAAAAAACCAGAGAGGTGGATATCTAGGTACTTGCTAGTAAGAGTAAGATACCTTACTCTATTCAATTGTCTCTAGTTAGATGAAGACTTCATTTCAGAACAGAAAGATCTGAGGTTGATCCATTAAGCTTTGTAGAGTTAATATGTGGCTTCTGTGTTGTCTGTATTGGAAATCTGAAGGTAAATGATCAGGTGATTTCCTGTCACCTTAAAAATTAACTCCTTGTTGTTTTTGGGGTTTGCATTTCCAGTTCTAGCAGAACTGACTAGACAAGATTGTACTTCTCTGTGCACTCAGTGTCCTCTTATATGCTAAATAGATGTTTTGTCTGTAACATTATCATAAAAATGAAGTTTCCCTAGATTAGCTGTTGCATTGCACAGGCTATTCTGGACCATCGAAGCAGTCAGGTAAGCAGCAGTGATAAATGCAGTGAAATCCATAAGGGCTTTGTACCTTTGACACTGCCAGCAGCGATAGCTAGGGCAGGCTGATGAATGCTTAGGGATATTGCACCTTTCTGAAGTGTCTTGGGGTGGGGGGGGACACAACTGTCTACAGAGATAAGTGGTGTTTCTCATAGATGGGGTCAGATAGTGCCCCTCAGGTACAGCCTGGAAGGCAGGTTATCCTCATAGGAAATGCAACCAGCACTTTGCACATCCCCCTGCATTAAACACACACAAGAAAGTGCAGTAGGTGGCTAGTAGGAGCCCCTTATGATACAGCAGCAGTGCGGGGCTTGGCCATGGATGGCCCTGTTCAGAGCATTTCTGCTGGCATTCACCTTGAGCTCTGGGTTCATTCACATTTCTGCCACAGGACAACACACCTGTCCACTCTGATATGGCAGCTGTTTGGAGATGTCTTACCTGCTCTGTGTGTTCTTGCAGGGAGGTGTCAGTTCCTCTTGCGTTAATGTGGATATTGGGAGTGCTGTGGTATTTGCTTTGTGCTCGGGATGGGAGCTCTTCTAGAGTCCTTCACCTACTTCATGTGCAGATACGCACACTTCAAGCCGTCCACTGTATCTCAAGAGTGGAAATGTTTGCTAAAAATATTTATGCAGAAGTTATTTATGACCTGGCCCACATCAACCCCACGGCAGCTGTTACACAATGCTGCACTAAGAAGCCCTTATCTGAAGGAGCACACATCCGGTTTCACAGCCCACAAGTTACCAAGAGGCAATCCTACTGACTTTTCAACCAAAACCCAGGAATTTGAGGCCTGGACATTCAATTTAGATGACTAATCTTGTCAAGCAGGCGCTCTCAAGCTGCCTTCTTGTGGCCCCCTATTCAAAGGGGGTTCTGGTTGGAAGACTCAGACAATGATGCACCATTCCAAGGCATGGTACCTTTCTCCCAAAAAGCTGGAAGCAGGTAAAGCAGGTCACCCTAGCTGGCATTGAGTTCCACATTAGAACTGTTTTCTTTCTATATCTGTTGTAGAAATCATTGCATAGAAGAGGAAGGAGATTTCCCCCTCAGCTGACATTGGTCACATAGCCACAGGGCTGAGCACAGAAATCAGATCTGACTCACAAACACACTTCACTGACAGAGTGTATATCTAGCCGAGGAGGCTTTTGGTTCATTCTCAAGTATAGGTAAGAATTGTTTCTAAATCCTTGATTTAAAAAAAAAAATACGCAAAATTCAGTGCAAGGGAGAACCCAGCCTTTTGATCTTGACTATCTCACATTTTGTGCTGAAAATGCATCCTTGAAGTCCTCTGAGATGCTAATCTTTGAATGTCTTTACTAAAACTTCAAGAGTTACTTGTTATGGTGAGGCCATGAGAAGCAGGAGATGCTCTCACTATAATGGCATCAGTGGGCCGCAAGTGTGCTAGAGGAATGACAGGAATATTAGCACTTCCCTGCCCAAGTGCTCAGTACCAGTGCCTGTGAGTTGGTGGTTAGAGCGTAATTTCCCAGTTTCCTCATGAGATGGAAGGGGAAGAAGCACTGAAAGCCTTACTGCTCTCAAGCTAGGATCACACACATTTGTTTTCCACTCTCCATCAAGTTACTCACTGTCTCAAGTAATTCACATTGGTTTGACACACTTGTCTTCATCACATCCCTGCTGGCAGATCCTTACTGTTTTGTTATCTATTCGGTACTAATAATGGGATGCTCAGTAATCACTTGCTAGTCCTGGCTCCTGGAAACGCTAATCCCCAGAGCCCCTCTGTTTTTAAGAGAAGTATTACTCTTGCCTGTTTCCACTCCTTTGGGACCTCTGCTATCATCTTTGCCTCCTCAAATGCAATCACTAATGGTTCAGAGATTCAGTGCAGCTAATTCTTTAAGCTCTCTGGAGGTATATCAGCAGGCCCTGCCAGCTTGAATACATGGGGTTTTTTAAATCTGGTTATTTCTTTAAATCATTCTTCCATTATGCTCTTTCAGTGTAGCACATTTCCTTAATACAATCAAACACCTTAATTGCTTAGTTAGAATTAACCTTTTTGTAAAAACAGAACATTATTTTTGAGCCTTGACCTGTTTTTTTCCCCGTTTCCTCTTTTTTCTCACTAAGTAATGGGCATCTTTTGTCATAGGCTGCTGTTCTTTCCCTCGTACTTCCAACTTCCTTCTTGTTAATGCCCAGGCCAAAATGCTGCCTTCTCAGGACTCTTACTAGCAAAAAGGATGCAAAGAAGCTTTCAGAGACAGAGAGTCATGTGGGATGTACGTGCTGATAACACCCATATGCTCTTGGTAAATCTTCATGGGTCTGCAGGACTTTGTTAGAAGCCGGTGGGTGCCAGTGGATAACTCTGAAGGGAGCTTATATTAGTGCCATTGGAGCTGCTTTTGTTAGATTTCAGCAGTGTTCGACTGAACCTGTCTCTGTGTGGTATCTGTGTTCCTCAGGTCAAGGAGAACAACACCCTCAGATCTCCCACCAAGGAGCCAGAGGAGCCCAGGAGCCACAGCTGCCTCAGCTGTGTCCAAGCTTAACCTACAGCTCTGCAGACATGGAAATCCCCATCAATACCTATGTTTTTACACTGAGGACAGGTGTCTACAAGAATAGAGCAAGTAACCAGCTCTTTTAGATACATATATGGGAACTCAGAGGCGACCAGCTTCTGATTAACCCTATATATTACTTCCCAGCATTAGTGAATTGTTCTGTGAGACAGAACTGCAACTATATCAGGTCCCACTGTTCAGAAAACTATGAATTTCTTTTCCTGATGCTGTTCCCCTTCTGCAGCTGCCAAGAAGAGCTAAGGGACTTGATCAGTGAAAATGAAGTGATTCAATTCTAATTTTTCAAGTCTAAATCTGTTATGAAGATCAGTAGCAAACTAATGTACAAGAGACTATCAAGCGTTTGCTGCTGTGGTTTTCCTTCCTGTGAAGCACTTTGTTATTATCAGAAGATCTTGAACTCTCGGTTGTGGACTATGAAACAGTCCCTCTGATGTCTCTAAAGGATCAAAAAACAAGAAAAAGGTTTTAAAAACCCTCAAATTATTGTTTCAGGCAATCAGTATTTTCTAGCTGACCAAACGTTGGTAGCCAGGGATGGTAAACTGAAGCCTGGAGAGGTGTGTGCATGCACTGTAGCTGACAGTGAATGCAGGTACACAGAGTTTGCCTGTGTAAGAGCAGCTCATATCTTATGGGTGTCATCTGAGCGTATCTGCCCAGTTTTAGAGCTAAGTTAGCTAGATCCTGGCCATGCTGAAACCCAGGCCTATTCAACTGGTCTTCCTTGATGCCATCTAAGGGCTGCTGGTGCCAAGAGCTCTAGAGAGCACAGAATTTAATTTGTAGAGAAATGCATTTTGGAGAAGTAAGCCCTGCAGGTAATAATTATTCTTGGAGTCATATAGGTAAAAATCAGATGAGCCTGCTCTGAATTGTCTTCTGGCTTTATTCAAGCTACTGAATCCATGGCAGAGGCCAAGACAGACACAGCTCAGCACGGTTTGGCCCAAGTTGTGGCCTAAAAAAGCCCAGCTGGAAACAATTTGCGAGAGTGAATTTGCTGTAGAAAAACAGAGAAAAAAAAAAAGCATCCTTAAAAAAACCCTGATGGTGAAGAGGAGTTCTGGGTACCCAGCATAATTATGGAGCTGAGAGCCAGACAACATTTTCAAACATGGTTTGGGACTTGGTGTGTGTCTTTCCCAGTTTCTTCCAAATCTTCCTGCAGTGGGTCTCTCAGTGATTTAAGGACTAGGGCCAAACATTCATCTCATACCGACAGTAACCCACACCAATTTGCAGAAAATCTTAAGACTGAATTCTTAGGTGGAATTGCAATACTCAAATGAAATATGTTGGGAAATTAGTGGCAAGTCAGGCTATCTAATGCAGTCTCTCCTCTTTCATTCGCTAATTAGTTGGAGTCGACTTTGGATCTGTTATGTATGGTGTGTTTGGTTTGGGTTTTTTTCTCAGACTAGTCAGTGGTGTGGGAGAATGGCTCCCAGCCTGCTTGGAATACTTTTGTTAATTAGTCTTGGCACAAAAGCTCAAGACTATGTTCTAGTCGTAAGTTTTGCATTAAAATTAATTTAGGTTTGCTGATTTTGCTGTTGTTGTTCAGTGAACATTAGTGCTCAAAGTGTATTTCTTACTGTTCTTGTCTGAGTATCTGAGAAAAAAAACTAGTATTTACCCATCAAAACATCTACATTGAGGTTGAGTTTCTGCAAAATAAATGGTTTATATATAAAACCGTATCTCTTTTTTCCCATTACATGATCATAACCCTGTTTTCTGACCACAAAAGTGGACTGTAGGAGAGTTTCCAAGTGGAAATTTGATTTCTTTGTGTTTCTGCAATACTGAGGAATCTATTTGCTTTCTTGGCTTGTAGCAAAGACAGACTAGCATTTTCAAACTGCAGCATAAATATTAGTATTTTAGCTTTTGACTGTTCTATATAGTATTTGCTTTCCATATGGCTCAGCAGTTACAAACACCTGAATAGTTATTCTAATCCCTCTCTTCCATTGCTGCTGTTTAAACAAAGATCAGCGGTGTTATTTTTCCGATTAAGTGCTCTATTAATAGTCAATACACAGACCATAAGACCACAGACTGTGGCTCTATAGGTCAGAAAATATGAGCTCATGTTCTGATGAATTGTCATTTGTTTCCCAAGAGTTTGTAGGCAACACAGCTTTGGGAAGGAATGTGGAGCAACTATTTTTGCTTCCATTATTCACCCTGTCCTTTTCCCCCCAAATAGCCTCTTTTCAGTTTTGAGGCGTGTGCAGACTAGAAATAGCATCAGCCCTGGAGGATCTTCCTTTACAATTCACTCGGACATTCATTCCCCAATCTAGGGTGTCTGTTCTAAAATTTTCATAATAGCTTCTTCCTTTGCTCCATCCTGTGTGCCTCTACCTTGGGAGAGAGACATCTCAATCAGGCCAAACAAAGTCAGAACAACCTCATCGCTTGTGTGCTAGGCAGCAGATGTAGCAGGACTCGATTTTTATTAATGGGAGTAGATGGTGCAAAAATTCCCTGTTTTATGCTTAGTAGTCACTAGAGGGCAAAGCAGGTCTCTGCAAGCAACCCTGCAGTCCAAACGTACCGTATTTAGCTCCAGCCTTTGTCCAGTGAGCATTTCGTGTGGGGTCCTCTCTGCAGGGACAGAGCTCAAGGCCCCAGCCTGACTGCTGATTTACCTGGTTTGAGACATAGACAACTTTCCGCAGAGCAATTATTGAATGTTTTTGGCTTGACATCTTTGACCTTGTTTAGTTTATATAGGAACATCTTATAAGGTCGAGGCAAGGGTCCCTGTAGTGCAGCATCCATGCAGTCATGCATCTCACTACTAGGAGATGCCAAGGGGAAAATACATTGAGCTTCTTTCCCCAGAATATTTCTCCAAGCAGCTGTGGCTCAAGCAATTTAGGATGCAGACCTCATACTTTTGCAGATAACATGCAGGGTTTTTTCTTCAATTTCTTACTGATTTTGCATCCCAACAGCCCTTAGCTATCTGCAGTGCACTTGCACAGAAAATCCAGATTTAACTTGGGCATTGTGTGAGAAATCACAATGGTTTTGCCTGTCTTGAACACACTGACTTCTTGTTTCTTGCTGTGTCCTCTCACATTGATGTTAGAGGAAGCAAGCTGCAGTCACCTTTCCTTCCTCAGCAAGGTCCATTGTGACTTGAAGTAGCTCTGCCACACTCTCACCTATTTATTTTTCCTCTTCTAGGATGAAAATCCCTAATGTATGCAGTGGTTTGGACATTTACAAAGTCGTTCATCCTGCATGGCAGATCCGCATGAATCCTGATTAACTTCTTGAAGTCAATAAGAAGCTACCCAGGGAAAAGTAGACTAAGAAGGCAGAGGAGGACAGTTGGAGGCTTAGACCTAGAGATGATAACTCCAGGGCAACAAAC
The DNA here is from genome assembly GCA_013397515.1 of Upupa epops. Classification (NCBI taxonomy): domain Eukaryota; kingdom Metazoa; phylum Chordata; class Aves; order Bucerotiformes; family Upupidae; genus Upupa; species Upupa epops. Next base: position 20,722 of record VZRI01013878.1, on the reverse strand, counting down.
CATTTGGCATGGCATGGCTGTGTCTTCAACACACTCAGAAAAAAACCCAACCTAAGCCAGAATAATAACCTGAAGTGTTTCATTGTGAGGATAAAATCTGTTGACGCAGTTCCAAAAGAAAGCTATTTGCTTGTTGTGCACTAAAATGCATTGGGAGAGGCAATAAGCCTTGACATTTTACACCTCACATGTGTGCTGCTGATCTTCCCTATTCTCAAAGATTTGGTGAATATTAGGGCTCTTGACATTCAGACCTTAATGTTTTGGCTTTTCTAAGATAAATAGTGGTCTTCAAGATCTGCTGCCCAGGCAAAACTTCAGTCACAATTGTTCTAAGTTTGGATGGAACACTTGCAAAGCTTCCCCTGTTCTTCACTGATCTGAGATCCCATTTTTCAATGAAGTTTCTGTGTACCAAGACTCAAATCTGCAGTCAGTATTACTTCATAGAATCATTAGGGATGGGAAAGGACCTCAAAAGGTCATCTAGTCTAATAGCCCTGCTACAGCAGGACCACCTACACCAAGTCGCACAGGAACACATCCAGGCGGGACTTGAATGTCTCCAGAGATAGAGACTCCACAACCCCCTCTGGGCAGCCTGTTCCATCGCTCCCTTACCCTCGCTGGGAAGAAGTTCCTTCTGATATTGATATGGAACCTCCTATGTTCCAACTTGCATCCCTTGTCCTATCACAGATGACATTGAGAAGAGCCTGGCTCCATCCTCCTGACACCCACCTTTCATGTATTTATACTCTGCCACTTACTAAATCCTGCTCATGAGGAAAGCAGAGGTAGTCACAGGCCAGCTTACATGGCTGTTCAGCTGTTGACAGGTGTACCTAGTGCTGCAGGGGTGAGCTGAGCTCCCAGTGGAACTCTGCACTGGGCTGATAAGGGATGTCATAGGAACTGCAGGGTTCCCCTTTCTAGAGTGGCTGCATATTTTTTCCATGCACATGAAAAGCTTTTCAGTCAGAAGGGCTTTACTCTGCGATGTCACCTCAGGCTGCACACTCAATACTGAGCCAAAGTCAACAAAGTCTGTGCTGAGGCCTTGCTGCTGAGAAATGGTAATTGCTTTGTGTGTTGTGCAAATGTCCCACATAGGGTGACTTAGCTGAGAGTTTTTACTGTCTTGAAATTCCTGAAGTGAGTGAAGTGCCTGTAACAGCGATGTCTATGACATCCCAAAAGGTGCTGGAAAGGCCATGACTTTCTTGTCAATGGCATCACAGATCTGTACCAGCATACATCCAGCTCCAAACTGCACTCCCAGTAGAGACTAGGGAACTATCCGAGGGCAGAATGTGTGGCCCATGTGATGCAGAGTGGGGTCAGAGCATGCAGCAGCTGCTGAGCCACTGGCTGGAGTTACTCCACTTCTGCAAAAGAGCAGTTCTCCCAGCTCATACTAAGAGACACATGGAAGTCAGTGGGAGTGTGTGTTTTATTTTGGTATATCTACATTTGAGGCTATGGCAGGAAGGACAAGGATCTAAAGCTACCCTTTTTTAACTTTTGCCTATTTAAAGGGAGGCATTTGAATGCCTAGTATGGACTTCTGGATTGCTAAACTCAAACTTAGCACAGGGATAATTCTAAATTCTCATCACTTCTGGAAAAGGGACTGTTAAATAGGTCAGTAAGTGCCTTATTTCAGCCACTCACGCTGGAGAAATGTAACTATTGAAAGGCAAACAGAGGCCGAGATTAGACCTGGATGCAATACTCTGCAGTACAACAGCAGAGGCAACATGGGAACCTTAAAACACGAAGCCCACAGTGACATTTAATGACCCACCTTCTCACAAGGAAGCAAACCTTTCTTGAAATCTCGTTTCCATATTAGAGAGGAGATCCACAGTGCTACAAGACCTCTGAAAGTGACAACTGGAATCTGATGTTTTTAGGTTTTGATTCATGCGGGGTTCACGCTGGATGGTCAATCAAACAGTGATTCGTGGTATCCTGCTGTGAAATGAGCATGCTACTGTGCCTTTTGGAGTCCACAGAAGGACCCTGGTATGCAGTGTAAGCAGTCTCCTATATGAACATGAGAATGGCTGTACTGCCTCAGTCCAAAGGTTCATATACTTTGATGTGCTGCTTCCAGCAGTGACAAAACAATCCACAGGAAAACATATAAGAACTTGCAAGAACAACAGACTCTCCCATTTGCTGCTCATGAACTTCCAGAGCCAGGATTTTCTCTGTCTTTGGTAACTCAATGCATTTGTCTTTCAGAAAATGCTTCTGTCCTTTTTGGTTTCATGCAGCATTCACAGCATCCTTAGGCAGGGAGAGACTGAATTAATCTGAGAATCAAGTTAGAGAAAATGGGTATGAGGAACACTTGGAAACTGCATGAAAAACCGAGCCAGGTCTTCTGGCTCAGTTTCTTGACGCAGCTGTAAGGAGGCCTTTTCCCAACATGCTGAGTCTTTGCCACAGCTTTACATTTGCTGAAACAGTTTGTGAAGAATCAGGAACATACGGACAAAAATATTATTGAGGTATTTTGCATGAATGTGAGCAAAAGGAGCCAACTGTGGGACTATGGGATGGCCCCACCCAAACCCACATGTGTTCTATAGGTCCCGGAAACAAACCTGTTGGCTCAAATAGCATCATTGTACTAAAGTGAGCAACCTTTTTTGAAACATTTAATGACAAATGTTTAAACAGCTGCCCTCATAGGATTTGGGGAAGGAGAGTAGTAAGGCATTGTCTTGTATTAAAGCCACAACTGGAACTTGGCCAGAGCTGAAGAATTCATAGGTGACCTGAGTACATTTTTCATGCATTTTGCTGAATCCAGTGCATGGCGTAACTCTCTCTGTGGGAGATTTAGCCAAACAGTCTGAAGAAAAGAAAGAAATGTGGACGAACCAGCTTCTGTGATTTATTGCCTCAAAGCCATTCAGTAGAGATTGTCCCAGCTGGTCACAAACTACATATTTCCTACTTCAGTGGAGGGGAAGAAGGGAACTGGATGCACATTTTGCCCAGATAGAGATCTCTATTCTTTAATTTATCTCACACACTTAAGACAAATGAATAGTAGTGTTGATCTTATCCCATATTTTATTTATTGCTTATTTTTTTTCCCTTTTCTCAGACCTTCCCCATACGCACTCCCCTCCCTCCCCGCTTGGTGTTTTTTTTTTTAATTTCCATTCCTTCAAGTTCAGTTGAGATTTACAGAAAGAGAAAGAAGTCCATCCCTTGTCCAACAAGATGGGAAGTTTCTTACATTAGCTTTATGTGTGGCTTGGAGATTGAGGCAGAGCAAACCTCCTTTTTCTTATATCCTTAGTAACTGTAATGCTTCATCAGTGAACATTAGCAAATGCTCAAGAATACTAAATCCTTTTTTTCTTTCTCTTAGTACTGCTACTTCTGGTTTTCTCCCTAAATATGAATTGAGATTACAAGTCCATTAATTAAAACCATTTTAAAGATCTGAGTGTTTGTATTAGTTCAGTATTGTAAGATTACTTTAGAAGTAGAGAGGTTGTGGTGCCATCTTAAGGCTGTTTGAATTGGTGTCCCTTTGGAGGACATGTATCTGCAATATGTGCTCCTCATATCCATTCCTGTCACTGTGGGGAAGTTAATCCCTAGGATCACACTGTGGATGACAAGAACTAAAAAGAAAAAAAAAAAACAGCTGAAACTAAGAGAAACCCAAGTCACACATGAAATGCATTTACTGTGGATGTCAAGTACTCAGCCGAAATTTTTCTTGTCTATGGCTCTGCTCCTCTTAGTTCATGCTATTTGCTAATGCAGACATATTCTTAGAAAATCCACAGATGTTCCCCAGTGCATTTGAAGGTTCCATGGCTAAGCAACTCCAGCATAAATCACAAAATAACAGTAAGAAAATAAATGTGTTAGAGGCTGGGTGTCTTGTGTGTCACCCTTCTGCCTGCAATCCATGTGAAAGGCAACTTCTCCTGTCATGACAGACAGGAATTATTTAAAATATGATTGTTCTTTTATTTCCATGTAAATAAAGTTCTTATTTCTACAATATGCTGGATTGTTTGGCCTGGGAAACCCTCCATGAAAAGGGGGTAAATGTGGGTTTCCTCTGATGGACCTTTATGAGGCACAGGATTCAAAAAGCAGCTCTGCGTTGTAGAAAATGCCATGCCAAAACTTTGTCCACACGTCTAGAAAGCTATTAATTACTAAGTCATTTATGATCCTGCTCACCTGCAGCATCAGCATCCCAGAAATACAGATGGCTTGAGGACTCAGCTTCAAGGACAACAACCTATCAAACATCACATGAGTATAAATCCCCATGTTCTCTGACTTCCCATATTCTTCATCCCTGCTGTCCCTTCAGATGACTATAAATAAATCATTCATTCATCCAAGTTTCCTAAAGTACGGTAACCATAGCACTGTGGGGCAGAGGGGTGCAGCATGAGGAAGACTGTGCTGTTGGGAGTGGGATTAAATATTCCTCACCATAGCACCTGGATGCCTGTGCTCCATACCCTCATGCTCTGACCTGAGTGTACACACTTTGCTTCCTTTCTGGTGACAAAGACATTAAGTCAAATCAAGAGTGACTCTTTAGAGAGGGAGAGAAAAAAAAGCAAATAAGACAGAGCTGACACATATCTGCTCCCCACAGACTGCTCTGTCCTCTGATGTCAACCACCACTTCAGTAATAAGAGAAAATCACTTATCCTTAATTTTTTACCCATAAGTAACCAAGTCACTATGAATGTTTAGAAGGAGGTTCATGATGGTGCTGAAACTGAGAAGGGAATTTGATATCTTGTTCTGCTGCATATTTTTTGCTAAAATATTTTATAATAAATTAATTAAGTTCTGGAAAAGGTCAAAACCCTCTTTGCCTGGAAGTTTGCTTTCAATTAAGATACATTACTTCAATAACCCAAGATTCCAATGTTTTTTTTTCAGGACTTTTCAGGAAAATGCAATTAAAATGTAAAGGATTGTTAGTAACTCTGACAAAACGATAACTTACTGCATCTACCTTGTTTTATTTCATTTTTAAATCCATGAGGCCAAATACACTGAAGTGCTGAGCCATCAGCACCCATCGAGCCCATGCTCTACCTCTCTGGTGCAATCTCCAGAAGTCAAGAAGTAACTGACTTTGTGGACCTTTCCTTTTCTACAATCTTGGTAGAAGTCTTGCCGTCTTCTTGCCCATCATTTTCCCAGGCTTTTTTGGACATAGATTTCCTGGAAGGAAAGCTGATACAGAGAGAATCAGCCAGGCTTCCTTGCAGCCATGAGATCTGCACGTGGGAATTCCTTATGAACACAGACCTTGAAACCCAATGAACAGCTTTGGGACTTAAGGGTGTATTTGAACTTCACAAAAATAAGCGACTCAGTGAATATGAATAGCCACAGCCTCTGTGTTGCAGCTTACATACTGCTTCTGCAAACATGGTGGTTTATAATTGACTCAAAGGAGAAATACATCTTGCAACACCCACCAGCCTCTGCAGCCAGGGTGGTTTCCAACCTGAACACCTTGCTGATGTGTTTTTATCCCATGGAGAGGTTCCAGCACCATGCTGACCATGATTTCCTTTACCTAACAGGTGCTAGTGCTACTTTATTTTGCAAACCAGGCAATGAACTATCGAGAGAATAAAGAACTACTACAGCTGAGTAGGTAGGTAAAATGGAACGAAAGGGAGTAACAGCAAAGAATGATTTTGCAGACAAATCCTCCACACTATTGAATCATTGCTGGCACAGAAACACTCACACCCCCCCAAAAAAACCCCCAATTAAATATCAGAAAAGTCATGCTTCAATTCATCACCGTTGCATTATCTTTTTCCTTTTCTTTTGGTGGTTCAAAATACCTACAAGTATGCTGTCCTCCTTGAAGGACCCTCCTTGAAAATTAAGTGTGCATTTCAAAGACTGTGTACTCTTTGTGCTTGGCTTGAAGAAATATTTGTTGGGTGTAAAGGAATAAGGAATTTAAATAGCTGGTAGTAAGCAAACGTTCCACTACCACCTGGCCAAAACACACTGAAATATAGGACAAGTGTTGGCCATGCTGGACAGGAGTTGCATCTTTTCACCTTAAAAGCAAGTTGGATCTCCTGTAAGGGTACTGCAAAATCAAACACCCCAAAACCTGTCAGAAACACATCCAGAGATAGGTAAGTTCACACTTGTTGGTGTGACAATGCCATGGAGGTGAAGGTGAGGACAGGCTGCCTCAGCATCTGAAACCTAGTCCTGGGTAGGGTCTTGAGCTGTGACACAGCTGTACTGCTGACAGGGCTACAGCTAGCTGGTCCCAAGGGTACTGGATCTACATGTGGCCCAGCAGCAAAAACATGTGTCATCTGGTAACATCCCCTTCCTGGTCTCCCTGCTTTGAGCTCTATCCTCTCAAAACCTCCACGAGACAGAAAAATCCTAGTACCTCACGCACACAGGTGGGGACCCAAGGCCAAGAGAAAGAGAACAGGAGACAGCTCAAGTATTTCTGCCAGTTTGTGTTACAAGCTGGTTCCACATCATCCACTGAAGCTACCACTGATGAAAGAACAAGAATTTTTTGTTTCCATCCCAAACTAAGCCATTTGGTATTAAGTCACCTTTTCTCACAGTTCCACACGAGTCCAGTTCTCTCAAAACAGAACTTCTGATGAGCTGGCAGGAGAAATAAAAACAAATTCAACCCCCCAGCATGTGACACACTCTACCTGCTCCACATTCCCCAGGCAAAGCAGGGACAGATGATTTTGATCACCTTTTGTTTGTTGAACAGGGTACAGATGGGACAATCAGTTCAAATAAGCACCTAGAACAGAACTTAGCGTGTATTTGCTCTTTCCTAGCTTTTTTCATTTAATCTCAGATGCCAAAGCACCTTACCATGATGATGAATATTTGAAAGTCTTTGAAAATTAAAATGAAATATGTGTATTTTTTGTAAGTTGAGACATCATATAAAAGAGAACTCTCAATGTAGTGTAAATAGTTACCAGCCTACTTCTGTTTGTTTTTCAGACAAATGGTCTGAGTGTGCTATGCCTTGTGTTTGGAGACAATCCTTGAGCTGAGCTGATGACATGCTGTATCTCTCTTCTCTCAAGGTATCTAAAGTATCATGTACTCAGCTAAGGAGAATGGAAGAGGTGCTAAATTCTGGTATCATCCAAAGATTCAGTAAGCTATGACATTTAATGGCCAGGCCAGGAGTGAAGCACATCTGGATTTCGTATCTTGCTTGGACACTGAACAGACTAACAGAAAAGCTTTGATGTGCTTTGGGTTTGGGAATTTTCTGTTGTCATGTTGGGTTTTTAAATTCTAGTGTACAAACTGCAATAATTCTTCTAAGATACCAATTGGCTGCTGTTTTAGAGATACCTTAATAAATTTGGGGTTGCTTGTCCCAGGACTTGAATTCTTCCATATGCATTTGAAGCAGATTGAAAACTTTTTCCAAGTTTATTTCAAGCCTTTTTCATGCAATCTCCTAAAAAAAGCTCAACTTTATACACACAGAAGAGCTAAATCAGCTAGTGACTGAATTAATTTCTGGAGAATGCTAATTTCTCACAATTCTCCGATTCTTGACTGATTTTGTCCTAAGGCTGTGCCACAGCAGAACTGAACGTTTCAGAAAAAGTCAAAATTCAGGCACATTTTGAATTCCAGACCAAACCCAAAATTTCCTTATCTTGAAAAAAGTAACAAAGAGTGTTATTATTTCATTTTGAAAGATTACTTGGAAATAAATCAGTGAAAAGTATTGAATTTTAAAACTGCTTTAATGATTTTCCAAACACCATACTATTTTTGGCCTTATTACATCAATTTTTTATTTAGATTAAAACAATGCTTTGCTTGACAAGCAGTTCAGTCAAATCTCCATTACAGCTGTCTTCATGCTCCTCTCCTGTACAAGATATGCTCATCAGAACTTGCAGGAACAAGATCAAAACCATCAACTTGACCTGGGCCTGTATGTTTGGTCCACACTCTGAAAGATGTACAGCTCCTAGCTTCAAATTGCCCATTATTTTGGCAGCATTAGCAATAGTTTCCAGGTGATGGAAGAATAGTGATTTTCCTGCCCAGGGATCTCTGAGGTAAGTATTTATTCCATGGGGAATAAATAAAGGAAGACAATGGTTAGTGAAACAAAAAATGCCAAGTTCAAAACCAATTACAATTACTTTTTCCATTGCAGGTACAATCAGGCTAGAATTCAGTGTCAGTTATTGCTATCATGTTCAAAAATATCACAAGATGCCTAAAAAGTGTGAATGTGCATGTACTTCTGTGTGTGCATATACACGTGTCCAGAGCTGCCAGAAGTCGTTGTCATGGGTTCGTGTGTAATACTAAACTGTCTGCCACCGTGTTTGTGCCACAAAGATAACTGCACCGAGGATCTATGTTCCCACTGAAATCAAGGAGCTTTAGATAGGCTTGTACCCAATCCATCTGTTGCCCTGCTATGGTGTTTGCATTATTCCAGCTCAATTAATCTCACCTGAGTGTGCCGCTTCAAGCACTTCTTTGCTGAGTTAGACCTGTTACTCTCGGAGATGAAAGCGTGTGAGCAAAAAACCTGGTCCCCCCAGTGGTTCATATTTGGGTGAATATGGGCCAGTCTGCCTACTGGCATCATGCCCATAGGACAACAGGTTCTAGTGGAGTTCAGGTACCTGGGATTTGCCAAGGATTGTATGAGCATGTCCAAGTTGCAAGTTTCGAAGCTATTGGGAAGCAGTAATCAATTCTTTGTTTAAAGCTTGTTGTAGTTCTAATTAATTACATTCAATAACAATTCAATTAATGCTGTGAGTTAAAAATTACCAAGTTAGCTGCATGCACTGAGACGAACACATTCAGGGCTGAGACAGAAGTAGGCTGGCAGAAATGAGAGGCATTGAACAAGGCAACAATCTCCTGAGACATTTCTGGAAGCTGTTCATGGCAATTTTCCATGTCCTCACTTTCCAAATGCTTCTAGTATTGCTTTTCTTCTCTCACCTAGGTCTTCTATGGTATTTCTCCAACACATTTTCTCCTGCAAATGAGCTAGAGTGGAGACTACTAGTATGACTGTGGTGATGTGGCTAGTCAGGCAGGATGAAGCCTCTCAGAAAAGCTCACTCCCATTCTGTTAAGAGCTATCTGTAACAAAAAGATACACACCAGAGAATCCCTGGGAAGACTAGCATGGACAGAACAACAAGCAAAAGGAGTATAATTAAATAGGACCAGTCTCTCTGGGAGACACTGGTCCCAGCAGTTCAGCTGTGAGCCCTCAGGCTGCTGGATATAACACTCACATTTACCAGTAGGAAATGCACTGTACAGCACCTTCCCTCTGACTTCTCCTATAAGCCATTTCTGTGCGTAGTTCACATCTTTTAGCTGTTACAGCTCTCAGAGTGTGTTCACTGATTATATTGAATCACATACAACAGAGATCTAACTTAGCTTTTTGGCTGGTAAAACAGGACGCCAAGTGAAAGTCATCATCCCAGGCTCTAAAACATTAAGAAAATCAGTGATCCAAGTATACTGAAGAAGCTGGGGAATTTTCTTACTAAGAGGAAACAAGAAGCACCAGACTATAAGTTCTCAGGGGTTCTTTTAATAAGAAAGACAAAAATTAAACATGAAAACACTCTTCCACAAGCCAGATCCATATTCTGCCACACTACTTTGAGATCATATGGCTTTTGGTTGCTTTGCCAGACACTCCTTCCTCCTTTCCACACTTTTTAAGTTCTTTTGGGATATGCTTGAGACATGTTTCCCCAGAGGTAAAGAGAGCACAATCAGAATATCATGGAAAACAGAGAGATGTCTGCACTAGCTCACCAGCAGTGTGTCATTGCTGTCTCTACATGTATTAAGCTCATGGAGGTGCAGATACTGTCCCACTTGAAAGGTGACCTGTGGAGCAGGTTCTCCAAAAGCTGAGAGTGTTGCTGAACATTTCTTGTCATGCAGTCAGTTTTGCTTTGCTCTGGTAGTGCCTTCATGAGCATTCTTCCCTCATTTCTTTCAATTTCCAGAATCAAGAGTATTGTTTTGTAAAATAAATAAATAAATATTTTTTCTTGCCTTTACCTGAACTACAGTTTCACTGCCCAAACAATATCTAACTGGAGTGTAGATAGAATGAGCTCTGTACTGAGTGCATTTCCATGGGGCATTTCACCAACAAATCTGAATACTGACCTCTGATTTCATTTTGCATTGAAAAGTATTTGCAGCTGAAATCACCAGAACAATATATATAATTTTGTGTAAATGATTTGAAAATAAAAATCAATCAGATCTGCTTTCCCATAAGTCACTGAGAAACAGCTAGAACATTGGTAGTGATGGGGATAATGGGCAACAGAGGTGTTACTACTGAAATGGGGATTCTGGAGAGGAAAGCAATGGCAAAAGAAATCTTTAACCCAACAGGCAGATGAATGGTGAGAATTATTTCTTCAGCACACTGTGTCCCTGGTGATGTGTTGTTACATGATTCAGAGTCCACTCAAACCAAAGAAAAGAACTTTGTACTAACTTATTTGAGCTTTCTACCTGTCTTTCAGAGGCAACGGGTTACTTGATCAAGCCACAGCTGCATAAGCCTCTCTAGGGTGGAGTAATATGCTAAGGAATGGGTGACAAGCCAGGAAGGGCTGCAGAAACTCTTAAGGATCTCAGAATAATTTCATAACTTGTAGCAGCTAACGACACTACTGGCAAGTGAGCAATTGCAGTCTTGAAGATGGTATTTCTACATATGTCTTGGGGCCCCAATGGGAATAATAACCCTTAACTGCTCTGATCAACCTCATCTCCGTCCTTTGCTCATTGGCCTGATGTCCTAGCTAAACTCAGGCTGGCTTTTTGAGCTTTAATATAAGCTCTACTGTAGGAGGTTGCTGAGACTCCTGTGCTGTCAGTCATTGTGAATATATTTGAAACCTTGGGTGCAGAAGACCTTTGTGCAGTAGCTGAGGATCTTTACTGCTAGTGTTTTAATAATGAAATTGTCTGGACAACCTTTGAAGTGGGTAGGTGCATGAAAAACGTGCCTTTGCTTTCAGGATTTCCTCTCTGTTGTGGCAAAAGTGGGTTAAGGTGTATACTATTTCTGCACTCCATGCAGACCTTGCTTTGAGAAGGAACAACAGCAGTAACAACAAGAAGAAATGCAGGAGCTTGTTCTTGTCTACTATCCCGTTCCTGTTCTCTTTCGCTGGGCTTAAAGCAGGAATGGCCCTTAACAGGTCTCTGCATCTACTGAAGCCAGCAGATGGAGGTGTTAGTAGCACAGGAATAGTCTTGACCAAGACCCTGTATTTTTCCAGGATTGTAGACCCCTTTTTGGCAAGAACTATCTTTTCAGTATATGTGGAGCACCTTCCTTTGTGTGGTATTGGTCATGTTTCCAGGTGTTGCTGTAATGTAAATAACAGTAATACCCAACCTCCAGATGCCTTTGTTTTGCTTTTTGTAAGCTCACATACCAGAAAGGGCTGGAATTCTGGACTTGCCAATAATAGCTCCTGTTCCACAAGTGATGCTATTGTCACTGGCAGTATATAAAGTTGGGTGAGGTATGTTGGCAGACAGTAGATGTGGTTGCTCTTGGGAATAAATAGCAAGGACTGCTTGTATGAATGCCTTGAGAGCATGTAAAGCCACAGTACCTGTCCAGCTTGTTGAAAAAAACACCCACCTATTCATTAGTTCGGAAGGAACTTTATTTCTATTGTTATTACTGTTCTTCAAGCCTAGCCTTTATCTGGCCAGGTTTTGCTAGTGTTGATGACAGGTGAAACTCTGGTGACTTTTAGGACTCTGTTTTCATTACTAGTTCTGAGAGGGTGAAGGGAGATGATGAATTTGAAAGGGATCACAGTCCACTCAATTTGGAATTCAATAAATTAATACTGGGAGAGGCTGCCAGTGGGGACCATGATGGACACCATGCTTGATAGAAGGTTTGCAGAGCACCTGGCACAGCAGGGTCATGATCTCTCCTGACATGGCTTGTTTGATCACAGGTAGTGTTAGCAGTCTTTCAGGAGCTGCTGTGTTACAACCTTTACTAACAGCAAGGTCTAAGGCAAGCAGTGATGTGCTTCCCAGATTACTTTGGTTTTCTTTGCAACACAAGCACATAGTGATACATTATCAAGCAGAAAGGACTTCTGGCCCTGTTTACGTATGTGCTGTCAAATATGTATTACTGCTTAACAACATAAAAATCTATTTATATAATGGTGAGTACATATAGAATACATACACAGATATGCCTCTGCAGACTTGTTTACTGATGTTTACAGATGTTTTACTATTGATGTAAATGGTATTGTTTAGATATTTGCAATATTACACACTATGTGCCTGTGTGTTGTATATACACAAGTGCAGGTATATATGAAAGATTTTGTTGTCAGTCTTAATCAGGAATATGGGGACCAAGAACTTCCTCTGATAAAGGAGCAACTTCTGTGGTATGGGGAAGCAAAGTAAAGGTGTATTGATCCCTGACATGGTATTAAGAACAGTGCTTAAAGAAGAGTAAGTACATCAGAACACCTGAGACATAACATACCGATGGACTTGGGATTGAGTGGTGGACCTGACCATGGAGACCATCACATAGGTTACCAATGTTTCTTTCACATTCATGAATGTGAAACATGTGCCACAATCAAGTGAACCACAACAGTAAAACCTCCATGGAACAGAGGGTAGTGTCTAGGTTTTCAATATTTGAGAGAATTTACCGTGTTGAGGCCACTAGATAATGTGACATGAAAGCATTGGGATGTAAATTTAGTAGAATTAACTACTCTGTTCTGCCCAAACAAAACCTCTGTGTGAGGAGATAAGGTCCCCATAGTGCACACGGGGAAGTGACATAAGGAATCCTCACTTCAAAGCCTACCTATGACACTTCCAAACCAGCCTAGGCAAGCCTTCTTCCAGAAACCCCAGAAGAAATTGACTTCATGTCTTACTTGAAGATGGTTTTAGAACTTAAATTAATTCCAGTGGGGAAAAATTTGGTGCTGGAGTAAAAACAGAACCCAGTGATTGCAGAATGTGTTGGGCAAGTTTGTACCTCTTGGAAAAAGCTGTGGTTTGAAAGCCTAGTTTTTGTTTCAAGTATGCTTTGTCATGCAACTTAAATAAGGGAGGCTTCAGGGGAAAATCCCTTCAAATCAGTCTATTGTGTTTAGAGATGAAACTAGAGCTTTTGCTGCGCAAACAAGAGAGGCTACAGTGCCAGTATCTCCCTTGCCTTAGCTGCCATGTGTTCTTTATGCTGCTCAAATCCAATTTGAACTGCATGTTTAAGTGTTCAGAAGAAGCAGGTTAAAATGGTCTGAGATTCAAAAGAAAAGGCTGAGGACTGCAGTTAACAAGAGAAAGGGATGAATGCTGGGTTTCAGCGTGTCCTCTTGACTGGTAACAGTTCACATATGGGAATCATAGAACAGTTTATGTTGTAAGGGACCTCAGAGATCATCCAGTTCCACCCCCCCCGCCATAGGCAGGGACATGCCTCACTATATCAGGTTGCTCAGAGGCTCTTTCAACTTGGCCTTGAACACTTCCACGGATGGGGAATTGGCAACATGTTCCAGTGCCTCATCACCCTCAGAGTGAGGAATTTCTTCCTAAGATCTAATCTAAATCTTCTCTCTTAGTTTGAAACCATCCCCCTTGTCCTGTCACTAGAGTCCCTGGTAATAAGCCCCTCTCCAACTTTCCTGTACATATCCTTCAGGTACTGGAAGGCTGTTGTAAGGTGGTGTCCCCCCACTACCCTGAACCTTCTCTTCTCCAAGCTGAACAGCCCCAAATCCCTCAGCTGGTCTTTGGTAGGAGAGGTGCTCCAGCCCTCTGACTATCCCTGTGGTCCTCTTCTGAACTTGCTTAAACAGTGACATGTTCTTGAAATTGGAGGCTCAAGAACTGGACACAGTACTCCTGGTGAGGTCTCACAAAAGCAGAGGGTAAGACTCACCTCCCTTGACCTGGTGGTGACACTTCTTCTATTGCAGCCCAGGATAAAGGCTGCACTCACACATTGCTGGCTCATGTTGAGTTGTTCATCTAGCAACACTCCCAAGTCCTCCTCCTTGGAACTGCTCTTAATCCATTCACCACCCAGCATGCATTTTCACTTGGGATTACCCTGATCCAGATGCAGAACCTTGCACTTGGGCTTGCTGAACCTCATGAAGTTTGTGTGAGCCCAGTTCTCCAGCCTTGTGGTTTCCCTTCCCTCCAGCTTCTCAAGCATGACACACAACTTGGTACCATCAGCAAACTTGCATTCCATTGCCATGGAGGGGAACACCTCCTCATCTGCCCTGCCTGTCCTCTCTAAAAAGCCCATAACCCTTCATTCCAACACGCCAGTCATAGAAGTCACCCCGCCATGTCTCTGATGCAAATGAAGTCACAACCCTGCAGACATATGCACGTCTCTAACTCTTGTTTACTGTCTGTGCTGTGTGCATTGGCATAGAGACATTTGAGTTTAGCTCCTGAGGAAGTGTCTGGAATTCCCTTATGATATTTCTCCTGCCCTGTGCTGTCTATTTCTATGACTGAAAATGCCCTTTTCTCCTTCTGTTAGGTCTTGTCTACAGGGATTCCGAGTTTCCCCTTATCATTTCCAATGTTATGTGCACCAGTGCTAATGCAGCTTAGCTGGGCTTCTGGCCTTTTCCCCAAAAGTGGTAGATGCATAACCCCTAGACCCATCTCCAGTACACCCAACTGCTTCCCCTTCCTGCTTCAAGCCTAGTTTAAAGCCATCTCAATGAGTCTTGCCAGTTCATGAGTTAGGATCCTTCTCCCCCTTTGGTAGAGCTGAAAAAGTCTGGTGCCCTGTAGACCTCCCCATGATCAAAGAACTCAAATTTCCTCGGATGGCACTAGTTCCTAAGCCATGTGTTACTGAGGTGTGCTCTGTTCATCTCAGTATTTCTCCCTGCCACAGACGGGATTGTGTTCTTGATCCTAGCACTCTCCAGTGTGCTCCTTCAGGCAGTGCTTGCACAGACATCCTAGGGAATATACCAGTCTCTGATTCATCATCAGACAGCCTAATAGTTACATCTGTAGTATCTGAACAAGTAGGTTTGTAAGATAAGCCACTTTTAGAACTACTGCCTTACCCCTCTCTTTCTTTCACAAATTCCTCCTGTTCCCTCTTCCATTTCTTTCTGTTTTACTTCTCTTCTATCCTTCCTGCCTAATCCATACTTTTTTCTTGAACTTTTTTACTAGCTGAAACTTGGAATTGTGCAGCAAATAGGCATTTTCTGCAGACCACCTGCACATATCCAGTGATGTCTACACAGTTCATGAAACGTACGCTTGACATCTTCAGTATGAAGTGCTCTGCAACCATGAACTGCAGATATGGGGATCAGGTTGTGCAAACCTGGTTCTGTGTGATTCCTTTCTCTCCTGTAAATGTGTTTCATTTGCATAAATTCAGCAGAGCTTCTTAGACTTCCCCAGAGCTGCAGCTGTTCCACTGGATGAGAAATAATAGACCTATTAAGTGTTTGAAATATGGTCTAACAGCAATTCTGTACACAGCTTAAGTAGCAGAGCCTAAACCTGCAAATATAACGGAAGTAGCAGATTTCAAAGCATAATTTTAGAACAAATAAGTGGTGTTTTGCAAGCAGCCTTCTGCCAAGGTGTCCTCCTGTGTATGCTGCTACATGAGCCATTTTCCCTTTTTTAATTGCTGCTGATTATCTTTCCACTGTGAATGATCCATTAACTGGCTTACAATGGCAGGGATAAACAAGAAAAATGTATTGATCTTGCTCAGGGAACCAACAGGAAAATAAACCTCCTTATTACTCCTGTCTGAGTCTCTCACTGCTACCTGGTCTCTTCCAAGATGTTTCTTGTTGGTGTTGGTTTTTCAGGCTCAGTGGGCTCTACAACTTGCTAAAGGAGCAAATGGGTGATATGACCTGTTTCTCTTCTCTAGTGCAAGTAATTCAAGGTCCTAGATGAAATTTTTCACAATGCAAACAAACAGCCATTGAATTAATCTCCCTGGAAAAGCGAAGAATTAAGATCCAGCAGTATAAGGTCCTAGATCATATCATTTAGATGATCTTTTTTGCCAAGAAAAGTTGAAACAGAATCTTGGAAGTCTCCTCCAACCTATGATTCTAGGACTGTTTTATTTAAAAAAAACTATCATTTTTTTCTAGATATAAGTTTGTACTACAGTAATGGCTGAAATGTGGTTTGAATGCTTTAACCAGTAACACTGGCTCTGAGACTTCCATTTGCCTCCAGTCTCATCTGGAGACAGCATTTTGTTGAGATATTCTTGAAGGAGCCGTTGCATGTTTTCACTCTCTGAATGTTACTGGTGTGGATGCTATCACAAGTATTTGTTTTATGGGACTTGGATGCCAGTGCTTATCCAGAAAAGCAGGGCCACTGATGGGTAAAAAGTTTAACTGAAGATTAATTCTGTATAAACATATACAGTAAGAGGCCTAATCTGATTGTGGATACAATTTGATTTCAACACCGTAATAGTATTCTAAAATAATTAGATTAACACAGATAAAATTTATGAACAAATACAACCATCTATTTGCATCATACATCTCTTTGTCTACTAAACAGTTTTAAGAAACAAGAATTGATCTAAAGGGAGTAGGGGTTTCTCAAGCTTCTTCCTTTTGGATGTCAAATCTAAGGATCAGAAATGTAGTGAAAATGTAGCATGGTAAAAGCCGTGAAGGTATTACTAATAAGAAGTGGAAGTAAACAGTCTCCAGATTACCAGTGGACTGGGAAAAGAGCAGCCAGGCTGAGACTACCAAAGACTATCTGCACTGTTATAGTAACACATGAATAACCAAGGGGTTGGAGATTGGAGTGAGCAACCCCCTTACTGCCTGCATGTGCTGCTGTTTCAGAAGAAGGAAGGACTCTTGAACAATTTCCAGAGAGCACAGCGAAAAAGGGGGAATGTGAAGGGTGTCTGGGAAAGAGCAAGATGTTAATGCTTTACTCCTCTGTGAAGGACTTAGAGACTACCCCAGTTCACCTGCAGCAGCTCTGTGCCACTGTCCCACTCCTTGACTTGGAGGTATTTCCGCAAGAGGAGCGGGGAACTTGGTTATTGCAAATACCTACTGCTGTGACGTTTGTGGTTTTCCACCTTTCTCCTACTGTCTTTTATTCTCTCCGGTTAAACTGATTTAAGTTCATTGCTCTTTTCTTGCTCTGTTTTAAATTCACAGTTAAACCCTCCAGCTTGTTTAACTAAAGGATAAAGAGAGCAAAGCTTGGGGATTGGCCAAAAATTGTAAAAATTATTATAGATTCAAGAGGTGTGATGTGTAAATATTAAATTGCTTCCCTATTATGGTGTGACTCATGGCCACAGGGCAGGTGCTCCTCAACAAAAGTGTAGGCAAGTATAGGGCATCCAGACTTTGTTGTCCTCCAGTCAGCCAGGAGAGCTGGGCAAAAGCACTGTGGATTGACTCCTTTTCTAGAAATCTGGAGGAATTCTTGTGTTAAATGAGCTGTGGGTGAAACTGTTGGGGTTGCTGTATTCAGGATAGGAACATGCTAGGAAAGCTGATTTTGAGCAATTTTCTTCCACAGTGATGCAGTAGGAATTTTTTTCAGCTTCAACAAAGCAATTTTCCTTTGTGCAGGTAACTGCAAAAGGAGAAAGGACTAAGGAGATGGAAACTCACTTCTCATCCAGATGTCAGAATCACAGAATAATCATGGTTGACAAGGACCTTCCAAGGACCTTCCAGATTACTGAGTCCAAACATACCCACACCAACGAAAAACCTGTGCCTTATGTTGCATCTTGTTGTAGTGAGAAAACACACTACACCATTCTGACCCAGAAGATGACAGTGAGAAATGAGGTTTTAAACTTTTATACTTCATTCTTTATCAAGCATTGTACAGTGAAGCTTCAAGCTTATTGTAGTTCATATGCCAAGGTCTTCTAGACAGATGTTTTGAATAATTGGGAAAAAAAAAGGCAACTCCACATCTGCCCAGATGAGCTCTCAGTGGGCTGTGTTTGAGGATGTCTGGCAGCAGGGAATGTAGGTGGCAGCTAGAAATTGATTTTCCTGTAATTCTTTTTTTAAAGCTGGTTACCCTAGACTGCACAATGATTGAAAATACCAGAAATGTTCAGCTGAGTTTCATGGGCCCCAGGAAGACCTGACAAGGTGGAACTTCACCTGAGTACTGGGGTCCTAGTGTACCTACAGCCTCAGGGCTGATGGTTTGCCAAGCTATTTACTAGGAGTTTTTAAGAGGGGGGTGGTGGTGGTTAACTGTTAAAATTTCTTAAGTTTCTCACATTTGATAGGAATGTAGCAGCTTCACTACAAAGTTCAGTCAGAGGTTCCTCAGCACAACTGAACACAAAGCTCTGCTGTCATCCTTCAGGAACTGTATGCATGGGAGACCTATTGGGCACCAGCCCCAACGATGTGAGAGTTTGCCCCCTGTGTGGCTCTGAACCTGGTGTGCCAGCTCTGATCCATCAACAGATGTAACCTGCAGATGACTTCGCAATGCATTTCTTTTGTCTTCACTCTGGCCTCTGGAAAGCCTTTGATTTTTGACACAGAATGGGAAACGGTGAATTTTCAAATCTGTTTTCCACAGAGCTCTAAAACTTTTTATCCCACCGACTCCTAATGAACATCAGGAGTAGCAGTGGTGTTGGCAAAGGAGTACTGACTGTGGTAGAAGAAATATCTCATGTTTTGGTATCTCCATACTTGACTGCAGACCATGTGTATTCTATATGCAGAGATGCTCTACAGTTTTACTAGTGGGGCTAGTAACTTAAAACTGAGCAGCTCTTCTGACCTCAGTGAATGCTCATTTCTTTCAAACTTATCCCTGATACAAGAAACAAAAATACTAAATAAGATGTTTTGGAAACTCTGCAAAGTTCCCTTTGCTGATCCCCTGAAAATGAGGCATGTTTCTAGTAGGAAAATGGGTATCAGGAGACAGCCTGAACACTGAAAATGTCAGGCAGTAGAAGCTACCAAAGGAAGCAGTTCAGTTGTCATCAGAGCCAGGCTGACATATAGCCTAACTCACTTGTATTCCTTCTGGTGATGTCCCTTGAGCTAAGAACCATTTCGTAGTGCTGCTGAGGCTGCTGCTCTTTGGTTCCTCCTTACCTACGCAGGCTGACTGACTCCTGGACCTGCTATTCTGAGGAGGGCAGTATTTAAGGCTTTCCCTGTAAGGTAAGGGGGCAGGTCTGTGGTGTGCATTGGACATAGTGATGGCAATTTGTGTGCCAGTGGTTTATTCTAGCTTCCTTCTTTGCGTTCATTTCAGCTGTTATAATGAGGAATCTCCAGTATCCACTGCTGTTCTCTAACAACTCAGCCAGACCTAGCGTCAGCAAGGAAGCAGCTAATCAAAAGCTGCTGGTCTAAAGGATCAGATCCAAGATACTGCCATTATTGCACATGCCTCCACCAGTGGACACTCTGCTTGTGTTTTCCTGGGTTTTGCATTAACCTGGCACAGCTAATCACCTTCTCTGGGCTAACGATCACAACTCTATCTGTTTATGGGACTACATACTTGAAGTATCTGGTGGCATAAATTCCTCGTCTTGGTCTTGTCATTTGCTGGGGTTGTGAATCAGCTTTCTTCAGGAGTTGTCTGCAGAAGCTGTGTCCCTAGTGGGAAAACTCTGGTTAAGCAGTCCAAGTTGGTTTGTTTCATGGGACACTTTGACATCCTGAATGGATGTCAGGTGGGTTTGACTGCAGCTGCCTATGCCAGCATTCTACATGAATGGGTTTATTCTCCAGTGTCAATCCAAGATTGAATTATGACATTCTGGAGTTAAGATGTCAGTGATTGTTCAGTGTGTGCAGGATTACAGGACCAGAACTGTGGAGGTGACACACAATTGTGGTGAGGGTTTAGCCAGCAGGTTGATGCATGCAGAGCAGGAGCTGAACATTTGATGGGCTGTCTGCACCAGAAACACCAGTATGACCTTCATCTCTGCCTGTCCTCAGGTACCACAATGCTCTGTGGCGAGAGTGGAGGTAACAGGTGGATGAGAACATAATATTAGGGGCTTGTGAATTTTAATGTGAACTAGATGACCAGATGATTTTTTTTTTCCCAGATCTCTGACCTCGTTGGCATATTTTAGCTGTAGGCTGTATGCCAGTGAGCTCTTACTTCCCTGGTGTATTTAAGGATACAGTGGGGAGCCAAATCTGATCACAATCCCTTTGCTAAAGAGATGTGAGCAAAATCAGATGAGGGCAGAAAGCTGTATCCAAAGGTTTCTTAATAGGAAAATACTATAGAAAAATAAAATAATGTTGGCTCTGCCTTCTCATCTTCAATTTCTTCATTTACTTTGGATATTTTCCTTCTTTCCTCCTTTTTATCTAGTTTCTGCTTATCTTCACAGTACCATAGTAATGATGAGGCTGGAAAAGACCTTAAAGATCA
Source organism: Upupa epops (assembly GCA_013397515.1). Taxonomy (NCBI): domain Eukaryota; kingdom Metazoa; phylum Chordata; class Aves; order Bucerotiformes; family Upupidae; genus Upupa; species Upupa epops. The sequence goes on along the minus strand of VZRI01013878.1, from coordinate 147 downwards.
TCCAGTCCAACCTAAAACCAACCAAGTAAACCTAAACATCTAACATCTAGCACTTCATCCAGACTAATCTAACATCTGTAGCACTTCATCCAGACTAACCTTGAACGCTTCCAGAGATGGTGAATAGACCACCCCCGTGGGCAGCCC